>CAMRHE010000608.1:600000-812308 GCA_947044405.1 Leptodactylus fallax | reverse complement strand
TATATATATATATATATATATATATATATATATATATATATATATATATATATATATATATATATATATATATATATATATATATATATATATATATATATATATATATATATATATATATATATATATATATATATATATATATATATATATATATATATATATATATATATATATATATATATATATATATATATATATATATATATATATATATATGGTATATATATATATTATATGTGTGTATATATATATATGTGTGTGTATATTACTAGGGGCCCCTCCATATATATGTCTGTAGTGTTATCCCCTTCCATGTATATATTACTAGGTGCCCCTATATATATGTATATAGTCTGTAGTAAGGCCCCCTCCACGTGTATACTATTAGGGTGCCCCCCATGTATATGTCAGTACTGTTATTCCCCCCCCCCTTCCCAATAAATCTGTCGGTCATACATCTATCACTGGGTGTCAGGGCTGGGGAGCCAAACCATGAATTATTACTGTATAAATGGTACAATTATTGATATTATTAGATGTTTGTTACATTTTATGATAGTTCTTGATATTATACATTAGATTCAGTTTGTTACATATTATATGATACAATTATTGATATTATACATTACATATATAGTTTGTTTCATATTTATTTTCAGAGCAGACAATCTCTAGGTATTTAAAAGGGGTTATGTCTCAAAAAGTACAAGCTGGAGACTGAGACCACTGGTTGAGCGGTCCTTCCTCCTCTGCTGCACATTCAACCTGGATGTAGGCGTATCTGGTGATGGAGCGCTAAAGTAAATGACTCGCTATCTCCGACATGAGAGCGCCCGTCCATCACCAGATGTGCCTACATCCAGGCTGGGGAAAGGACTGCTGTTCTCAGGATCGGGGGAGGTCTCAGACCCTCATAATCAGGTGTTTATCCTTTATCCTGTACTTTTTGTGACATAACCCCTTTAATGAAATGAAGGATCCTCACAGCTTCTGTCTGACCATGGCTGTTGCCCATTTAGGAAGGGAGTTGGTGGTCTAGCACACCAGCCCTACTCAGTGCCCCCAATCCGTGTACATATCACCACATATTCCTTAATGTCATATTATTCCTCCGCAGGTCTCATCGCTCTTGCTTCTCACCTGGGCCTCTCATTCGTGCCTCCAAGAAAGAAGATAACTGTGATGTTAATGGGGAATCACTCGGCCGGGAAGAGCAGCTTCATCAACTGGTGAGTCCTGGGGAGGGGGTGACCGGGGGGCATCGTGATGGTAACTGCAGAGTGGAACTGGATTTAAAATAGACAGTGAACCCACAAAGCCCCAGATGAAGACTCCAGAAATAATTCTGCCCCACCCCTGGCTTCTGTCAGTCAAACAGCTGTGCCAGAATCGGGGCAGGGCTCCTCAGCTGTGTCCTCCATCCCCTGACTGGCACTTCTTGGGGTATGTGACGCTCGCAGCTCTGGTATTGTTTTTGTTCTTACTTGTCCCCTCACACAGTCTCTGTCTATTGCACAGGTACATAGAGGAGCACATACAACGCACCGGCGTCGCCATAGAAACTCAAGGGTTTGCCTTCATTACAAGCGGCCGCAAGAGAGAGTCTTTGACAGTAAGTTTGGAGGGGGTCTGTCCCATCCTGTGTGACACACCCTGCTATATACCACCTCAGTCCTGGGAGGGTGCTGTTTGTCTGAGCTCTCTATGACTTCCTCCACAGGGTGATGCCACCCTCCACCTGTACCCTCACTTCAAGCCCCTTCAGTCCTTCGAAGGTAGGAAGACATCCCCTGCTCCATACAATCATATAGCACCCCTTGGTGTCTCTGCTGCTCTACTTTCTCACTTGTTTTGTCGCCCCCTCTAGGTGTGTCTGAATACCTGTGTACGGAGATCTCCACGTCACGGCAGAAGAAGTTCAGCCTGGTGACCTTTGTGGACACCCCGGGGCTGGTGGATGGTGACATGAAGTATCCCTTTGATGTGAACAGAGCCCTCCTGTGGCTGGGTGAGTGTATTGCATGTACAGTAGTGTTTAGGTTCAGTGGCTGTGCCAAGGGGTGTGGCGGGCATTACAGGGTATCTGCAGTGTGTTAGTAATGGTATTCTGTCTCTTAGGGGAACTCTGCGACCTGGTGCTGGTTTTCTTTGGACCCCATGGGTCAGGCGCTGTGTAAACGCACCCTGGATATTGTGGAGAAGATCAACGAAAGCCACGGAGATAAACTGCGCTTCTACCTGACCAAGGCAGACGAGGCCGGAGGGGAGAGTGACCGCCAGGTGAGGGGCGGAGTCAGTTATAATCCAATCACATGCAATTCTGGTGCTGGCAGGCCTGCTGATATCTCTCACTGCAGCAGGGAATATTCTTGACAAGACACTGCAGATATATGAATGCAGCTCTGGATGTGACTAGAGTATGTTATGTGTTTTCTTTCAGAGAGTCCTGATGCAGATTGTTCAGGAATTGTGTAAGAGGCCTGGGCTGAACAAGTGCGGGTTTGACATGCCAACCATCTACATCTCGAACCCCAATAAGGTGAGACCCCACCCCCCTCGCAGCAGTCTGCCGGATATCTGTACAGTACTCCCCCATTACTGCCCCCTGGTGTCCACTGTTAATTATGTCGGTCTCTTTTCAGCCAAGTCGCTGTGTCAATCAGATCGAAGACGTTTGTAAAACCATTGAAAAGACAATCACCCAGACTGTGCAGACCACGCTCAACACCCTGGGGAGAGACTGCCAGAAACTGACCGAGAGCATCGAGAACAAGCTGCGGGAAGACGAGTGAGTGCTCTCTGGGGTTGGGGTTACCCTCAATCCAGATAGTAGTATAAATGGTATCGGTTTATTGGTGTTGATCTTCTCATCGTTTCCTCCATAGTGAGACTGTTTGGAGTAACAGACGTGCCCGTGTGCGCGGATGCCTCTTCGGGCTGTCAGGCTTCCTGCTTCCGTTCTTCCTCTTCGCCTCCATATTGTTTGGTGCTATTCCCCGCCCGTTCTGGCTGAGTCTCCTGGGGGTGTCAGGAGTGGAGACCCTGGAGATCTACCTGGTAAGTTCTGGAACTTTCTAATATACTGTGGGCGGAATTAATAAAGGGCAATGCGCTGTACGCTGATATTTGTCCCCTGTGCCAGCGGAGGATGCAGTTAATTCAACCTTGTTATGAGTTAAGTGAATCCCCCTTGCGTCTAGGCACAAATCTACGCTAGTTCCCTGCTGGCATAGATTTCTCTGTCATGTACGCCTCAGAAGTGCTATAAGTGATCATGAACATGGTGCGGGTGATGTCCTCTGCCCCACCCACTTCCTGAAAAGTCAGTGCAAAAACACCACTTGCATATAGTTAGGTTGCAAAGTGCCCATTTGCTGCCATTTTTTTTTTAAACTCGTTTTATTGAAAATTGCGTATCAGACACAAGAAAAGGAATCAAAACATATACATAACATGTTGCGCACCAGAAAACGAGAATTTAAATGTAAATTCACTCAACACACCACATCCCACCTCGCCAGGCCCTTGTCCCACCGGACCCCACAACTCAGACTCGGTACAGAGAGGATATAATCAGGACATGCGTAATACTGTATACATCAGTTATCATGTACAAAACATGCAGTCAATAAGTCAAAGGTAACAACAAGGATACTCTCCAAAATGAGAGGTCGTGGATACTCCCGGTGTCTCGCACCCCTCACGACATGAGTAAATGAATGGCAGAACGCAATGAGGGGAGCCGTATATTGGGTTACCGGAGAATTGCACCATGCTCCCCACACCTTATGGAATTTCTGAGGGCACCCTCTCCCTTTATACACAATCTGGTTATAACGAAGAACAGTATTAACAAGTTTCTTCCACTGAGATACTGATGGGGGTTTTGGAGCCATCCATCGCAGTGCGATAGCTTTCCTAGCATAAAATAAAGACTCCCTCAAAAGGATTCTAACATGGTGTTGCCATAATTCTTCATCTAATACACCGAAAAGGCATATCTCTGGGGTTAATGGTATAGGTTTAGCCAGAACTTCCGCCAGGAGATCCACGACCCCTTTCCAAAAACATTGTATGATCGGACATTCCCAAATCATATGCCAAAAGTCTGACTGTAGACAAGGGCACCTAAGGCATCCTGGGTTGGGCAGACGTCCCATTTTGTAGAGACGGGAAGGTGTCAAGTAACATTGGTGTAGAATATATGTTTGAATCAGTTTGTTGTTAGCTGAAGGTGACACATGTTGAGGAGATTCAAGGATGTCTTGAAACATCTCATTTGTGAGAGTTGGGATATTGATGCACCACCGCGTTAGGGCCGGGGCGTCCAATGTGGATATCTTGGCCTGTATCAGATGTGCATATAAAGTAGATATCAAACCCCCAGGGCCCTGTGAGTGAAGTATGCCGATAAGCGGATACTCAGATATATTGTCCAATCGATCCGGGAACTGAGAAGAGAGTGCATGTCTAATCTGTAGATATCTAAAGAACTGTGTTCTAGGGATGCCATAGGAGGAGCTCAGCGAGTCAAATGTTTTAAAAACACCTTGTATATACAGGTCACTGAGAGAGGACACGCCATACTGCGACCAGGCCCGGGCGCCAGGCAGGGCAAATAACGTCGGCAGACCAGGGTTGTGCCAAAGCGGGGTCTCCGCAGGTATATCAGAATAGGCGGACACCTTTTTCGCCTGACGCCAGACCTGTCCAGCCAGAGTATGGATGGGCAACAACCTCCCCCTAAACAAGGCCGGGTGTTCCAACACCGGCCACAAATTACGCAAACCCAGGTGGTGAGCCAGATGTGCCTCGGACCTCGGTAGGGGATCAGATGAGAGCCACTTCCTAATAAAACGGAGCTGTCCTGCCAGGTAGTAAAGAAACAGATCAGAGAGTGATGTACCCCCGAGCTGCTTCGGTCGTTGTAGAGATGACAACCTAAGCTTAGATCTAGAGTTTCCCCATATAAAGGAGATAATGAGGGAGTCCATTTGTTTAAAAAATCTAAGGGGCACGGACACCGCAGAATGGCTTATAGCATATAGACATTTGGGTAGTACTATCATTTTAACAAGGTTGATTCTACCAGCCACCGACAAAGGCAGTGTAGCCCAAAGATTAAACTTAACCCTAAAGTGCGAGATGAGTGGAAAAATGTTCTGTTCCAAAAAACACCTATGGTCCCTAGATATAAAGATGCCCAGATATTTGCAAGTTGAGACTGTAGTCAATCCACATACCACATTTCCCTCAGCTACACTTGATGCGCGGCCAATATGCATGTATGAGGACTTAGTCCAATTGGTTCGCAGGCCAGAATAATTACCAAATTCGTCAATTATAGCCATGGCTCTGGGCAGGGACCGGGAGGGGTCGCTCATAAATAGGAGCATTTGCTGCCATTTCATCCAACAATGAATTTCCCTCTGTGTGTTTTACTTCACCATTTTCAGGATCTCTTCTTGCTGTCAGTAAATGAGAACTCTGTTCACACCTAGCAGACATCTAGTATCGATAGTATAGACCACATCCTGCTGCCATAGCTGGTGTGTTTGGTACTAGTGTAGACTCCAGACAGTACATTGTTAAAATCTATCAGGACTGGCGAGATTTGTGCTGCCGATTGGCTTTATCTCAAAGACAATTGCCTGATACGTTGTAACAAACCCTCAGCTGTAAAATGATTACAAACAACAAGCCGAGAGATTCATTTTTTTTTTTTTTTTTTTTTTTCTGTATTCCAACTGGCCCTTTAGCTGTAGTGTACATGTATTAATGCTGTCTGTCATGGTCAGGGGCCCCTGTAAACACTACTGCATAAGCTGTATGTATAACAGTCTCTTCTCTCCCCAGTCCCCCCTGCAGACCCTGTGGTCGATGGTCCCTGAAGACTATGTGCTCTACACCTTCGTTGGTCTGTTGCTTCTCACCCTAATCTTCCTGTTTTTGGCCCAGAGATGTTTCAGGTATCAGACATTTGTGATGCTGAGGGTCGTAGTCCCAGGAAGCTGCGGTCTGTGCTGCTGTTTGAGTCTTCACCGTCTATAGATGGTTTACTTGCTGCCATGACATGCAGGGAGCTTTGCTAAAGTATCTATCCAGTGCAGAAAGCCCCTTATATCTCGGCTTCCTGGACCCCTGGGTATAGTATGATGTCTACCATCAATAATGGGACCTATTCTAGAGCTGACTGCTTGTTTCTAGGACTGCACCCCCAGATGTGATGGACTTGTGGTTTAGGCCATCTGCAGGGAATTGCACTAAAAGCCATTGCTCTGTATAGTCTGTGTTGTAATAGTTATAGCGCCCCCTGCTGCTGTGTCTGACCTTTGCCCTCTGTTTGTTTTCCTCCCCAGAACACGTGAGACTCTGAGCAAGAAACAGAGACGTCATTTGCTGGACCGCTGTGCCTACATCACAGAGGTGGTGGAGCACAAGCGGGTGAGATGTTTATTAATGGCAGCAGTCTGTATTCTGCCTGTGGCGTTGTCCATCCATCCGTCACCTCTCACCATTGTCTTTCTCTCCCTCTCTGCAGAAGCGGCTATACGAGGATTACCTGAAGCAGAGCGTGGGCGAACACGACATGAGCTGAGGAGCAGCCGCCTGACATCTGCCCTGCTGCCACCGGGGACAGACAACAGACACTACCACTCGCAGTAACCCCTGTATTGCCAGAGGACTGCTGACCGTCTCCTGGCACGTGACAAGTTTACACTATCGCCCTGAAGGCAAATCTCACCAGCAGTAACTACTGATCATGGTCTTACCTTCCTCTTTAATTATGTGAACCCCCCCCCCTCATTACAGATGGAGATTTATTTTTAATATTCACCCCCTCTCCCCCCCCCTCAAATCCAGTTTTCTTCTGGACACTTGATCATCGTGGGGAATCATCCCCTTTCTCTGGAGTAGGTCAGATCTGTGTCGCCTACAGGGCTGAAATCCTCGAAATATGTACAAGACACTGCCAGAGCCCAGACTGTGAGGCAATATATGTATAAACCTGACAATTGTAGCAGAGCTGAGTTTCATTGCAATTCTGAGTGTTACATAGGACTGCAGGGTCTACTCCATTATCAGTGCTGTTACATCTGCAACGTTATCTATGCTGTTACATGGGACTGAAGGTTTTATCCACTGCATTATCTATTTACAGTGGATAAAAGATATAATTCTGTGACAAATTCAGCTCTGCTATATCTGTATAGTCTGCGCTTTACTATATCATGTGTGTAGATTTACACTCCGTTATTACTTAGCTTCTATAGGCAGATCGTGGCGTTACATACATAAGCTGAGGAATGGCGCTGGATCCGTTTTTCTGCGTACTTTGTTCGGTGCCTTTTTTTTTTTTTTTTTTTTTTTTTTTTTATTTTATTGTAACAAATCCATTTGAACTGTGACTGGGATTCTTACACTGCCAGTATTGAGCAGCAGGGGGCACTCACTCTGTACTCCATGTTATAACTTTCCCCGCTGTCTGATCTCCTCCACGTTCTTCCATTTTTGTACAAGGGAATAAATAACTTATTTACATTGGTGGAGACTTCTTGTGTCCGAGAGTGCGGAGTGTTTATGCATGGTGCCCCACGATGGGGGAGCGGGGGTCACTGGATGTCTGGCATTCACAGTATACCCCCTCCCCGCCACCACTATAGAGCTCTGCAGTGATTAGCCTTGGTGGGGGTGCAGGAGCTGCCGCCTAGTATGGACGAGCTGCCGCCTAGTATGGACGAGCTGCCGCCTAGTATGGACGAGCTGCCGCCTAGTATGGACGAGCTGCCGCCTAGTATGGACGAGCTGCCGCCTAGTATGGACGAGCTGCCGCCTAGCATGGCCGAGCTGCAGCCTAGCCGCACAAGACTGATTGTCCAAGTCTTCTCCTCTCCATAGACTTCTATTGTCTACAGCTAAACAGACTTCTGTGTAGGGAAACAAGTAAAGAAACCAGCGCATTTCTTTAATAAAATATATTACAATGTTTTATATGATCACTATTGGTTCCTAGAAAAAAAAAAAGTGTTAAAAATTCAGGCACGATTTTTAGTATCTAATGTGTAGAGGTGAGGTCAGTCTCCTGGTCTGCTCTGTGTACTTCGTGTAGGATCCCAGTTTGTATGGGCTACATCACTGCGGAAGGCCTATGGCCAAGAAGGAGATGGTCTGATGAGGTTTTTACCTCTGAAATGTTCTGGATCCTTTCGGATGAGGCCCTTCATCTCTGTGATACAATAGAGATGGGGGAAGATCGCTCCAAACAGTGGATTCCTGATGGCAGAATCTGTCTAATAAGTCAGTTTGGCATCCTTACTTGCTGACAATCTTCAATTCAGGAAACCTGGGATCTAAGTGTTGTTCATCAGGGTATGGGTCTAAAGACAAGATCTTCAAGAAGGAGAGTGTTATGGGTAGTGGGGTATATTTGTAGTCCCCAAAAACTTCCACTGCCTTTCACCTTATTGCCGACCTGAAATTTTTCGCTAGGTCTGTCTGTGTTCTCAAACCCAGGACCTTGGATATTGGAGGCAGACACCCTACTAGCTGAGCCATAGACTCAACTGACCTAAAATATCAGAAAAAAAGAATTTTGGAGACTAGTAGTGAGTCTAGTAAAACAAGAGCGTCTGACTACCTTGGATGTAACTTAAAGGGAATCTGTCAGGTCAATCTAGGACACTAAACCACCCATAGGTCCTTATAGACCTGGGGTTTAGTGTCCCAAATCGCCCTGTTGTAATGCAATCCGCAGGCGCATTAAAAATAAAAAAAAAAACCTTTATACTTACCTAGAGAAGGGTCCGATGTACGCTGTTCGGCGCGAACAGTCCGGCTTATTCATGAGGCACGCCTCCCGGCGCCTGCGCTGTTCTTCATTGAACCTGAAGATGGACACCCTGGCTTCACTGCGCAATTGCCAGAGGTACGGGACATGCGCACTGAAGCCGAGGTGTACTCCTCTGGCTTCATTAAAGAACTGCGCAGGCGCGAGGAGTACAGCGGCCGGGTGAGTATAAAGCTTTTTTGTTTTTAATGCGGCCATGGATTGCGTTATAACAGGGTGATTTGGGACCCTAAACCCCAGGTCCATATGGATGTGTGGGTGGTTTAGTGTCCCAAATTGCCCTCACAGATTCCCTTTAAGTGAGGTTGGTTTCCTTATGCCCACAAGTGTGAAGATTTGAGGATTGCAAACGAATGTGCGTTAGAACATTCTAGACCCATGGTCCTTTTCTCTTTCCCTGGGGGAGGTCTGTGCGCCCTTTTGTTTTCACCACCTCTGTGGTAGAGAGGAGATGGTGGACATTCCCTACCCTGAAGATTGGCATCTGGTGGCAACTTCATCATACCCATACGTAACAATCTGCATCGGAAAGTCAGATCTACAACCATAGGAGGCAGTTTTGGGGTTCACCATCAAGCCCTCACGACTGATGCTGTAACCTTTACAGGATGTCCAGGCCTCAGTCTTCTACCTGGTGGAGCCACCAAGGCACTCATTGTAACAAATCCTGAGGACCATGGGACACGACATTGAGAACATATCAGACCTGATGGCCGCCTCTTCATAAAAAAAAAAAAAAAAAAAAAAAAAAACACGGAGAACCGAGAGAAAAAAAAAAAAAAAAAAAAAAGGGGGGAAGAGGAGGGGGGGGGGGCCCCCCCACCACCACAACAACCCACCACAAAAAAAACAACAACGAAGAGGGCACGATTATTTAAAAACACGCTTTTTTTTTTTATTTTTATAAATAAAACACCCACCCCCCCCACACAACACTCTTTTTTTTTTCCACCCCCAAAAAACACACCCCCCCCCCCCCCGCCACGAAGGGGGGAAAGGGGGCACCCCCCCCCCCCCCCCCACACCACAACACACCACACCACGCCCCCCCTCCCCCCCCCCCCACCACAAACAGAGGCGGGGCGCCCCCCCCCCCCCCCCCCCCCCCCCCCCCGCGGGGGGGGGGGGGCGCGGCAGGGCCCCCCCCCCCCGCCCCCCCCCCCCCCCCCCCCCCCCCCCCCCCCCCCCGCCGCGCCGCCCCCCCCCCCCCCCCCCCCCCCCCCCGTCCCCCCCGGCCCCCCCCCCCCCCCCCCCCCCCCCCCCCCGCGCCCCCCGGGGGAAAACCCCCCGGAAAGGGAAAGGTAAAAATATCACCGGGACAACAAAACTAATCGTAGAGGGCAGCATTATAGTAGTTATATTCTTGTACATAGGAGCAGTATTATAGAAGTTATATTCTTGTATATAGGAACAGTATTATAGTACTTATATTCTTGTATATAGGAGCAGTATTATAGAAGTTATATTCTTGTACATAGGGGGCAGTATTATAGTAGTTATATTCTTGTACATATGGGGCAGTATTATAGTAGTTATATTCTTGTACATAGGAGCAGTATTATAGTAGTTATATTCTTGTATATATTGAGCAGTATTATAGTAGTTATATTCTTGTATATAGGAGCAGTATTATAGAAGTTATATTCTTGTATATAGGAACAGTATTATAGTACTTATATTCTTGTATATAGGAGCAGTATTATAGAAGTTATATTCTTGGTAAAAAGGAAGCAATAAAAAAAAAAAAATTTTCTTACACAAATGGGGCGGTATTATAATAGTTATATTCTTACACAAAGGAGCAGTATTATAGTAGTTATATTCTTGTATAAAAGAGCAGTATTATAGTAGTTATATTCTTGTACATAGGAGTAGTATTATAGTAGTTATATTCTTGTACATAGGGGCAGTATTATAGTAGTTATATTCTTGTACATAGGAGCAGTATTATAGTAGTTATATTCTTGTACATAGGAGCAGTATTATAGTAGTTATATTCTTGTACATAGGGGCAGTATTATAGTAGTTATATTCTTGTACATAGGAGCAGTATTATAGTAGTTATATTCTTGTATATATGAGCAGTATTATAGTAGTTATATTCTTGTACATAGGGGCAGTATTATAGTAGTTATATTCTTGTACATAGGAGCAGTATTATAGTAGTTATATTCTTGTACATAGGAGCAGTATTATAGTAGTTATATTCTTGTACATAGGGGCAGTATTATAGTAGTTATATTCTTGTACATAGGAGCAGTATTATAGTAGTTATATTCTTGTACATAGGGGCAGTATTATAGTAGTTATATTCTTGTACATAGGAGCAGTATTATAGTAGTTATATTCTTGTACATAGGGGCAGTATTATAGTAGTTATATTCTTGTACATAGGAGCAGTATTATAGTAGTTATATTCTTGTATATAGGGGGCAGTATTATAGAAGTTATATTCTTGTACATAGGGAGCAGTATTATAGTAGTTATATTCTTGTACATAGGAGGTGGTATTATAGCGGGTATATATTTAGGCCATATATATGTACACTATATTTTATAACTCTACTGACTGATCTTGTGGCTGAAATCACACACAACTCATCTGGACTACATTTGACATACTCCAAAGACATACTGACAGGGAATGTAGATTGTGAGCCCTATATGGGACAGTGACTGACAATGCCTGTAAAGCGCTGCGGAATAAGATGGCGCTATATAAGTAAGCAGAATAAGTAAGCAGAATTTGTAGCTCAACAGTAAAAATCTCTACAAGCAGTCACAGTGTAGCCCCAGACTTTTCTCCTCTTCCTCCCCACTGCCTTCTCCTCTTCTTCCACCCAACTCACCTCAGTGTCACTCTTTGCCAGGCTTAGACTTCCTCTTGCTCTCAGTCTTCTGTAGTTTGTCCACAATCTTCCTCTCGTGACCACAAGGACTGTCTCTGTTGGTGTTCTCTCGTGCCTCTTTCTTCGTCCGACCCTTTCTGGCTGCAGTGGGCACTGGGGAGATGAAGAAATAAGATGACTATTTGCCATATGTCGTTTCTATGCTCAGGTAGATATTGGGTTAATGAGAGCGCTACCCTTGTGGAAATCACATGACTAAAAATACAGTCCCTGTGGATTGCTGTTACAATAATAGCAGAGACCTGGGGGGGGGGGGGGGATTATACATTCTATCAGTTTACTAAAATACATGCGCTGGCCCTTTAAATTATACAGATTTAACAATTTGCTGACTATACAGTATTATGTACAAGGGTTTATCAGCCAGATCAGCGCAATAGTCGCCACATCTACGGTTTAAGGTATGTGATACATACAGATAAGTCTGATGGGACTTGTAGTACTCTAAGAGGGGACAGAGTGGTTACTTACAGGCGTATCGGTCGGTGAGGTTGTAGTAGTCGTAGTCATCAAAGTATCTGACTTCGAAGTCGGTGGGCTTCAGCTTATCAGCTTGTACGTATGAGGTGGTCATGATGGCGGTCGCAGTGGTGGTCTCTGGGGTGAGGTCTTGTGCGGTCGTTGTCGTACGTCGCTCGTTCTCTGGACTTTTGGTTGTTTTTGGCCTTGTCTTTGTCTGAAGTTTATATTGTGAAGGCTCCGCCCAGTCTCTGCCCACTCCGCCCCCTATCCCCACCTCCTCACATTGCATCAGACTTGGTGTCCTCTGTTTACATCAGATTACACCATCGCTTGCAGAGCATCTCTCCAGGAACTACAGTGTATCACACCCTGTGCTGCTCTGCAGAACATTGATATTGTCCTACAGACCTAACAATATATTAATCTGCAGAGCATTGCAATTATAGTGTTCTGCAGACTATCACACACTTGTTAAGTGGTTTGCAGCAAGTGACTACTTATGTTTCTATGCAGCATATTGCATACTACACTATATAGTAATAGCACGAGGTGGAAACCTCACAGCTTTATTCTGCAGAACATCACACTAGATGATGCGCCGCAGAGTTTCACAGCGTTTATGTGTAGCATAGAAGTGTGATGCAGAACATTGCGCCATGTTACAAAAGCTTTGGAAATGACCATGTTCTGCATAATATCGCACCATATGTTGCTCTGCAGATCATCACAGCTTTACAACATTCGGATACAATACTGCAGAGCATTGCATCTCATTTATACAGGTACAGTGTATGGATACGGCCCTGCAGAGCATCTCAGCAGCCTTAACATGATAATTGGAAATGCAATTGTAAGCTAACGCATGGAGTCACAGCTTTGTAGCGATGTCTGCAGAATATTACACCCGCAGCAGCTTCGTCTGCACTCAGCATTAATCCCTCTAGTGCCAGCCAGCTGCAGGCTGATGTCCATACACATTCAGCAGGGAGTCACATCTGCCGCTCAGCTACTGTTTCCACACATGGGACCATACAGCGCCCCCCTGGAATCCAGTGACACTTCCTCCTGTGCCCCCAGGGGTTCCTGCACCACTATTAACCCTACATTTACCGTCACTGTAGATTAACCCCTTCTAACCATATCCCACATGTTGCACGTTTCTGTATTTTTCCAGATTCTTCGCCCTGGGAGGGGCGTCTGGCTCGTCTCCATGACAAATATGAGGGCAAATAAACAGGACCCAGGGAGGAGGAGAGATCAGGGTGAGGGGGTGGAGACAAGGTGTCACCCAGACAGTCCCACCCTATGGCTAATGTTTGTTTTTAGTCATGGCAATGAGTAACTGCAGCGTGACAGCCATAACAGTCACTGAGCGTGTGTTATATACACATTATATCATGACAAATAGTATATGGAAACATTTCTTACATTATCTGTTTCTTGGAAAGCTGGGTGGCACCAATATGGCCAGCTTCGTACCTGTCACAAGCTTTCCTGTACTCCTGAATGGCAAGTCTGCCTTGTTATGTAGTCATACATTCCTGGCTATCATACGGCTACATAACTAAGTAGATTTGTCATTCAGATGTCTGGGAAAGTTGGGTGACGGCTGTAAAGATCCATAACGATGATAACCTAGCTACAGATAGGTGACAGAAGACAACGACTTGAGAATTATCTTAGTTGTATCTGTTACTGGGCAAGTTGGGTGATGGCTGTAAAGATCTATAACAAGTATAACACGGTGACTGAAGACGATGACTTCAGTGTTATCGTAGTTGTATCTGTTTCTGGGAAAGCAGGGTGACCACCAATATGGCAGCCTTCACAGTTGTTACCAAGCGCTCCTAGACTCCTGACTAGTTGTATAGTCATATACCCATAACAAAGTGGATTTGCTATTCAGAAGACTGGGAAAGCTGGGTGTCAGCTGTAAAGATCCATAACCATTATAACCCAACGACAGCTGCAGACAACGTTGATTTCATAATAATTTTTGTTCTGTGTGTGTCTGGGAAAGCTGGGTGAATTATCGTTATCACTTTGTCCTTTTCGTTATCAATATGAAAACAAAACAAATGGCAGATATCAGCAGAAGCGCCGACTCAGCACTCGAGGGCGGAGCTAGACATGGTGTGTTATTCACCTGCTGGGAATGTGGATGGCCAGGACACGTTGTCCTCCGAGTACGAGACTCCAACTGTAAACAAACGTGTCCTGCAGCCACATCAACAGGCAGTACGTGACTCACACTACTACTCCTATATGTGTCACCTAGTAATTCCTCACCATTTTCCAGATCTCTGCTTGCTGTCAGTGAATGGGAACAGTCAGCGGCTATCCAAATACTTCCTACAGCTATACTGACCTAATCAGACTCACAGCTGAGGGCTTGTTACAATGTATCAGCCTAGTCAATCCTGTGAGATAAACACATCCTGTCCAGATAGATTGTTACAATGTATCAGTGTAGGTACCATGTACCCGCCTGGAGTCCAGGGTGTTTAGCTTACGCTAGGTTCACACATGCGTAGGTTTCTGAACGGAAACCTAATCCGCTTAAAAAAAGCGGTTACCCGCGGACCCCATAGACTATAATGGGGTCCGCCCCGGTTTCTGCCAAAAAATACGAAGAGAAAAGCGCTGCTTGCATTTTTCAAGTGGAGAGGGAAACGGAATCCCCAAACAGAGTTCCAGCGCGTGATAACCAAGCCTTACAGAGGATTGGCTAGCCTGGATACATTGTAACAAACCCTGAGCTAAGGGACGGTTCACATCTGCATTCGGCTTTCCGTTCGGGGAGTCCTCTTGGGGACCCCCTGAACAAAAACCTATATGCATAGAAAAGCGGTTACCTAAGGAAATCTGCGAACCCCATAGACTATAATGGGGTCTGTGTGGTTTCCACTTGATTTCCTGCACGAAACATGCGGAGAGAAAAGTGCTGCTTCCCCGAACGGAAAGCCGAACGCAGATGTGAACCGGCCCGAAATGATTTTAGTCTCTGGCAGCAGCAGAGATCTTTGAGATGGCGAGGACTAGAAACACAAAGGGCAGCAAAGACAATGGATTATACATGGTGGTGAAGTGCCCTGCGCTAGCGGATGGCACACGCTTCACCATGAATTAGGTGGATCCGCCAGAAGCCCGTGCACCACAGCTAAAATGTATGCCAGCTCCTTGTTGGTGTAGATTTCTGTCATCATTTACACCACAACTATGGCGCTGGGTTCACCCACTTTGAGAATAGTGGAAAATGATACAAAAATTCCATTAGTGACTATTTAACTCAAAGTGTCGCTACCACCAGTTTGTGACTTTTTATGCCAAAAAAAGTGGCTGATTCTTAGTGAATGGGCCCAAAGTCCAGAACTTTCTGTGATAGGATGATCAGGTTCATTTGCAGAAAATGTTTCTCAGGTTCTGTTCACATCTGCATATTGGTTTCTGATGAAGATGTCACAACACAGAGCTGGATTTGTCAGATATCGCCAATTCCTGAGAGACTCCATTGGCATATCACTAATTCTCTGAAGTTTACTGTTGCTTTGATCTTCCTCAAGAATGGTGTGGGATGCACTGACAGAATTCGTAACGTAAATGTGAACATGATCCTAGACTGCTGTTCTCTATGGCCGCCTAGTCCAACATGGCAGACTAATCCTTGGACATGGTCGTCGCTGGATCTTGGGGTAAGTTTACTATGTCCCAATTCAGGGATTGTAACTGCACTTATTAGGACATGCTGGGATTTATAGTTCCACGAGGTTAAATTTGGAGTTAGGCTAGGGCTACACAGGGACTTCGTCCGCCACTTTGTCGTGGTCACAGCACCTTCAGAGTCGCAATAGCACAGCAATCTCTTCTTAGAAAGCCTTGCAGGGCGACACAGCGGTCTTTGTTCGTACAAGAGGAGTCGTGGCATAAAACACTGTGAGGCCCAGTAGTCTCAGCTCTGGTCAGCTCATCATTGGGAAATCTGAGAAAATTCAAGAAAAAAAAAGTCACAAAAATTCTAAAATCAACAATTAAATTATTTTAAAATTCTGCAGATGCGCAGTAAGCAGAACTACACTCCCGGCATGCCCCACGAGCGTCCCGCCGCTGCGTCCTTGGTGACGGTGACGTCATCATTCCGCGACCGAGTCTCTTTGCAGTTGTTGTGGTGAGCGGCCTCGTCTACTGCCTGGTGAGTTCGGTGCTTTGAATGTCGCGATATAATTGGCTGCTGCGCAAACATCTGTCGTGATATAGAGGCTCCACCTTCAGGGGTTATATAGGGCTCGGAATTATGGCGCGTTGTAGGCTTGAAAGTGGTGCAGTTTGCGCCTCATCCGCTAACATGGTGATGTATGTTTCGCGGTATATCACGGCCTGGGCTATTATTAGAGGGAATGTGGTGTCTGTAAGGACTTATCTGCCCAATATGAGGTGATATCGCGATTATAATGTCAATTCTAAGCCCTTTGATGTGTCAGTAGTCTCCCTGCTTTCCCAGGTCGTGATGGTGGTTATATTGGAAGTCACCTAAGATGGATATGTTTGTGCTGGAGGGGCTAGAAGTCTCAGCATGCTTTTCCCCCCCTTCCTCCCCCCCGAGCGTGTGTGTATATATATATATGTGTGTATATATATATATATATATGTGTGTGTATATATATATATATATACACACACACCTGTACGGTCTTCAGACCATATGTCCTGTATTTTGTTTTGTACATATTTCTGCTGTAATTTTTGAGTTTCACTTTTTTTTTTTTTTTCTTCTGTTCCCAAAGCACAATAAAGGAATCCAGAATGGCGCTGGTGTCAGCGGATACGAGGATATCAGAGCTCCTGAGCGAGCTGCACCAACTTCTCAAACAGACGCAGGTGTGGAGGCCATTAGTGCTTTTAAGGTGGGTTCACATGGTGCAGTTTTTTGTTTTTTCTCATATCAGACTTTTCATCTTTCAGGAGGAGCGATCAAGAAGTGAGCACAATCTGGTGAATATCCAGAAGACACATGAGAGGATGCAGACTGAGAACAAGAGTGAGTGGTGGAGGCAGGAAACAGGCGACACATCTGACAGACACCTTGTATTAGGTGACATGGGCATGAGCACCTGTGGGTCTGTAGGCAAGCTGCAGAGACAGCACGTGGATGATATCACTGAGAGCCAGCCGTGCTCTCCAGACACATGCGCTGCTCTCGGTGAGCCTGGGCCACAGAACAGACGGTCACTGCCCCAGGGTCACCGCTCCATACTCTGGCCTGTGAAGAAAAACCACAGCACACTGACAAAGGACACAGTTGTGTGCATGGAGCCTAAGCTGTGACTTCCTGGGAGCTCCACAGCAGCTGAAGTCACTAGATTATGATCTATGAGAACTACAGAGGGGAAATGTAGATTAATTACCCCTTTATCTCCTTCCTGCTTAGTTCTGGACTATTACATTGTCTTGAGTATATAATTAACACAGTGCCTACAGGGTGACTTCCAGGTCACAGCTGGGACTAGCCTCCAGAGTCTGACAATATGTCGGCAACTTAACCCCTCAGATCCTGTGATTGATGGCAATCACAACTTCTGGGTGGTTTGGGGCAAGATTGCGCAGCCCCTTGGACTCTATTCAATGGCTACTGGCTGCCTTTCCTCATTGCACATAAAGCTTCTATGTGCCATGTACTGCAATACAGAATGTACATTGCGCTGGGGATCAAGAGATTCCAGATTCATGTCCCCTTGAATTTTTTTTTTTTTTAGTGTGGGGGGAGGTTCAAATTATAAAATAAAAAAAAAAAAATTAAAAAATCACCTTTTAGAATTAAAAAATACACAATATAAACAAACCTGTTGGGTATCACCATGTGCATAGGAGTCCGGACTCTCCAAAAAATATTTATCTTGTACAGTGCATGCCATGAAAAAAAAATATGCTGCAATGCACAAGTTAATGCATGGCCATGTAGGGATGAGGACCCAATTGCCTAACAGACTAGATGTTGTTGCCTCCTTTCTCCGCAGTCTCCCCATATTATCGCACCAAACTGCGCGGCCTCTACACAACAGCCAAGGCTGATGCGGAAGCAGAATGCAAGTAAGTGTGTGAGGGCTCCTCTGAGCTGGTTGCGGGCTCCTGCTGACTGTCATGTATTCCCTGTGTACAGTCTCTAGTACCAGAGTTCAGGCCCCTGGCGTAATGTACCAATGAAAGTGATCCCTGGTGGTCAGAACCCTGCCCATTATCTGTAGATGGGTGACACCTGGGCTATGACCACAGACTGTGTGGTTCCAGTGATCTGGTTGCTGACTCGCTGCTTTCTCTCCCTCCAGCATTCTGCGCAGATCGTTGGATAAAATTGCTGAGATAAAGTCCTTGTTGGAGGAAAGACGCATCGGTGAGTATAATGTGCTAGCTCTGCCTCTACTCTTATCAGTGCTCAAGCTGCAACACTAGAACACTAAGGAACTTGCAGTTCAGCTGGGCTGGCGGAGACTGTGTTGGGGACTCCACCTGCACTGTAGTTGATACATCATGTCTTCTCTCTGCAGCTGCCAAAATCGCCGGCCTGTACCATGACTCAGAACCACCTAGGAAGACCATGAGACGTGGCGTGCTGATGACCCTCCTCCAGCAGTCTGCCATGACCCTGCCATTGTGGATTGGAAAGCCTGGGGAAAAGTGAGTGTATCGTCCTGGGGTCTGGGGGAGTGAGCTCAGGCCATAGCTGATGTCATGTCTGTTGTCTTTCAGGCCCCCACCTCTGTGTGGCGCTATCCCAGCATCCAGTGATTACGTAGCAAAACCTGGGGACAAGGTGGCAGCTCGTGTGAAGGCTGTGGATGGTGACGAGCAGTGGATCCTGGCCGAGGTGGTCAGCTACAGTCACGCTGCCAACAAGTATGTGCCAGGCCTGGAGGATCTAGTTATGGATGGGCATTGCTATATAGCATGAGCTAACCCCTTCACTGTCTTCTAGGTACGAGGTGGATGACATTGATGAGGAGGGAAAAGAGTAAGTATGACTTGTGTGAGGAATTGCAACAGATCTTAAGATTTATTTTACTCCTGTCTCATCCAGAGCTGCAGTCTTAGCTTTACGGCAAACCCTTGGACTCTGACTCCCCCCTCCCCTCCCCCAATAACTTATGTTAAGATTCCATAACATACAACCCTCAATATTTCATTGTGGGACTTGTAGTGGTTTCTGCCTCGGGGTATATTAGTTGGTGCTCACTGAAAACTCTACTCATACAATGTGGCAGGCAGGTGGGGAGATGTATGGAATTATTAGGAACTGGAACTGTAAATGCAGCTCTGGATGTGACTAGGGCACAAGGCATGATGTAACACTTATTGCTCACCATTATACAACCCTCACTGCACACTATTGTTACTCCCTCCCCCTGACAGGCGTCACACCCTCAGTCGACGAAGGATAATCCCGCTGCCCCAGTGGAAAGCAAACCCAGAAACTGACCCTGAGGCTTTGTTCCAGAAAGACCAGCTAGTGCTTGCCCTGTACCCCCAGACTACCTGTTTCTACAGAGCCCTGATCCACACACCCCCACAGCGGGTGAGTACAACATCCAAAATGGGGACCATAGCTGAGGGAGGGGTGGGTGGGGAATGAGCTTCTTACTGTGACTGCCAGGAAGAGCTGAGGGAGGGGCTGTTGGATTACCTAGTGAGCGAGCAAGAGATAATATGGCTGACTGGACGCTGCAGCCACTCCCTGGCAGGACAGTCACTTTAAAACTTTGTCTCCTTAGCCCCAGGACGACTACTCTGTGCTGTTTGAAGACACGTCCTACGCTGATGGCTACTCTCCCCCACTGAACGTGGCCCAGAGATATGTGGTGGCCTGCAAGGAGCCAAAGAAAAAGTGAATGGGTCACTGAGACCTGAAGAGAAAGTGATTGCACAGTCTTCACTGCCTGGGGGGGGGGGGGGGATGATGGTGGAGCAGGGGTGCTGGTCCTGGACTTCTGTTTTTAATTAAATAGGTCTTCAATTAGTTAATGTCTATGGATTTTCCTTCCATAAAGGGCTGATAGATGTTTTCCTTAATGACGTGTGATAAAACTACAGAATGTGACTGGTACGATAATATGTGATTGCTGTGGTAACACTATCTCTGGGGGTCTAGCCCTGGCCACTAGGAGGCAGACATGGTTAGATAAGTGACACTGCTCAGGTGGGCTGTACCATCCCCAGACATGAGGGTCGGGGGGAGTCTCTAGCGTGAACTTCACATCAGTTCTCTCGTGTCGGTACTAGATCTGTCTCTTCTCTCCACTGGGCCCCAGTCCAATAGTGTGACATTACTGAGGGGATAAAACAGACAAGTAAATCTGCCATGCCTGAGGTTTGCCTAATTTTTCTGGTGATCCTGTTGCCTTGCATTAGCAATGTTCACACTAGATGCTGGAGAAACAGCATTTTCAGTTATTCATGACAAAGGCTACTTCAATTTTCAATACGGTATAGCACATACCTGGAATGGCCACTTATACCCCCCAATGACCAAAGGACCTTACAGTAAGTACAAGTTTTATTTTGCTTACTCATAGCACCATCATATTCTGCAGCGCTTTACAGATATTCAAGTCCCATATTGGGCTCACAATCTACATTCCCTATCAGTATGGTCTTTGGAGTCTCAGGGAGAACATACAAAGTCCTTAGATGGACTGGGCGCACTGTAATTCTCAGTTCTCCCTGAGCTATTGGTGGATACAAGAGATTCAGCTCTTACTCTAACCAGCAGCATGTAGGACATTATGGAGAAGTACTGACCAGTAAGCGTAGGGATAAAGCACTTGGGCACTAATAGAAAACCTAAAAATGGCTCCAGCAGCCTCTGTCTCTGCTTCTTACTCTGCTAGTCCTTCCATAAGCCCCTGTCATGTGATGCTTCTGGGAGTAGTCAGTCTTGGGAGACAACAATTCTCAGCAGAGATTTCACAATGATTAGGTTATGGGGCAGGAAAAAATGCAGCCTGTACCCTGCCTGCTGCTGATCTGGACTCTGCTGGAGCATTCCGCTTTTGTATCTATTATAGTAAACTTTATTCTCTACACATCACAATATCTGCAACTTAAAAACCCGCCAGGTCCTGGGAGACTGCAACTCCCACAGTCCTTTCTCACTTATACATGATTCTTCCACAATCACTGGCCGCACCATCCTAGAATGAGTAGTCACCCCATATAATAAATAAATCTTCTAAAATCAGCCGTGCAGCTCGTCCACCCAGTGGGCCTGCAGATTAAAAAAAAAAAAGCTATTATCCCTCCTCCATTTCTGGTAGTGAGATTGGATAATATGAAGTCTACTCCACCTGCGTCTGCGATATCTCCTCCAGATCTCCATAGCAACCCTTCTTATATCGGATCAGGTCTCCCCATAATACTGAATTCCCACAGCTGCAAGATAGAAGGGTCAGGGGTCAGAGGCTGCAAGATCTGGACTCCATACAAATCAAACTCAGAACTGCAGGTCTTAAAGGAAATATGTCAGGGAAATTTGGGACACCTAAATCACCCACAGGCCCATAGAGAGCAGGGGGGTTTGTGTCCCAAATCCCTATAATAAAGCCATCTATGCCTGTAATAGAAATATAAAAAAAAAAAAAAAATTAAAACAACTCCCTGAACCCCGCAGCTTCAGTGTGCATACCCAGTACCTCCAGCAGTTGCACATCCTCAGCTTCACTGAAGGTCTGCGCAGGTGCCAAAAGCACCAGAGATGTGTCCGATGAGACTGATCAGACTCATCTCTAGGTAACTATATAAAGGCTTATTTATTATTTTTTTTTAATGTGGGCACGGATGGATTTCTAACACTAAACCCCCATTCTAAAAGGATCTGTGGGTGGTTTAGAGTCCCAAATCGACCTGGCAGGTTCCCTTTAAACAGGATAGTTCAGAGGTGACACATAGGGTAGCACTGGCATTAATAGGGTGATGTGCACGGCTGACCTCGGGCACTGACCCTCCACGGGGATCAGGTGTTCTTGCTCGTTTTGTAGGAAGAGTTTGGCCAGGCATAAAATGTGGGCGGTCAGGGAGCAGCCGGGGTGGAAGCAGTGCAGGGCGTCCTTATTCTACAGGGAAGAAGAGATGCCAGTTAGTACCCCAAAAATGCAGGATATCTACAGGTCAGTATTCCCCAGCCTACAGCTGTCAGGGCATAATGGGAGTTGTAGTTCTACAATAGGTTGCCGGACCCCACCTGCATCTTGTCGCAACAGATTCTGCAGCGCTGAGACGCACTCTGGAACTGGACGCCTCTCTCCTCAGCGCCTCCGGCCTCTCCTTGGCCTTTCTCCCCTTGTGTTTTAGCAATTGGCTTGGCCCTCACTTGCCCGAAGGCCAGTGGCATGTGCAGTGGGGGCTGAAGAAGGGGCGGCAGCTCTTTGTGGTACTCCTGTCTAAGCCAGCGCAGGGTGAGGGGTAAACGATTCCAGGGCGCCACCCGCAGCATGTGGTAGAGGACCATTAGGTGGAAGTCAAAGCTGGACTGTTTCTTTGTCTTCCGTGGTACGTGGGTGAGCCGGCGAGAGACATGCGGGTGCTGCCAGGCCCACTCAAACTGAGGAGACAGAAAGCGCTGGTCACATCATATACTCAAATTACATCTAGAGCTGCTCTCATCATTTTTATGCTCCAGTCACATCCAGAGCTGCTTTCATAATTCTTATGCAACAGTCACATGAAGA
The DNA here is from genome assembly GCA_947044405.1 of Leptodactylus fallax. Lineage (NCBI taxonomy): Eukaryota > Metazoa > Chordata > Amphibia > Anura > Leptodactylidae > Leptodactylus > Leptodactylus fallax. The sequence goes on along the minus strand of CAMRHE010000608.1, from coordinate 789,374 downwards.
GTTGCACTAATATTGCTTATACTCCAATCACATCCAGAGCTGCACTCTACCATCTAACCACAATCTTTATACTGCATGCACTGAGTAGGATTTTGTCCTTGACTCTACTCACAGTGTAATCTGCGTTTTCTTACCCGTAAGGCTGCAATATCATTGGGGAATCCATGGACGATCAGCACCATGTCCCTACACAAGGTAAGAGACAAACAGAAGTCACCCTGAGATTTGGAGTCCTGTCCCTTTAAAGGAAAATTCTGAATTAAGTGTCTCCACTATGTCAGGAGCCGGGGCCCTTCAGATGGCTAGAATGAAGGGACCCCAGAGCTGCCTCTCTCCGCTCTGCTGCACGCTTCTCAGGTTTCTCTGTCAGTTGCTCCTTATTCTCTGTATAATGGCTGTCTATCAGTTGCACCCTATTCTCAGTATCTCTGTTGTCAGTTGCTCCTTATTCTCAGTTTCTCTGCTGTCAGGTGCTCCTTATTGTTGGTATCTTGGTGAATGGACAGTCCTTAATTACATTCAGAAACATTATGTCTCACAGCTGAGGATTTGTTACAATGTAACCAGTCTACACAATCCTCTGTGATCTGAACGTTCTGGTCTCTAGGCTTATACACTTTCCCTACACAAACTGTGACAAACAACTGGGTCATTACCAGGGGCCCCTGCCGCTCGTCTTCCAGGCTCCGCCCTTCTGTTTGCCTCCATTGTGCTGCTGGATACGTCTCTCTGGATTCACGGTGAAGCCGATGTAGATTCTCCCTTTATATTTGGGGTTGGTGCAGTAAAGGAGGTAAACACCGAAAAACCCCTCGACCTCCACCACCATCCTGCCTGCTGGAGAGATCACAGGAGCGCATGAGACTGCAGACCTGGGATAGTGAACAGTACCACTTCTCTTATATATACACCGCACAGTACCACTTCCCTCCTGTATATATACATACGCACAGTACCACTTCCCTCCTGTATATATACATACGCACAGTACCACTTCTCTCCAGTATACAGTACAGACCAAAAGTTTGGACACACCTTCTCATTCCAAGAGTTTTCTGTATTTTCATGACTATAAAAATTGTAGATTCACACTGAAGGCATCAAAACTATGAATTAACACATGTGGAATTATATACTTAACAAAAAAGTGTGAAACAACTGAAAATGTGTCTTATATTCTAGGTTCTTCAAAGTAGCCACCTTTTGCTTTGATTACTGCTTTGCACACTCTTGGCATTCTCTTAATGAGCTTCAAGAGGTAGTCACCTGAAATGGTTTTCACTTCACAGGTGTGCCCTGTCAGGTTTAATAAGTGGGATTTCTTGCCTTATAAATGGGGTTGGGACCATCAGTTGTGTTGTTCAGAAGTCAGGTGGATACACAGCTGATAGTCCTACTGAATGGAGTGTTAGAATTTGTATTATGGCAAGAAAAAAAGCAGCCAAGTAAAGAAAAACAAGTGGCCATCATTACTTTAAGAAATGAAGGTCAGTCAGTCCGAAAAATTGGGAAAACTTTGAAAGTGTCCCCAAGTGCAGTGGCCAAAACCATCAAGCGCTACAAAGAAACTGGCTCACATGAGGACCGCACCAGGAAAGGAAGACCAAGAGTCACCTCTGCTGCGGAGGATAAGTTCATCCGAGTCACCAGCCTCAGAAATCGCAGGTTAACAGCAGCTCAGATTAGAGACCAGGTCAATGCCACACAGAGTTCTAGCAGCAGACACATCTCTACAACAACTGTTAAGAGGAGACTGTGTGCAGCAGGCCTTCATGGTAAAATAGCTGCTAGGAAACCACTGCTAAGGACAGGCAACAAGCAGAAGAGACTTGTTTGGGCTAAAGAACACAAGGAATGGACATTAGACCTGTGGAAATCTGTGCTTTGGTCTGATGAGTCCAAATTTGAGATCTTTGGTTCCAACCACCGTGTCTTTGTGCGACGCAGAAAAGGTGAACGAATGGACTCTACATGCCTGGTTCCCACCGTGAAGCATGGAGGAGGAGGTGTGATGGTGTGGGGTGCTTTGCTGGTGACACTGTTGGGGATTTATTCAAAATTGAAAAAATACTGAACCAGCATGGTTACCACAGCATCTTGCAGAGGCATGCTATTCCATCCGGTTTGCGTTTAGTTGGACCATTTATTTTTCAACAGGACAATGACCCCAAACACACCTCCAGACTGTGTAAGGGCTATTTGACCAATAAGGAGAGTGATGGGGTGCTACGCCAGATGACCTGGCCTCCACAGTCATCAGACCTGAACCCAATCGAGATGGTTTGGGGTGAGCTGGACCGCAGAGTGAAGGCAAAAGGGCCAACAAGTGCTAAGCATCTCTGGGAACTCCTTCAAGACTGTTGGAAGACCATTTCAGGTGACTACCTCTTGAAGCTCATCAAGAGAATGCCAAGAGTGTGCAAAGCAGTAATCAAAGTAAAAGGTGGCTACTTTGAAGAACCTAGAATATAAGACATATTTTCAGTTGTTTCACACTTTTTTGTTAAGTATATAATTCCACATGTGTTAATTCATAGTTTTGATACCTTCAGTGTGAATCTACAATTTTTATAGTCATGAAAATACAGAAAACTCTTGGAATGAGAAGGTGTCCCCAAACTTTTGGTCTGTACTGTATATACAATGCACACTACCACTTCTCTCCAGTATATATACACACAATGCACAGTACCACTTCTCTCCAGTATATATACACACTGCACAGTACCACTTCTCTCCTGTATATATACAGTCATGGCCAAAAGTTTTGAGAATGATACAAATATTAATTTTTACAAAGTCTACTGCTTCAGTTTTTCTAATGGCAATTTGCATATACTCCAGAATGTTATAAAGAGTGATCAGCTTAACAGCAATTACTTGCAAAGTCAATATTTGCCTAGAAAATGAACTTTATCCCCCAAAACACATTTCAACATCATTGCAGCCCTGCCTTAAAAGGACCACCTAACATCGTTTCAGTGATTGCTCCATTAACACAGGTGTGGGTGTTGATGAGGACAGGGCTGGAGATCAATCTGTCATGATTAAGTAAGAATGACACCACTGGACACTTTAAAAGGAGGCTGGTGCTTGCCATCATTGTTTCTCTTCTGTTAACCATGGTTATCTCTAAAGAAACACATGCAGTCATCATTGCACTGCACAAAAATGGCCTAACTGGGAAGAGTATTGCAGCTAGAAAGATTACACCTCAGTCAACAATCTATCGCATCATCAAGAACTTCAAGGAGAGAGGTTCCATTGGTGCCAAAAAGGCTCCAGGGCGCCCAAGAAAGACCAGCAAGCGGCAGGACCGTCTCTTAAAAGTGTTTCAGCTGTGGGATCGGGCTACCAGCAGTGCAGAGCTTGCTGAGGAATGGCAGCAGGCAGGTGTGAGTGCATCTGCACGCACTGTGAGGCGGAGACTCTTGGAGCAAGGCCTGGTCTCAAGGAGGGCAGCAAAGAAGCCACTTCTCTCCAGAAAAAACATCAGGGACAGACTGATATTCTGCAAAAGGTACAGGGAGTGGACTGCTGAGGACTGGGGTAAAGTCATTTTCTCTGATGAATCCCCTTTTCGATTGTTTGGAACATCTGGAAAACAGCTTATTTGGAGAAGAAGAGGTGAGCGCTACCACCAGTCTTGTCTCATGCCAACTGTAAAGCATCCTGAAACCATTCATGTGTGGGGTTGCTTCTCAGCCAAGGGAATCGGCTCTCTCACAGTCTTGCCTAAAAACACAGCCATGAATAAAGAATGGTACCAGAATGTCCTCCAAGAGCAACTTCTCCCAACCGTCCAAGAGCAGTTTGGCGCTCAACAATGCCTTTTCCAGCATGATGGAGCACCTTGCCATAAAGCAAAGGTGATAACTAAATGGCTCAGGGAACAAAACATAGAGATTTTGGGTCCATGGCCTGGAAACTCCCCAGATCTTAATCCCATTGAGAACTTGTGGTCAATCATCAAGAGACGGGTGGACAAACAAAAACCAACAAATTCAGACAAAATTAAAGCATTGATTCTGCAAGAATGGACTGCTATCAGTCAGGATTTGGTCCAGAAGTTGATTGAGAGCATGCCAGGGAGAATTGCAGAGGTCCTGAAGAAGAAGGGTCAACACTTCAAATATTGACTTGCTGCATTAACTCATTCTAACTGTCAATATAAGCTTCTGTTACTCATAATATGAATGCAATTCTATTTCTGTATGTGATAAAAACATCTGACAAACACACATAAAAACCAGAGGGCAGCAGATCATGTGAAAATATAATATTTGTGTCATTCTCAAAACTTTTGGCCATGACTGTACACACCGCACAGTACCACTTCTCTCCTGTATATATACACACCACACAGTACCACTTCTCTCCAGTATATATACAATGCACAGTACCGCTTCTCTCCTGTATACATACACACCGCACAGTAACGCTTCTCTCCTGTATATATACACACCACACAGTACCACTTCTCTCCAGTATATATACAATGCACAGTACCGCTTCTCTCCTGTATACATACACACCGCACAGTACCGCTTCTCTCCTGTATATATACAATGCACAGTACCACTTCTCTCCAGTATATATACACACCACACAGTACCACTTCTCTCCAGTATATATACAATGCACAGTACCACTTCTCTCCGGTATATATCTTAAATATATCATCCAGATTTCACTCACCTTCCCACAATCCTCCGCTCTCCTCCCGTCACTTCCTAGTTACGGGTCCTCAGCCCACAGGGCTTACATAGAGACAGGTTCGCCTTCACAAATCCCAGTAACATTTTCATAATAAAATCATTAAAATGCAACATGAAGGACAACAACTGATAAAGTTATACTTATTGCCGTTGAACATGTATTCTTAATCATAAAATGTCAATTAAAGTCTAAGAAATAGATTAAAAATGTAAAAATCATAAATTCAGGCAATATCTTGGCCAGCCCACAACATGGGAACTGGGCCTTAACCACAAGGAGTTTGTGATTTGCTGAGTTTGTATTTGTCTCCGCCTCCTTATTCAGCTTTCGCAGCTCTTATTGGATGAGCTTCTTGTCTGTTACGTCACCAAGGAGACCCTGTGACCAATGAGAAGAGGCTGAGCTCCGCGCGGTGCGGTAGTGTGTGCGCAGGCGCAGAGCGGCAGATTGTTGCGGTGTCATGGCCGGAGACGGAGCGATCAGTGCGGAGACCTTGAAGGAGAAGCTGAGGCGGGAGCTGCAGGCGGAGCATGTGGTGAGGAGTGAGACCGGGCTCACGTAACAAAGCAGATAACCTAACTGTGTTATTATGAGGACTACAAGTCTCAGCAAACCTCGCCAGGCTCTTCTTTTATGGTCCTTCCTGTGGCCCCTTTATATACAGACTAATATTATATTTAAGAGGTTACCCTGTCACGTGACACATCCCAAGATCAAACCCACCCCCCCCCATCCCGCTTATATCAATAAATTTAAATGTGGCTGGTGACTGTTGTGGTTACTGTGGTTATTATCGCAGTAGAAGGGGCTAAGTGACAGCTGATCCCTGAATGGCAGAAGAGCGGTAAGTGGGGGAGGTGACCGCGATCTAGTAAGATGGCCTCATGTCCAGACGTCCAGTTCTTAGTATTCAATTGTGATGGCTGGTCCTTTTAGTGCACCAAGTGCTTGTTACTGACTTTTAATAACCATCAATAATCTCCTCCTTCTCTTTGTGTCCTCCAGGAAGTAGAAGACACGTCGCCCAATCACTGCTCCACCAGCTTTAAGGTGTTAGTGGTGTCACCCCAGTTTGAAGGAAAAGCGCTGTTACAGAGACACCGGTGAGGAGGGATACATCACACATCCTGTATTATACTCCAGAGCTGCACTCACTATTCTGCTGGTGCAGTCACTGTGTACATACATTACATTACTTATCCTGTACTGATCCTGAGTTACATCCTGTATTACACTCCAGAGCTGCGCTCACTATTCTGCTGGTGTAATCACTGTGTACATACATTACATTACTTATCCTGTACTGATCCTGAGTTACATCTTGTATTATACTCCAGAGCTGCACTCACTATTCTGCTGGTACAGTCACTGTGTACATACATTACATTACTTATCCTGTACTGATCCTGAGTTACATCCTGTATTATACTCCAGAGCTGCACTCACTATTCTGCTGGTACAGTCACTGTGTACATACATTACATTACTTATCCTGTACTGATCCTGAGTTACATCCTGTATTATACTCCAGAGCTGCACTCACTATTCTGCTGGTACAGTCACTGTGTACGTACATTACATTACTTATCCTGTACTGCTCCTGAGTTACATCCTGTATTATACTCCAGAGCTGCACTCACTATTCTGCTGGTACAGTCACTGTGTACGTACATTACATTACTTATCCTGTACTGCTCCTGAGTTACATCCTGTATTATACTCCAGAGCTGCACTCACTATTCTGCTGGTACAGTCACTGTGTATATACATTACATTACTTATCCTGTACTGATCCTGAGTTACATCCTGTATTATACTCCAGAGCTGCACTCACTATTCTGCTGGTACAGTCACTGTGTATATACATTACATTACTTATCCTGTACTGATCCTGAGTTACATCCTGTATTATACTCCAGAGCTGTACTCACTATTCTGCTGGTACAGTCACTGTGTACATACATTACATTACTTATCCTGTACTGCTCCTGAGTTACATCCTGTATTATACTCCAGATCTGCACTCACTATTCTGCTGGTACAGTCACTGTGTACATACATTACATTACTTATCCTGTACTGATCCTGAGTTATATCCTGTATTATACTCCAGAGCTGCACTCACTATTCTGCTGGTACAGTCACTGTGTACATACATTACATTACTTATCCTGTACTGATCCTGTGTTACATCCTGTATTATACTCCAGAACTGCACTCACTATTCTGCTGGTGCAGTCACTGTGTACATTACATTACATAGTTCCTCAGGTCTCCACAGGGTTTGTGACTCTCTGCTGCCCCCTACAGCTTGGTGAACAGCTACCTGGCAGAAGAGCTGAAGATTATTCATGCCTTTGAACAGAAGACTCTGACTCCTGCACAGTGGGACCAAGAAAAGCAGAAGTGAAGGGACCGCTGGCGGCCATTGATGTGTTGGGTGGAGCTTCTGATGGACATTCTGCAGCCTGGGATGAGGGACTGGCACTTAGGGGGTTAATCATGATGTAAGAATAAATTATGATCCGGTGACTCTGACATCTCCTTGTCTTGTGGTGTTCCAGGTCCTTGGAGATAGATTTTCTCAAGCCAAGTGCACCGAACGAAAAGAGTGTTGAAGGAGACTTTGCCACCAGAACCGCAGCTAAGCCCCTCCTCATCCACTGCTGTAGGGGCAACTCTGCACATCTTGCACACACCTTCTTCATCTTTTATAAATTTGCTGTTTGGTGCAGTCAGGTGTGGCAGAGCTGCCATGTTTTCCTGTGGTCACCACCCAGTACTATCACCTAACATAAAGATGGACAAGTCTCAATGGGTGGCGACCACAGACGGAAGCCACGACGCGGCAGCAAGATGTCATTATGCAGTGTAAACGGCCCTACAGTGGCAGATTTGGGGCATCTGTGACTGACACACACTGTTATGGGAGCACCTGTGGCTAGCTCACATTAATTTTGGGGCACCTGTGGCTGGTACATGGTGTTATGGGAGCATCTGCAGCTAGGAAACATTATTATGGGGCACCTGTGGTTAGCACACATTATTATTGTGCACCTGTCGCTAGCACACATTATTATGGGGGCACCTGTGGCTAGCACATATTTGTTATCTGGGCATCTGTGACTGGCAGACATTATTATGGGGTTCCTGTGGCTAGCATACATTATTATTGGGGTACCTGTGGTTGTCACATATTGTTATGGGGTCACCTGTGGCTGGCACACATTATTATGGGGCAACTGTAGCTAGCACACATTATTATTGGGGCATTTGGGGGCTAGCACACATTATAATGGGGGCACCTGTGACTGGCACATATTAATATTGGGGCATCTGTGGCTAGCACACATTGGTATGGGGTCACCTGTATCTGGCACACATTCTTATGGGGCACCTGTGGCTAGTATACATTATTATGGGGGCACCTGTGACTGGCACACATTATTTTTGGGGCTAGTGCACATTATTATGTGGCACCTGTGGCTGGCATACATTATTGGGGTACCTGTGGCTAGCACACATTGTTATGGGGTCACCTGTGGCTGGCAAACATTCTTATAGGGCACCTGTGGCTAGCATACATTATTATGGGGGCACCTGTGACTGGCACACATTATTATGGGGCACCTGTAGCTAGCATACATTATTATGGGGCACCTGTGGCTGGCATACATTATTATGGGGCACCTGTGACTGGCACACATTATTATTGTGGTACTTGTGGTTATGGGTCACCTGTGGCTAGCATACATTATTATGGAGGCAACTGTGGCTAGCACACATTATTGGGGCTAGAACATATTATTATGGGGGCAGCTGTGACTGTCACGCATTATTACGGGGCATCTGGGATTTGCACACATGGGGGCAACTGTGGCAAGCACACATTATTTTTGGGGCTAGCACACGTTATTATGGGGGTACCTGTGACTGGCATGCATTATTATGGCGCACCAGGGACTGGCACACATTATTATGGGGCACCTGGAACTGGCACACATTATTATGAGGCACCTGGGACTGGCACACATTATTATGGGTCACCTGTGGCCATACCTCCCAACCGTCCCGGATTGTGGGTCTTGTCCCGCGGCCCTGGTCGGAGGGAGGTATGTCCCGGATTCAACTCTGTGTCCGGGGAGGACGCAGATGAGTTGAATACAGTGGTGAAGCAGGAGCGGACAGCTCCTGCCTCACCACTGTGCCCCCTATGTGCTCCAGCTCCGGGAGCTGTAGGCGTGATGTGATGAAGTCACTCATATCGCATCTGAAGCTCCCTTAATACTCTGGGACAAGAGACTGCAGACTGCGCAGCAAGGGAGGAGAGAGGAGTATCAGTGTTTTTATTATGTTAAACTGGAGGCAAATGAAGGGGGGACATTAAACTGGTGGCAGATGAAGGGGGGCGCATTAAATTGGCAGATGAAGGGGGCATTAAATAGGCGGCAGATGAGGGATATTAAACTGGTGGCAGATGAAGGGGGACATTAAACTGGTGGCAGATGTAGGGAGGCAATTAATTTGGGGGCAAATGAAGGGGGACATTAAACTGGTGACAGATGAAGGGGGCATTAAATTGGTGGCAGATGAAGGGGGACATTAAACTGGTGGCAGATGTAGGGAGGCAATTAATCTGGGGGCAGATGAAAGGGGGCATTAAATTGGTGGCAGATGAAGGTGGGACATTAAACTGGGGACAGATGGAGGAGTGGACATTAAACTTTGGGGGGGTAGATGGATGGTGCCATTAAACTGGGGGCTACTGGAGGGGGACATGTTTGCCTCTACTTGCCCCCAGTTTAATGTCCCCCTCCAGCTGCCCCAATTGGACTGGAACATTATAATATGGGGGCATATAATGTTAGGGTGACTGTAGATTATAGTGTGTGGGGGCACAAAGACTAATGGGTGGAGTCGACATAGAAGTGGGTGGAGTCGACATAGAAGTGGGTGGAGCTAAATTTACCGTGGCACTCTGCACATTTTGTCCCTCTTTCTGTGCTTTGAAAGTTGGGAGGTATTCAGACCCCTTTAAATTTTTCACTCTTTGTTTCATTGCAGCCATTTGCTAAAAGCCTGTGGCTAGTACACATTGTTGTTTTTACCATAGACACTATGTATCGGCTTTACATTTGTAAGTAACAGGACAGTACACAGTTTAAAGGGACATTCCAGTCTTAGGATAGGTCATCAATTGAAGATCAGTGGAATCCAATAACCAGAAGGTTTATTGAAATGAGGCACACACACATACACACGGACTGTAGACAATTCACTGTTTATTCTCCAGGACACGGTTTTCATCAGACAATAATAAAGAGCATTGAAATAAAAAAAAATTCAGCAATGAAAGAGTCAATTTCTTCTGTCAGGTGGTTTAGGGAAAGCTGGGTGACTGCCAATATGGAGTCATTACAGCTTCCCTACTCCTGTCATATTGCTGGCTAGTTTGCCAGGACTCCAGGAAAGTTGGGTGCCAGTTTGTAGATGCTATATAGGCTGCCACCCAACTTTCCCAGCTACTAACAGAACAGAAGACAACGACTCCAGGACATATCTTCTGAGGGATTTTGGGGACTCTGGTACCGTTATAATTAATATTTACACCTTGCTCCGCCCCATCGGGACAGCACATAGGACTGAGATGAACACAAGGTCAGGGGAGGAGTCATGATGGAAGGTTTTATTAGTCCCGCCCCCTGCACTGCAGCAGTCTGTCCACTGTTACATCATGTAAGACTTTACTTCCCAGAAAGAAGGCAAACACAGGGTTAAAGGGGTATTCCAATGATGACCGGAGTGCCCCTTTAACAACAGGCTCCTCCCTCCTGGGAATGTTGTAGGAGGTCCCTGCTAGTTGGCCGCCTTCTCCTCCAGCTGTGCGATGCGCTTCTCCTGGTCAGCGACGGTCGCCTTCAGCTGCTTTATTTCCTCCATGAGCTGCTCCAGGGCGGAGTCCTGTGTGTGGAGGAGACTCGTGTTATATAATACGGCGCATTATTACGTGTCAGGACTGAAATATTCCCAGTATTCCACTCTTACCGAGCAGGCCCCGCCCCCGTTGGATGATTTGCTGCGTTGCGGCATTCGTACATTCAGGATGTTCTTGGTGACCTTCAGTTCTCTGCTCTTGCTTGGGACGTAGCCGTCCTTCAGGGAGATGAGCAGCGGCTCCGCGTTCTTGCCAGATAGCCACTCCTCCGCGGTGAGCGCCGGGTCTGGACCAATGGTGTCTGGATAGAGATCCTCCTGGAACAGGTCAGACTGTGGAGAAGAGGAGTGGTAGTTAGACTCATGCCCCGCCTCCTGTGCCCCCTGTGTAATGCCGCCATCTTACCTTCCTGGGCACCGTCATGGCGATTGGCTCGCATTTCCGCTCATGCAGCTTGTAAAATCTGAGATGGAAAATAGTCTACATGATAGCGCTGCTGCTACAGGTGATCTTACAAAGGGGCTCCAGTAGGGGGCGCCCTCCTCCATAACACTAACCTGGCTATCTCACATTTGTTGACCTCCAGGCCACGCTTTGGCATGTAGCCCATCCCCCGCTGCGACTCTTTACTGCTGTACACGGATAAGTAATGAACATACGGAGACTCGTCCGTCACCTCGAAGTAGCGGATGCTGCTGTCCCCCTGTCAGGAGACACAGACATGTAAGACCCTGTCACGGACCCCACCCCATAAAATGTGCCACAATGTCATCACCCACCTTCCCGCACAGGTAGACAATGTTAGTATCAGGGTCAAAGAAGGGGATGAGGACCCCGCTGCTCGTGTCCAGCTCCTGCAGGGTCAGCGGAGAATCAAAGGACTTCTGTAATGGTAAGGAAAACAGAAGGGAGAAGTCAGGGGAAGTGAGCGGGGACTGAGAAAGTTCTAGATGTGGAGGTGAGATGCTCTGCAGAGCTATAGTTGTACACATAGACCTGGCAGCCCTGCAGATCATCACCACTTTATTATATCATTATATTATATATTAGTTAGACATTCGGTGGACTTACCAGGTCCCATAAGGCCACTTGTCGCTCACTCATCCGGCTAAACCCTGTGGTCAATATCTGATCATCAGACACAAAGATGGCGCGGACCGGCCTGCTGCCCTCGTGGGGCTTCTCCTTTTCCTACAGGAAGGGAAGAGAGAACTTGGCGTTACCACTGGAGCAAATGTGTGCTCTACTGCCCCCTGCTGGTGTATACAGGTTTGTTCTCTGATGCCCCTACTGGTGTATACAAGTGTGTGCTTTGGCGCCATCTGCTGTGATGCTCTGCACTCTTACCACTGTAATGGCCCCAGCTCTGGGCTCTATGATGCTCTACACTCTTACCACTGTAATGGCCCCAGCTCTGGGCTCTATGATGCTCTACACTCTTACCACTGTAATTCCCCCAGCTCTGGGCTCTATGATGCTCTACACTCTTACCACTGTAATGGCCCCAGTTCTTGGCTCTATGATGCTCTGCACTCTTACCACTGTAATGTCCCCAGTTCTGGGCTCTATGATGCTCTGCACTCTTACCACTGTAATGGCCCCGGTTCTGGGCCCTATGATGCTCTACACTCTTACCACTGTAATTCCCCCAGCTCTGGGCTCTATGATGCTCTACACTCTTACCACTGTAATGGCCCCAGTTCTTGGCTCTATGATGCTCTACACTCTTACCACTGTAATTCCCCCACCTCTGGGCTCTATGATGCTCTACACTCTTACCACTGTAATGGCCCCAGTTCTTGGCTCTAAGATGCTCTGCACTCTTACGACTGTAATGGCCCCAGTTCTGGGCTCTATGATGCTCTACACTCTTACCACTGTAATTCCCCCAGCTCTGGGCCCTATGATGCTCTACACTCTTACCACTGTAATGTCCCCAGTTCTGGGCTCTATGATGCTCTGCACTCTTACCACTGTAATGGCCCCGGTTCTGGGCCCTATGATGCTCTACACTCTTACCACTGTAATTCCCCCAGCTCTGGGCCCTATGATGCTCTACACTCTTACCACTGTAATTCCCCCAGCTCTGGGCCCTATGATGCTCTACACTCTTACCACTGTAATTCCCCCAGCTCTGGGCCCAATGATGATCTACACTCTTACCACTGTAATTCCCCCAGCTCTGGTCCCTATGATGCTCTACACTCTTACCACTGTAATTCCCCCAGCTCTGGGCCCTATGATGCTCTACACTCTTACCACTGTAATTCCCCCAGCTCTGGGCCCTATGATGCTCTACACTCTTACCACTGTAATTCCCCCAGCTCTGGGCTCTATGATGCTCTACACTCTTACCACTGTAATGGCCCTGACTATGGGCTCTATGATGCTCTACACTCTTACCACTGTAATTCCCCCAGCTCTGGGCCCTATGATGCTCTACTCTCTTACCACTGTAATTCCCCCAGCTCTGGGCCCTATGATGCTCTACACTCTTACCACTGTAATGGCCCTGACTATGGGCCCTATGATGCTCTACACTCTTACCACTGTAATGCCCCCAGCTCTGGGCCCTATGATGCTCTACACTCTTACCACTGTAATGGCCCTGACTATGGGCTCTATGATGCTCTACACTCTTACCACTGTAATGCCCCCAGCTCTGGGCCCTATGATGCTCTACACTCTTACCACTGTAATGCCCCCAGCTCTCGCCTCTATGATACTCTACACTCTTACCACTGTAATTCCCCCAGCTCTGGGCTCTATGATGCTCTACACTCTTACCACTGTAATGGCCCTGACTATGGGCCCTATGATGCTCTGCACTCTTACCACTGTAATGGCCCCGGTTCTGGGCCCTATGATGCTCTACACTCTTACCACTGTAATTCCCCCAGCTCTGGGCCCTATGATGCTCTACACTCTTACCACTGTAATGCCCCCAGTTCTGGACTCTATGATACTCTGCACTCTTACCACTGTAATGGCCCCAGTTCTGGGCTCTATGATACGTATTTTCTTGTCCTTGGAGGAGGTGCAGATAAGGGAGCCATTCCTGTTCCAGGCCACGCTGTAGATGAGGTCGGTGTGGGTCTCGTCTATAGAGATGATGGACTGCCCGCAGCCCACATCCCAGATGAGGATGACGTTGTCACAGCCTGGGGACAGGAGATGTTCATAATACAGAGAACTGCTCTGCTCCCCCCACAGCTAACAGTGCAGCCTGTGCTACACGACATGGCTCATACTGTGCCCAGCACTCACCTGCACTCAGCAGCACATTCTGAGCAGTCGGGTGCCACAAGATAATCCCCACCCTCTTAGTGTGACCTTCCAGGGTGACGAGGGGCTCTGTGAGGGGGCGGGTCAGGCCGCCATCTGGAATCTCCCATACCTGGTGTAACATGTAGAAACGTGAGGAGCAGGTCATGCTATGTTTAGTCCAAATGCCCCCTTTATGCCAGCTTCACATATAGGCCTCTGCCTATTCCTGCCAGTCTTACCATGACACTGCAGTCCTCTGAGGCGCTGGCAATGACATTGTCATTGTGTGGGCACCAGTCAATGTCCAGCACAGGAGCCGTGTGCCCGCAGACCAAGGGCTGAGACTTGTCCAGACGTCCTGTCTGTGAAGAGATGACACATGAGAAATATACTGCAGAGCATCGCTTCCTCTATATGATGCCTGGTGTGAACACTACATCTCCTACAATGCAGCACAGCAGAGGTGATGTATACAGACACAAGGGGGAAGCAGTGAGTTCAGCTCCATTCATTGGGAAATTGGATGAATGGGTTTGAAAAGTGACAACCAGAGGCAGAAACATGTTCAGAGCCGTTGTCATGTCCCTTCACCCGCGCCACAACAGAAAATTGCTGTAGAAATATCTACCATGTGATGAGATCATGAGGTGCAGCTGGAGCATCCCTTTAAGAAGCAGAGACTACATGTAACCCCTCACATGACGGGTTATCTGAGCCTCACATCAGACATCTTTCTGTGCGATGAGATGTGGTTAGACGCTCTGCAACACTACTAGTGACAATAGTGATGTGGGTGTTTCACACTTGTTCCTCCCATCACTGTGGTTTGTACCAGGAAGGTGTTGCAGCTCTCGACCTACAGGACCAAATAAGGTCACGTCTGAGCCCTGGTGTCACAGAACTTCCCCTATTACTGCAGATTACTCCCTGGGGAGAGGGATGGGGGGGGCGCTTGGTGCACAAACATTTTATAGACTTAGGGCAGCAGCACAAGCCGTGAAACACGGTCCATGTATTAGCCAGATTTACTGGCTTGAACTTCATGCTGGGAGCAGGACTCCTAGCAGTATAGTTATCTATGATATTAGGAGTCTCTGTCTTCCAGCGACATACTGTCCTGTAACAATTTCAGTATGGGACAGTATTCGCTGGGAGGCAGGGACTCTTAGCATCGTAGATAACTATACTGCTAGGAGTCCCGCTCCCAGACGGTAAATCTGGCTAACACATGGACCGTGTTTCACGGCTGAAACACGGTCGTGTGCTGCTGACCTTACCCTGTGATTTTTTTTTTTTTAAGGGACCACCCATAATCACATTACGTGTCTGACAACTTTATACTTGCAGGAAGGAGGGAGTGGAATAGAGGAATAAAAAATATACTGTACTACCATACAACCATATCATACCTTATAATACTTATAATACTGCCATATAGCGCTAGATAGATAGATATAGATAGCATGCCTTATAATACCACCATGAAGTGCAATACATAATTTACAATTAAACCACCATAGTGCCATAATATATACACATATCATACACTGCAATACCACCATACAGTGCTAGAAACATATCATACCTTATAATACCACCATATAGTGCAATATATATTTTACCACAATACTGCCATAGATGTCACAATACTGCCATATCATACACTACAGTGCTATAAATATATCATACCATTATACAGTGCAATATCATACAACATAATACTGCCATAGAGTGCTATATATCATACAACATAATACCACATAGCTATATATCATAGTGCAATATACAGTGGTATATCATACTACCATACAGTTATATATCATACAATATAATAAATACCGCTATACAAATACCACAGTGCTATATATGCTAGACAGTAATACCATCACATAGTGCTCTTTGTCTCTCTCTCTCTCAAAATATATCTCAAACAATATAATACTGCCATATCATATAACATACTACTACTATACAGTGCTATATACTGTATCACACAGCATAATACCATCACATTGTCCCCTTCAATTTGGACATCAGGTCTCGACAGGGATTACATATATATATATATATATATATATAGCCATATATATATGTGCCCCCTTACTCTAGTGGCTGCTACGTGTTCCACTTAAGCAGCGTATCATGGGACCCTCACAGGAACTATGTTTCATTTTTATGTCTTTGTCATGTACGTGGCTGAAGGAGTTAAATCGCTATCCTCATCTCCGCTCCTAAGCTTTTATGTCGGTCATAAGACGATCTACCCCCTGAGGAAATCACATCCTCCCTACACACACACATAGCACCATGTCACGGGGACACACAGGGGCCATTGTGTGTGGCTATCACTGCTCAGCCCCTGTGTGTGTGATGTGTATGTGTGCCCTGATCCCGCCAGCTCAGTGCCATCCACACCACCAGGCTCAGGTATCAGACATGTGTCCCATGTTCACTAGTCAGTCTGTATGTGCTATCTCTTACATTATAGTTTATATATATATATATATATATATACAGTACAGTATATATATATATATATCTATATAGTATATGAGTGACAGTGAAACCATATGTTACAGATGGCGCCATATATATAATGATTCACTGAAAGCTTCTGGTGCCTGGTGTCTATAGAACATGACGTCATGTGTCATCATATGTGATGACATCACTACATGAAGTATAATAATTATTAATATTGAGGTGACATCTATAGCACAGATGTTCTCTTATGTTGCAGAGGGCACCATGGGTACTTTAAAATATGGAATCAAGTTCTGCACCCTCTATCGGTGCCCTTTGTGTTACCCCAGTTGGTGCCATACACAGCTTCTACATGTGAAGTGGGCGGAGTGATGGTAGCGGCAGTTTTGGCAGCTGAGATCTATGTACATATATGTCTCGAGCACAATCCTGCAGCCTTTTCACCTGCCTCAGCTCTCTCCACTTCCTATGACAGAAACCACAACATCCGGACCACGGCCGCGCTTTCAGCTCTGCAGACACTTCTGTAAAATGACTGCGCCCCACCGACAGCCTCCCCTCTTGGATCACCCACCTTGGAGAGGGGCAGAACCATGAAGGCACCTCCACCGCTGGCCTCCACCACGATGGCCAAGAACTTGGGGTTGACAGTGCAGAAGTTGCTGTCCCATGTGTTCTGAGATACTCGGATGTCGTCGTAGCACTGATCGGCCTTCACCGGCTGCCCAAAGACGTGGCGGAATTTACTGGTGCGGACGACCTTCCTCATGATGGGGTCTGGGAAACGGGAGAATAATGATAAAATGGGGTGCAAATAAATGATAGACTATGATAAGCAGGGTCAAAGCTCCTGGTGCCAGGAGGAGGCTGTGTAAAGCACGTCGTGGTCATAAATGTAATCATCACATAGGGTATGACAGCAAATACAAATGACAGCCCCGTAGATAAGAGTCTTGAGACTGAGTGTGCCTCGTATGCAGGGTCCATCTCTGTCTGAGCTCTTACCCCCCAGTCATTGACCACAGCTTGACCTCATTGCAACCCTATTGGGTCATGTCAGGGGTTCTCCTTTAACCTGACAATACCCGCTATGTGTCCTAGTGTCTGGTATTCACTGCCTGCTCCTTACCTGAGTGTGGGTCCAGCGGAGGGTGATGCTCGGTGTCAGCTGCCTGGACTCTGCACCAAACTTCTGCTTTTTAAAAGCATATTCTGTAAGAAAGGAGGCGGAGGAGGAGGGCAGGAAGCAGAGGGGGGGGGGGGGTGTCTTGTCTTCCTCATCTGCAGGGTAGGGCAGGACATGGTTAATGAAGAGTCCTAGACATACAGCAAAGGGTTAACGAGACATAAAATACAAGCAACTGACACACAAGGGGTTAATGGGACCCCTGATCATAAGAGGGATGGATCCCCATGGCCCCTGACAGGGTGCACCCATATACATGGCAGTGATTGTACCAGGGCCTGTACATGGCACTGCTGAAATCCGGGGCTGTAGATTGTCAGCTCTGTGGTCAGGACACTGCTGCTGGGGGGCACCTGAACATATCACCCCCAAGGAGAGGAGCTTTATAGGGCCAGTGCCCCATCACAGAGAGGTTCTAGGTGTGAACTAGGGGGCGCTGTCTGTTCACAGAATCTAGAAAAATGTCATAATCACACAAAGTATCACACTGACACAACACAAATCACACTGACATATGTAAGACACTGACACGACACACATCACACTGACACGTGTCACACTGAAACAACACACATCACACTGACACATGTATGACACTGACACAATACACGTCATACTTACACATGTATCACATTGAGACAACACACATCACACTGACACATATATCACACTAAGACAACACACATCCCACTGACACATGTGTCACAAAGAAACAGCACACATCACAATGACACATACTGTATATCACACTGAGACATCACACTGACACATGTATCACACTGCCACAACACACATCACATTGGCACATGTATCACACTGAAACAGGACACACTACACTGACATATGTATCACACAGAGACAACAACCATCACACAGTGGCGTAACTAGGAATGGCTGGGCCCCAAGGCGAACATTTGACATGGGGCCCTCCCCGAATCACCGCCCCCCGGACGCCCCCTCCAATCCCCCCCCCCAAAAACCACATTCCTGCGCACACTATTATGGGCCATAGCGGCCCCTGCACACAGTATTATGCCCCATAGTGGCCACTATACACAGTATTATGTCCCATAGCGGCCCCTGCACATAGTATTATGTCCCATAGTGGCCCCTGCATACAGTATTATGTCCCATAGTGGCCCCTGCACACAGTATTTTGTCCCATAGTGGCCCCTGCACACAGTATTATGCCCCATTGTGGAGCACCCATGAACTATTATTATACTCTGGGGTCTCTTCAGACCCCAGAGTATAATGATCGGAGACCCAGGGGAAGATAGAAACATAAAAAAAAACAAGGCTACTTACCTGTTCCTCGCTCCGGTCCACTCGCTGCTACTTCGGCCTTCTTCAATGTTGGACCAGGCTGGCGTCACGTGATCCGGGCCAGTGTCGCGACGCAAAATGATGTCGGCTGATGTCTGGACGTCACCAAACAGGCCCGAAGCCTGGAGAAGCATAGTACATTGTTTTTTATGTTCCCTCACCTTCCCTGGGCCTACGATTATTACTGTATACTCGGGGGTCTGAAAAGACCCCTGAGTATAATGATAGCAGTGATTGTGGGGTTCAGCCCGCGGCCTTACCTACCGACTCCGGGGATCAGTAAGTATATAAGGCCCATTACCTGCTGGGGTTACTCCAGCAGGTAACGGCGTATTAAAAAAAAAAAAAAGCAGATTGGGGGCCCGCGGGGCCCCATAATGTCCCGGACCCTGTGGCAGCCGTTACCGCTGCTTCCCTGGTAGTTACGCCCCTGCACTAACACATGTATCACACTGAGACAACACACATCACAATGCCTCATGTATCACATTGACACAACACACATCCTGTACACACAAAGACACACAATCTGCTCACATCATATATTTTGGGTTACCTAATCAATTTTTTGTTCACAAATGTTTTATTTTGTGAACGATATTTTGTGGCATAGAATGTGATTTTTTTGACATAATGGCTGAGATTTACTATTGTGGTTATGACTAGACACTAGTGTAAATGGTGCATCTAATTTGGGCTAAAAAATTTTGACATGCTAGGCTTGTGGGTGTGGAATCTCAGAAAAGGGGCGGGGCTTACCCGCACCACCATGTGCAGAAAATGAACCAAAATAGTATTGAAATATTGTGGCTCAATGTAAGGCAACTAAAATGTGGTATAAACATAGACTACACAGTGTAAAGATATGACAGATTTATCATCCAGCATCAGTCACTGTGATAAATCTAGTGTAGTTTCAGTCTGTATGTCTTAGGTTACACTGTCTAACTGTTAGTATATCTGGGCCAGAGTGTTTTGTATTATTACCAACTTTACAAAATGCACTGTGGCAAATTTCTTGAGACTGGTGTACCGTACTCCAGTCTTAATAAAGGGCCCAAATGGCACAGGCAACAGGAGATTTATGAAGAGACGGCAGCCATAAATCTGTCAGATGTCCTGGTGCCAGAATGGAAATCTATGCCAGTGTCTACAATAGTGTGGACAAATGGCACCTCATAGTGAACGATGGCGTACGTATAGGGAAGGGGGGCCAGAGGTTGAAGTTACACCCATATAAGAGACCAGTATGTAATAGTTGCTGTTTCCTCCAGAGCTCCGAGTTAGTCCTATGTGTATTATAAGTGTTTCGCCATAGTTGCAGAACCCCTTTGAGAAGCAGAAGGATCAGTATCAGGTCAAAGGATCAATACCTGCTTGTACAGATTGACATGAAGTAACAAAAGGTTGTGCAGCAGTTGGGATGTATAGGGAATGATGTGGCAACTGCGAACTGTCCCCTGTGGGGCTATTGGCAGGCAGGCAGCAGGGTCGGAACATAATATAACACCTCCTGGCATTACTCTACATCTGGACTTCCTTCTTGGGTCTCTGATGTAAGAGGATCATTGCCTCACCCATCTTGAGTCACCAGATACCACTTCCTGCAATGTGCTCTATCCCCTACCTGACTGCACTGTGCTCACTCTGTGACACTAATACTCTCAGCATACCCTGACAGCTGAAAGTCATGCTGGGAGTTGTACATTTACAGCAGATTACAGAACACTACAATATTTGCATCTCCTCTAATTTTACTGTAAAAGACAATACAACCTATTGCTCCCTGTTATCAGCCATGTCAGGGGAGGAGAGGCTGACTGTAGGACAGGTGAATACAATATATTGCTCCCTGTTATCAGCCTTGTCAGGAGGGGAGAGGCTGACTGTAGAACAGGTGAATACAATCTATAACTCTCTGTTATCAGCCATGTCAGTAGGGGAGAGGCCGACTGTAGGACAGGTGAATACTATCTATAACTCTCTGTTATCAGCCATGTCAGGAGGGGAGAGGCCGACTGTAGGACAGGTGAATACTATCTATTGCTCTCTGTTATCAGCCATGTCAGGCGGGGAGAGGCTGACTGTAGGACAGGTGAATACAATCTATTGCTCTCTGTTATCAGCCATATCAGGAGGGGAGAGGCTGACTGTAGGACAGGTGAATACAATCTATTGCTCTCTGTTATCAGCCATATCAGGAGGGGAGAGGCTGACTGTAGGACAGGTGAATACAATATATTGCTCCCTGTTATCAGCCATGTCAGGGGGAGGGGGGGGGGGGGGGGGGGGGGCCGCCGCCGCCGCCCCCCCCCCCGCCCCCCCTTATTGGGCCCCCGGCCCCCCCCCCCCCCCCCCGCCCCCCCCCCCCCCCCCCCCCAACCCCCCCCTCTTTTTCCCCGGGGGTTTTTGAGCCCCCTGGGTTAGACACGGGGGGGGGGGAAAAAGCGGCGGCGGGGGCGGCGCCCCCCCCCCCCCCCCCCCCCTAACGGGGCCCGGGCCCCCCCCCCCCGCCGCCGCCCCCCCCCCGCCCCCCCCCCACACACCCCTCCCTTTTCCCCGGGGGCTTTTGGGGCCCCCGGGTATAATGATCAGAGGCCCGGGGGAGGTGAGGGAACATAAAAAACACTGTAATTCACCTCTCCTACGCTCCGCAGGCTTCAGGCCTGTTTGGTAACGTCCCAGACGTCAACCGACATCATTATGCGTCGCGACGCCGGCCTGGATCACGCGAGATCTGGTTCAACATTGAAGATGGCCGAAGTAGCGCATGGGAGTGCAGCGGAGCCAGAGAGAGGTAAGAAGCATTGTTTTTTATGTTTGCGTGGTCCACTATGGGGCATAATACTGTGTGCAGGGGCCACTATGGGGCATAATACTGTGTGCAGGGACCACTATGGGGCATAATACTGTGTGCAGGGGCCATTATGGGGCATACTACTGTGTGTAGGGGCCACTATGGGGCATACTACTGTGGGCAGGGGCCACTATTGAGCATAATACTGTGAGCAGGGGCCACTATGGCACATAATTCTGTTTGCAGGGGCCACTACGTTGCATAATACTGTGTGCAGGGCTCGCTATGGGGCATAATACAGTTCGCAGGGGCAGCTATGGGACATAATACCGTCTGCAGGGGCCACTATGGGGCATAATACTGTGTGCAGGGGCCACTATGGCGCATAATAGTGTGTGCAGGAATGCGGTTTATGTGGGGGGGGGGGGTTGGGGGCGGCGGTTTGTGCGGGGGGGGTTGGGGGGCGGCGGTTCGGGGGGGCCCCATGTCAAATGTTTGCCTTGGGGCCCAGCCATTCCTAGTTACGCCACTGGGAGTAGAGACTGACTGTAGGACAGGTGAATACAATATATTGCTCCCTGTTATCAGCCATGTCAGGAGGGGAGAGGCTGACTGTAGGACAGGTGAATACAATCTATTACTCCCTGTTACCTCTTCTTTTAGTCTGTTTGCAGTGTTCCTCAATGGAATGTAGTAACCTCTCTCCCCTGTGATCGCTTCTTTATGTCACATCTCCAGAGACACTAACATGATATGTCTCTACAGTGAGGAAAAAAGTATTTAGTCACCCACCAATTGTGCAAGTTCTGCCACTTAAAAAGATGAGGCCGGCCTGTAATTGTCATCATAGGTAGACCTCAACTATGAGACAAAATGAGAAAACAAATCCAGAAAATCACATTGTCTGATTTTTGAAGAATTTATTTGCAAATTATGGTGGAAAATAAGTATTTGGTCAATAACAAAAGTTCATCTCAATACTTTGTTATATATCCTTTGTTGGCAATGACAGAGGTCAAACGTTTTCTGTAAGTCTTCACAAGGTTGGCACACACTGTTGCTGGTATGTTGGCCCATTCCTCCATGCAGATCTCCTCTAGAGCAGTGATGTTTTGGGGCTGTCGCTGGGCAACACGGACTTTCAACTCCCTCCAAAGGTTTTCTATGGGGTTGAGATCTGGAGACTGGCTAGGCCACTCCAGGACCTTGAAATGCTTCTTACGAAGCCACTCCTTCGTTGTCCTGGCGGTGTGCTTGGGATCATTGTCATGCTGAAAGACCCAGCCACGTTTCATCTTCAATGCCCTTGCTGATGGAAGGAGGTTTGCACTCAAAATCTCACGATACATGGCGCCATTCATTCTTTCATGTACACGGATCAGTCGTCCTGGTCCCTTTGCAGAGAAACAGCCCCAAAGCATGATGTTGCCACCCCCATGCTTCACAGTAGGTATGGTGTTCTTTGGATGCAACTCAGCATTCACTCTCCTCCAAACACGGCGAGTTGTGTTTCTACCAAACAGTTCTACTTTGGTTTCATCTGACCATATGACATTCTCCCAATACTCTTCTGGAACATTCAAATGCTCTCTAGCAAACTTCAGACGGGCCCGGATATGTACTGGCTTAAGCAGGGGGACACATCTGGCACTGCAGGATCTGAGTCCCTGGCGGCGTAGTGTGTGACTGACGGTAGCCTTTGTTACGTTAGTCCCAGTTTTCTGCAGGTCAGTCACTAGGTCCCCCCCGTGTGGTTCTGGGATTTTTGCTCACCGTTCTTGTGATCATTTTGACCCCACGGGGTGAGATCTTGCGTGGAGCCCCTGATGGAGGGAGATTATCAGTGGTCTTGTATGTCTTCCATTTTCTAATTATTGCTCCCTCAGTTGATTTCTTCACACCAAGCTGCTTGCCTATTGCAGATTCAGTCTTCCCAGCCTGGTGAAGGTCTACAATTTTGTTTCTGGTGTCCTTCCACAGCTCTTTGGTCTTCACCATAGTGGAGTTTGGAGTGTGACTGTTTGAGGTTGTGGACAGGTGACTTTTATACTGATAACAATGTCAAACAGGAGCCATTACTACAGGTAATGAGTGGAGGACAGAGGAGCCTCTTAAAGGAGAAGTTACAGGTCTGTGAGAGCCAGAAATCTTGCTTGTTTGTAGGTGACCAAATACTTATTTTCCACCATAATTTGCAAATAAATTCTTTAAAAATCAGACAATGTGATTTTCTGGATTTGTTTTCTCATTTTGTCTCTCATAGTTGAGGTCTACCTATGATGACAATTACAGGCCGGCCTCATCTTTTCAAGTGGGAGAACTTGCACAATTGGGGGCTGACTAAATACTTTTTTTTCCCCACTGTATATCAGTTCCCAGCTTTAATGCTGCCATCTACAGGGGGTTTGTGACTATTTCTTATTTTCTGTACTTTACCTTCCATAGACAGTTACAGAGCGCCATCTACTGGTACTCAGTAGATATAACAGGTCCTTAGCATTCTGTTGCTGGGTCCAGGTGTTATACAAGTGCATCTCAATAAATGAGAATATCATCAAAAAGTTATTTTTTTTTTTTATTGATTCAATTGAAAAAGTGAATATGTATAAAAATGTATATTATATTGAGTCATTACAAACAGAGTGAACTTTTTAAAGTGTTTATTTCTGTTAATGTTGATGATTATGGCTTACAGCCAAGGAAAACCCAAAAGTCATTATCTCAGAAAGTTAGAATATTATATAAGAGCAAAGGTAAAAAAATTATTTAACACAGAAATGTTGGCCAAATGAAAAGTCTGTACAGTAAATGCCCTCAATACTTGGTCGGGGCTCCTTTTGCATGAATGACTGCATCAATGCGGCGTGGCATGGAGGGATCAGCCTGTGGCACTTGTGAGAAGGTGGCAGGTAAGATTCTGGAAGGTCGCTATGTCTCTCCCAGATTCCTCACTTATGTGTGGTAGGTCAGGTTATAATTCAGGTAAAACCTTAGCTGTGAGAAGTCTTTGTTAACCTCTTCTTGTCCTACTAGGGAGGGGCCTTCAAGCACCGGTGGGAGCTGGGCCTCATGAAAGGCCTATAAAAGGTTGGCAAGGTCTCACTCCTGAGCAGTTCCTGGGGGAGAGAGGAGGAGTTGTGTTCTGGCCCCACATTGTGAAGGCTGGTGTGAATGACTGACACTGTTTTGTGCTGTATGTTGACCGTGTGGCTGAAGTAAGCCACACGTACAGTTAGGACAGTCTCTGTATAGTTAGTAGCTCAGACGAGCAGGAATTCTGTTATTTTTTTTTGCCTAAAAGTTAAGGCTTATTTATTTTGCTGTTTTTTTTGGAAAATAAATGCACAGGGTAAAACCTGTTGGCAGGGCAGTTTTAACACATTGGTGGGCCCATTGCAAAGGTTTCATAAGTGCCCCCCCCATCACCACCCACTATTATACACATCTGAAAGCTGCCAAAAACTTGTATTTTATATGGTGACCTTCAATAGGTGACAATGTGTTATGTGACTGATGGAACTTTCCGCCTGTCAGAAATGTTTTATACATTCATCTCTATTAATAATTATTGCTATTATTTTAGCGTGTAACGGATATCGCTAGAGTGGCGGTCGGCGTATTTTACTCTAGAAAGATCAGGTATGGACAGGACAGAGACAGGGTCAAATGTGAACTTTATCGATGACTTTGTGTAAGTGTTTGGTGCCACTCTTTTGGCGCTGCGACCTAGATGATGGTAAACGTCTGGGTCACAGCACCAATAACTTCCTGGTTATGTTATGTTCAGAGGGGTATTACATAAAATACCCCTGTGATTAGGCTATGTGCGCTGCAGCAAATTTAGCTCCACCCACTTCTATGTTGACACCACTCATTTTTTATGTGCCCCCACACAGTATAATCCTCCTACAGTCACCCTAACATTATATGCCCCCACATTATAATGTTCCCCTCCAATTGCCCCACAGTATGAAGTCCCCTCTCCTGGTGCCCCAGTTTCAACTAGGGAAAACTAGAGGGGGATATACCCTCCTCCAGCTACCCCCACGGTTTAATGTCACCCTCCATCTGCCCCCCCCAGTTTGATGTGCCTTTCCATCTGCCCCCCCCAGTTTGATGTGCCTCTTCATCTGCCCACCATAGTTTGATGTGCCTCTTCATCTGCCTCCAGTTTAACATAATAAAACACTGATATTCACCTCTCCTCGCTCCCCTGCTGTCTCTTCTCCCGGACTGTTCAGGGAGCTACAAATTCGATGTGAGTGACGTCATCACATCGCACCTACAGCTCCCGGGGATCAGATGGGATGTGCTTCAAACATAGCGGTGAAACAGGAGCTGTCCATGGACGGCTCCTGCTTCATCATTGTATTTAACTCATCTGCATCCATAGAGGACACAGATGAGTTGGTACCAGGACAGCGGACAGGGGCCCCAGTACTATAGGGCCCGGTGCAAGTGCACCGTTGGCCCTATGGTTAAAGCGGCCCTGCCTGTTGGACTTGAACTTTTGTGTCCGTTTCTGACTGTCTGGGTCCGCTGCTGCTACCACTGAGCCTATCCTCCCACATTTGGTGCTTTGGATGCGGGCAAACCCAGTTTAAAACAAGTCTTAAAGAGACAGACACTTTTTTTTCTTTTTTTTTGTTCTCATTTTTTCTCCACCACCTTATGTCCTGGGTGAAGGCGGTAGGAGAGCCAAAAAAAGGACGCTGCTGTCATGGAGGACTTGGTTAAGTTGCTTGGACAGGCCCAGCTGGACGCTGAGAGGCGTCAGCAGCGTGCCATAGAGGCGACTGAAAAATGGCAGCAAGAGATGAGTACGATGTTCATGAAACAGCTGACTGTGTTGACTTGTGAGACCTTGGTTGCTCAGAAGGCGGTAGGAGAAACTTCTGCTGAGACCCAGGGGGCGAGACCCACTGATCGAGCAGCTGTGCAAAGTTCACTACAGAAAATGATGTCCACTGATGACATAGAGGCGTATCTTCATGTCTTTGAGCGGGTTGCTGAACGTGAAAAGCTGCCAAAAGAACAGTGGGCCGATGTCGTGGCATATTACAACCTATGTGACACAGTAGTCAGAGATTATCCCATGTCGCTCCCACCTAAAATTCAACGCTGGGTTGGCCAAGCAGGTCCTACAATGGTGGACCAGCTAGTATGCCTGGTGGAAGGGTATCGAGCCACAGAGGAGCTCCTGCAGACACCCTCCAGACCAGCCACCCCAAGAACTGGTAAGATGATACCAACCATTAGGGGTGTGAGGAAGGTTGGGTTGGAAGGACGTTCACAAGGGGAACAGGCAGCTGGGACTGTGACCTATAGCCCCAAAATTCAAAATGGGGACCAATCCCGTACCCAATGTTGGCAGTGCTGCGAGTTAGGTCATATAGCTGCGTACTGCCCCCTAACAATGGAACTCATTGACTGTAGCAGTTCTAGGCGAGTCTCGCTTTTTGCTCAACCTGTCTGTCTAGCACCACTTGCAACTGGCTGTGATCCTCAAATGTGTGTGGTAACTGTGTGTGTGTGTGTGGGGGGGTCGCCCTGTTTCCGCTCTCTTGGACTCGGAGTGTGGTGACCCTGGTGCGTGCAACTCTGATAGACCCTGCACTATGGACGTACAATGGATGTACAATACAATGAACATACTGTTGGCGGTTTGTGCATCCATGGGGAAATCAAAGAATACCCCATTGCAGAGGTCACTACAGACACTACCTGCGGTATAGCCTGTCACCAGGTCGGCGTGGTCAAGTCCTTGTTCCACAATGTGATTATCAGAAGAGATTTTCCTATGTTTTGGAACCACAAGGTTCCATATACTGATGATGACGTCTGTGAAAGGTTGACCCTGTACCTTTTGATCCAGACAGTGGAGTGCCAGCAATAGCGGTAGTCCCAGAAGAAAATAGCTTTCCTCTGACTGTGCTAGCTGGTGACACTGAAGGTCAGAGAGAAGTGCCCAAAATGCCGGAACTTGAGGTGTCCCATGACAATTTTGGAACTGCTCAACTCAGATCCAAACTTGTCTCGTGCAAAATTAAATGTCAAGGTGATAAATGGTAAGTCCTAGTATCTGGGGGCTGACCAAGAATTTACTTATTTTGCCACGAATCAGGACCTATTATATAAGGTAAACAACATAAGAGATGAAACTATTGAGCAATTGGTGGTACCCCAGCCCTTTCAAAAATGGTTATGGAATTAGCCAATAAGCATTTGCTGGGAGGACATTTGGGGTATGAGAAAACCAAAGAGTGCATATTACAGTGTTTTTATTGGCAGGGGGTGGGTAGACATGTGCGGGAGTATTGTAGCTCGTACCTGGTGTGCCAACTAACCGCTCCATTATCACACTTCATGAGTCCTTTAGTACCCCTGCCTATTATAGAGGTCCCAATTGAATGTATAGCCATGGATTTGGTGGGTCCTCTTGTAAAGTCTGTCCGGGGACATCAGTACATACTAGTGGTATTAGACTATGCTACCCGGTACTCTGAAGCTGTGCCCCTCAGACATACTTCAGCAAAGTTAATTGTAAAAGAGCTTTTTTTTAATTTTATGTTCTCTCGGACAGGCATACCTAAAGAGATCCTGACCGATCAAGGGACCCCCCTTTATGTCCAGAGTAATGAAAGAGATGTGTAAGCTCCTGAGTATCAAACATCTGAGAACCTTTGTATATCACCCCCAGACAGACAGCCTGGTTGAGCGGTTTAATAAAATCCTTAAATGAATGTTAAAAAGGGTGGTAAGCAAAGATGTCAAGGATTGGGATTGTTTGCTGCCATATCTAATGTTTGTAATCCGAGAGGTACCCCAGTCCTCCACAGGTTTCTCTTCGTTCGAATTAGTGTATGGTAGACACCCACGGGGAATCCTAGAAATTGCTAAGGAAACTTGGGAATAGTCATGCCAATTGTAAAAGAGCATATGGAGCAAGCCCAGTTAGCTCAGGGCCGTGTTTATAACAGGAAGGCTAAGCTCCGAACCTTCAACCCTGGTGATCGAGTGTTAGTGCTCGTACCCATCATAGAAAGTTAATTTCTAGCCAAGTGGCAAGGCCCTTATGAAATAATTGAAAAAGTGGGTGAGGTAAACTACAAGGTTTTCCAGCCGGGGAGGAGGAAGCCTGAACAGATATACCATGTGAATTTGTTAAAACCCTGGAAAGACAGAGAACCCTTGTCTGCCATAGGTACCCCTAGAGAGGTTACTGCTAAAACAGGGGATGCACAGGTTAAGGATTTTTCTGAGGTACAAATAGCTGAGACCCTATCCAGGGTACAGGTACAAGAGGCAAAAGAATTTGTACAGCAATACTGATGTATTTTCTGAGTTACCTGGGTGTAATAAACTGATAGAGCATGGCATTGTCACCGAGCCTCAGGTACGAGTCAATCTAAAGCCGTACCGAATACCTGAAGCTTGTAGACAGGCCATATCCAAGGAGGTAAAAAATATGTTAGCCCTTGGGGTAATTGAAGAATCTAGGAGTGCCTGGTCAAACCCAATTGTTCTGATTCCCAAACCTGATGGTACAATCAGGCTTTGTAACAATTTTCACAAATTAAATGAAAATTCCAGGTTTGATGCCTACCCAATGCCAAGAGTAGATGAGCTGATTGAAAGGTTGGGAACTGCCAGGTATTTCTCTACTCTCGACTTAACAAAAGGGTACTGGCAGGTACTTCTCACAGAGAGCGCTAGAGAAAAAACAGCGATTGTCACCCCAGATGGTCTGTTTCAATATGTGACTATGCCTTTTGGGTTACATGGTGCTCCCGCAACCTTCCAACGATTGATGGACAAAATTCTTAGGCCACATCGCAGGTACACTTCAGCCTACCTTGATGATATTGTCATCTTCAGCCCTGATTTGGAAAGTCACTTCCCGAAAGTGCAGGCTGTACTAAATTCCCCTTCGGGCAGCCGGGTTAACTGCTAACCCCAAGGAGTGTGCCTTGGGCCTTGAAGAAGCCTGGTATTTGGGGTATACATGATAGGAAGGGGGATAATAAAACCCGAGGTTAATAAAGTAGAGGCTATCCAGAATTGGCCCCGTCCCTTGAGTAAGAAGCAAGTGAGGGCTTTCCTGGGAATAATGGGGTACTATTGGAGGTTTATACCCAATTTTGCTTCTATTGCAGCTCCCTTGACTGACCTTATCAAGGGAGGTAAATCTAGTCTCATCAAGTGGAGAGAAGAGGCTGAGGGGGCATTCCGGGAGTTAAAATGTCTTGTGTAAACAACCAGTTTTGATTATTCCCGACTATGCCAAAGAACTTGTGGTACAGACTGACACCTCTGATGTAGGGTTAGGTGCAGTACTTTCACAAGAAATTAAAGGTGAGGAACATCCAGTCACATACTTAAGTAGAAAACTTACTCCCGCAGAAAGGAATTACAGTATTGTGGAAAGGGAGTGTTTGGCCATCAAATGGGCGCTGGAGTCTCTATGGTATTACTTGCTGGGCTGACATTTTAGGTTCATTACCGATCACTCCCCTCTCACATGGATGTCTCAGACTAAAGAGACAAATGCCCAAGTCTCTAGATGGTTCCTCACCCTACAAAATTTCAAATTTAATGTAGAGCACCGATCTGGTAGGTTGCAAGGGAATGCGGATGCTCTGTCCAGGGCACACTGTATGGTGGCGAAATGTGTTCGCCCCTATAGGTTCGAACAAAGGGGGAGGGTATGTGAGAAGGTGACAGGTAAGATTCTGGAAGGTCATTATATCTCTCCCAGATTCCTCACTTATGTGTGGTAGGTCAGGTTATAATTCAGGTAAAACCTGAGCTGTGAGAAGGCTGTCTCTGTTAACCTCTTCTTGTTCTACTAGGGAGGGACCTTCAAGCACAGGTGGGAGCTGGGCCTCATTAAAGGCCTATAAAAGGTTGGCAAGGTCTCACTCCTGAGCAGTTGCTGGGGAGAGAGGAACTGGGTTCTGTCCCCACATTGTGAAGGCTGGTGAGACTTTGGTGTGAACTGCTGCCACTGTTTTGTGCTGTATAGGGACTATGTGGATGAAGTAAGCCACATGTACAGTTAGGACAGTCTCTGTATAGTTAATAGTTCAGATGAGCAGGATTTCTGTTATTTTTTTTTTGCCTGAAAGTTAAGGCTTATTTATTTTGCAGTTTTTTTTTATGAAAATAAATGCACAGGGTAAAATCTGTTGGACTTGAACTTTTGTGTCTGTTTCTGACTGTCTGGGTCCACTGCTGCTACTACTGAGCCTGTCCTCCACATACTGCAGAGGGGTTATGGAAGCCCAGGTTGCTTTGATAGCAGCCTTTAGCTCGTCTGCATTGTTGGGTCTGGTGTCTCATCTTCCTCTTGACAATACCCTGTAGATTCTCTATGGGGTTAAGGTCAGGCGAGTTTGCTGGCCAATCAAGCACAGTGATACTGTGGTTATTAAACCAGGTATTGGTACTTTTGGCAGTGTGGACAGGTGCCAAGTCCTGCTGGAAAATTAAAATTCCATCTCCAAAAAGCTTGTCAGCAGAGGGAAGCATGAAGTGCTCTAGAATTTCCTGGTAGACGGATGCACTGACTTTGGTCTTGATAAAACACAGTGGACCTACACCAGCAGATGACATGGCTCCAGTGGTGAACCTAGCCTCTTTGCTGCCTGAGGCGGACTATAGAAAGACGCCCCCCCCCCCCCCAAAAAAAAACAAAAAAACTGAGTTTTCATGCTACTAGTTTAACACACAGTTATCGTCACACAATATACACAATACACAAAGTTATAAAACAGTTTTTAAGAATTCTTCCTGTATTACTTCAGTATCAGATCAACAACACGGCATTAACAATGAAAGTAACGTCACACATCTTCTGCTTGGTGGATGGACGAGCCCACGTGGCCCCCATTCTGTATAATAGGAACGCCGCAGATAGCTGAGTACTGGACTTCGGGTATCTTTGGCACTCCCATTGAAGTGAATGAGAACCACGCGGGTTCGTCCATCCACCAAGTGACACACCTATATATATGGCTGCGGTCAGGCTGAATTCCCACCTAGTGGGGGGAAAAAACCCAATTCTCAGGCTCAGTGGGGGTCTCAGCAGACAGACCCCCATCACTCAGGTATTTATCCTCTATCATTTAGGTGTATACAGGGCAGTAACATTTTGTGACTTACCGGTGACGTCTCTGACTAATCGGTCACATTTCCCTTCTCTTCCCTTTGGACCGCCATGACCACTTCTTCCAGCTGTGACTTGTCTCTTTAAAGGTTGCAACACAGACATCTTTGGCTCCTCACTTTTCCAGGCACCTGACCCACATTGTCCTCACCTACACAAAGCCCCCATTCTGCTGCTACCCCAATTATAAAATATATGATATAACCCCCCATAATGAATAATACTCCCAAGTGCATCTTTATATTAATAATGTCCGTGTGTACCCTGTATAAATAGTGCCCCTTATTAATAATAACCCAGGTGTTAACTAATTAAAAGGTTTTCCAGGTCATTAATAAACTAATCAGTGGGGTTCAAAAACCCAGGACCCCCACTGATCAGCTGTTTGAATGGTACCTGTGTAAGCGCCGTGACCGCTTCTCTGTTTACATAGTGTATTTCATCTCATAGCGGCCATGTAATGTAACTGCAGCCTCGTCCTGTACATGTCTACAGTATGTGACAAGGCTACAATTACATCACACGGTCACTATAAACAGACAGCGTATAATATAAACAGGTGCCATAGCCCATGTTTATAGCGCCCCATTTACACACACTATAAAGTTCCACAGCAGCCCCTGCACACAGTATTACACAGTGTTATGGCCCGCAGCGGCCCCTGCACACTGTATTATGCCTCTCAGCGGCCCCTGCTCACGGTATTATGCCCCGCATTGGCCACTGCACACGGTATTATGTTCCGCAGCAACTCCTGCACACAGTTTTATGCCCCATATTGGCCCCTGCACTGGTATTATGCTCCATAGTGGCCCCTGCACTTGTATTATGCTCTATAGTGGCCCTAGCACACGGTATTATGCTCCATAGTGGCCCCTGCACTGGTATTATGCTCCAGAGTGGCCCCTGCACAGGGTATTATGCTCCATAGTGGCCCCTGCACTGGTATTATCCTCCATAGTGGCCCTTGCACTGGTATTATGCTCCATAGTGGCCCCTGCACTTGTATTATGCTCTATAGTGGCCCCTGCACTCGGTATTATGCTCTATAGTGGCCCCTGCACTTGTATTATGCTCCAGAGTGGCCCCTGCACAGGGTATTATGCTCTACAGTGGTCCCTGCACAGGGTATTATGCCCCATAGTGGACCACCCATGAACTATTATTATACTCTGGGGTCTTTTCAGACCCCAGAGTATAATGATTGGAGACCCAGGGGAGAATACAAACATAAAAACCAGAGTTACTTACCTATCCTGGACACCGGTGCACTCCTTGCAGCTTTCGGCCCTGTTTAATTGCGCACACACGTCACGTGATCAGGCCGGCGACGCGACCTGATGACGTCACCACAGGCCTCAAGCCTGCTCGGAGTTACATCGGATCGCAGGAGGTGAGTAACACTGTTTTTTAGGTTCCCTCACCAACCCTAGGCCTCCGATTATTATACTCCGGGGTCTGAATAGACCCCGGAGTATAATAATAGTAGTATTTGCGGCCCGCGGCCCAACTTACCGATGCCCGCGGCCGCTCACAGCGGCATCCGCTTCCCTTTCTGCGGCACATAGCAGAAGGGGAAGCGGGGGGCAGCCACGAGCAGACGCGGGTAGGTAAATAAATAGGCCCTGACCTGCCGGGGATACTCCAACAGGTTACGGCCTATTTATATATATAAAAAAAGCTATACTCACCTGCGATGCCTTGATGCAGCCGCCGCCTCCTCCTCTTCTTGTCCGCGACGTCTGTGTCTCAGCGTAGGCGGCATGATGACGTCATTGTATCGCCGCCTGCGCTGAGATGCGACGTCTTGTAAACCAGCCCAGGACAGGCCCCGCTCAGCTCTGGTTTTTTTTTTTTTTTAAAGCGGCCTGTCCTGGGCTGGTTTACATTAAATAGTAAAAATGCCGCCCCCCGGACAGTGCCGACCGAGGCGGCCGCCTCACCTCGCCTCATTAGCGGTGCGCCCCTGCATGGCTCCCCAAACCATCACTGATTGTGGAAACTTCACACTAGACCTCAAGCAGCTTGGATTGTGGCCTCTCCTCTCTTCCTCCAGACTCTGGGACCTTGATTTCCAAATGAAATGCAAAATTTACTTTCATCTTAAAACAACACCTTTGACCACTGCGCAACAGTCCAGTTCTTTCTCTCCTTGGCCCAGGTAAGAAGAAGGTTCTGGCGTTGTCTATTGGTCATGACTGGCTTAACACATGGAATGCGGCACTTGTAGCCAGTGGCGTAACTAAGGTCTTGTGGGCCCCGGTGCAAACTTTTGCCCAGGACCCACGACCCCCTCCCTAGAGTGAATTCTTGATAGTGGCGGTTACAGGTGCTGCAGCAGTATCTGATACTTGAAAGGGACACAACTATAGTACCCACAACTGCAGTTATCAAGAATACAGTGAGTGAGCAGTGCCCGGCATGTAAACAATACTGGGACAGTATAATATGCTCCGCAGTGGCCCCCCACAGTATTATGTGCTCCGCAGAGCCCCCCCCTTCTTAGAGCCAGTGCTATTATACTCTGTGGTCAACTCAGACCCCAGAGTATAATAAGTAAAGGCCAAGGAGAAGTGATTAAAAATAACAAACACTTATACTCACCTCACCGGGGTATCCTCGCTTCGTCTTGCTGGGCGGGGGAAGAGGGGAGGGAAGGCGGGCCCGGGGGCAGGGTGTTTTTGTTTTTTATTTTTTTTTCTATATATATAGCGGTGTGTGTAGGGGTGTGGGTGTATTTATAGGGGGGGGGCTCTGTGTATCTATGTGTGGGGGTATATTTATAAGTGGATGGGGTTATGGGGCTAGGTGTGTGGGGTATTATTTTTATATATATATATATATATATATATATATATATATATATATATATATATATATATATATATATATATATATATATATATATATATATATGTGTATATATATATATATATATATATATATATATATATATATATATATATATATATATATATATATATATATATATATATATATATATATATATATATATATGTATATGTATATATGTATATGTATATGTATATATGTATATGTATATGTATATACAGTCATATGAAAAAGTTTGGGCACCCCTATTAATCTTAATCATTTTTAGTTCTAAATATTTGGGTGTTTGCAACAGCCATTTCAATTTGATATATCTAATAACTGATGGACACAGTAATATTTCAGGATTGAAATGAGGTTTATTGTACTAACAGAAAATGTGCAATATGCATTAAACCAAAATTTGACCGGTGCAAAAATTTGGGTACCCTTATCATTTTATTGCTTTGAATA
Source organism: Leptodactylus fallax (assembly GCA_947044405.1). NCBI lineage: Eukaryota > Metazoa > Chordata > Amphibia > Anura > Leptodactylidae > Leptodactylus > Leptodactylus fallax. The sequence goes on along the minus strand of CAMRHE010000608.1, from coordinate 754,186 downwards.
CTCCTAACTACTTTTTACTGACTTACTGAAGCACAAAATTGGTTTTGTAACCTCACTGAGCTTTGAACTTCATAGCCAGGTGTATCCAATCATGAGAAAAGGTATTTAAGGTGGCCAATTGCAAGTTGTTCTCCTATTTGAATCTCCTCTGAAGAGTGGCATCATGGGCTCCTGAAAACAACTCTCAAATGATCTGAAAACAAAGATTGTTCAACATAGTTGTTCAGGGGAAGGATACAAAAAGTTGTCTCAGAGATTTAACCTGTCAGTTTCCACTGTGAGGAACATAGTAAGGAAATGGAAGACCACAGGGACAGTTCTTGTTAAGCCCAGAAGTGGCAGGCCAAGAAAAATATCAGAAAGGCAGAGAAGAAGAATGGTGAGAACAGTCAAGGACAATCCACAGACCACCTCCAAAGAGCTGCAGCATCATCTTGCTGCAGATGGTGTCACTGTGCATCGGTCAACAATACAGCACACTTTGCACAAGGAGAAGCTGTATGGGAGAGTGATGCAAAAGAAGCCGTTTCTGAAAGCACGCCACAAACAGAGTCACCTGAGGTATGCAAAAGCACATTTGGACAAGCCAGCTTCATTTTGGAAGAAGGTCCTGTGGACTGATGAAACAAAGATTGAGTTGTTTGGTCATACAAAAAGGCGTTATGCATGGCGTCAAAAAAACACAGCATTCCAAGAAAAACACTTGCTACCCACTGTAAAATTTGGTGGAGGTTCCATCATGCTTTGGGGCTGTGTGGCCAATGCCGGCAGCGGGAATCTTGTTAAAGTTGAGGGTGGCATGGATTCAACTCAGTATCAGCAGATTCTTGAGAATAACGTACAAGAATCAGTGACGAATTTGAAGTTACGCCGGGGATGGATATTTCAGCAAGACAATGATCCAAATCTACTCAGGCATTCATGCAGAGGAACAATTACAATGTTCTGGAATGGCCATCCCAGTCCCCAGACCTGAATATCATTGAACATCTGTGGGATAATTTGAAGCGGGCTGTCCATGCTCGGCGACCATCAAACTTAACTGAACTGGAATTGTTTTGTAAAGAGGAATGGTCAAAAATACCTTCATCCAGGATCCAGGAACTGATTAAAAGCTACAGGAAGCGACTAGAGGCTGTTATTTTTGCAAAAGGAGGATCTACTAAATATTAATGTCACTTTTCTGTTGAGGTGCCCATACTTTTGCACCAGTCAAATTTTGATTTAATGCATATTGCAAATTTTCTGTTAGTACAATAAACCTCATTTCAATCCTGAAATATTACTGTGTCCATCAGTTATTAGATATATCAAATTGAAATGGCTGTTGCAAACACCCAAATATTTAGAACTAAAAATGATTAAGATTAATAGGGGTGCCCAAACTTTTTCATATGACTGTATGTATATGTATATGTATATATGTATATGTATATATATGTATATGTATATGTATGTATATGTATATGTATGTATATGTATATATATATATATATATATGTATATATGTATATATATATATATGTATATATGTATATATATATATATATATATGTATATGTGTATATATATATATATATATATATATATATATATATATACAGTCATATGAAAAAGTTTGGGCACCCCTATTAATCTTAATCATTTTTAGTTCTAAATATTTGGGTTTTTGCAACAGCCATTTCAATTTGATATATCTAATAACTGATGGACACAGTAATATTTCAGGATTGAAATGAGGTTTATTGTACTAACAGAAAATGTGCAATATGCATTAAACCAAAATTTGACTGGTGCAAAAATTTGGGTACCCTTATCATTTTATTGATTTGAATACTCCTAACTACTTTTTACTGACTTACTGAAGCACAAAATTGGTTTTGTAACCTCACTGAGCTTTGAACTTCATAGCCAGGTGTATCCAATCATGAGAAAAGGTATTTAAGGTGGCCAATTGCAAGTTGTTCTCCTATTTGAATCTCCTCTGAAGAGTGGCATCATGGGCTCCTCAAAACAACTCTCAAATGATCTGAAAACAAAGATTGTTCAACATAGTTGTTCAGGGGAAGGATACAAAAAGTTGTCTCAGAGATTTAACCTGTCAGTTTCCACTGTGAGGAACATAGTAAGGAAATGGAAGACCACAGGGACAGTTCTTGTTAAGCCCAGAAGTGGCAGGCCAAGAAAAATATCAGAAAGGCAGAGAAGAAGAATGGTGAGAACAGTCAAGGACAATCCACAGACCACCTCCAAAGAGCTGCAGCATCATCTTGCTGCAGATGGTGTCACTGACCATCGGTCAACAATACAGCACACTTTGCACAAGGAGAAGCTGTATGGGAGAGTGATGCGAAAGAAGCCGTTCCTGAAAGCGCGCCACAAACAGAGTCGCCTGAGGTATGCAAAAGCACATTTGGAAAAGCCAGCTTCATTTTGGAAGAAGGTCCTGTGGACTGATGAAACAAAGATTGAGTTGTTTGGTCATACAAAAAGGCGTTATGCATGGCGTCAAAAAAACACAGCATTCCAAGAAAAACACTTGCTACCCACTGTAAAATTTGGTGGAGGTTCCATCATGCTTTGGGGCTGTGTGGCCAATGCCGGCACCGGGAATCTTGTTAAAGTTGAGGGTCGCATGGATTCAACTCAGTATCAGCAGATTCTTGAGAATAATGTACAAGAATCAGTGACGAATTTGAAGTTACGCCGGGGATGGATATTTCAGCAAGACAATGATCCAAAACACAGCTCCAAATCTACTCAGGCATTCATGCAGAGGAACAATTACAATGTTCTGGAATGGCCATCCCAGTCCCCAGACCTGAATATCATTGAACATCTGTGGGATAATTTGAAGCGGGCTGTCCATGCTCGGCGACCATCAAACTTAACTGAACTGGAATTGTTTTGTAAAGAGGAATGGTCAAAAATACCTTCATCCAGGATCCAGGAACTGATTAAAAGCTACAGGAAGCGACTAGAGGCTGTTATTTTTGCAAAAGGAGGATCTACTAAATATTAATGTCACTTTTCTGTTGAGGTGCCCATACTTTTGCACCGGTCAAATTTTGGTTTAATGCATATTGCACATTTTCTGTTAGTACAATAAACCTCATTTCAATCCTGAAATATTACTGTGTCCATCAGTTATTAGATATATCAAATTGAAATGGCTGTTGCAAACACCCAAATATTTAGAACTAAAAATGATTAAGATTAATAGGGGTGCCCAAACTTTTTCATATGACTGTACACACCTTCTCTCGGCTGGCAGGGGAGGTGTAACAATATGTATAGAGGTCAGGAAACAAGGCTTTCCCCCGACCACTATCATAGTGGTATGGGGCCCCGGCCATTTGCAGCGGGCCCTGTACCCCCTCCAGTCGCAGTTGCACCCCCTGCGACCACGATCGTTATGCCACTGCTTGTAGCCCATGTCCTGGATACATCTGTGTGTGGTGGCTCTTGAAGCACTGACTCCAGCAGCAGTCCACTCCTTGTGAATCTCTCACAAATTTTTGAATGGCCTTTTCTTAACAATTCTATCAAGGCTGCGGTTATCCCAGTTGCTTGTGAACTTTTTTGTATCACACTTTTTCCTTCCACATAACTTTCCATTAATATGCTTTGATACAGCACTCTGAACAGCCAGCTTCTTTAGCAATGACCTTTTGTGGCTTACCCTCCTTGTAGAGTGTGTCAATGACAGCCTTCTGGACATCTGTCAAGTCAACAGTCTTCCCCATGATTGTGTCGCCTACTGAACCAGACTAAGGGACTTTTTAAACGCTTAGGAAGCCTTTGCAGCTGTGTTGGGTTAATTATTCTAACTTTCTGAGATAATGACTTTTGGGTTTTCCTTGTCTGTAAGCCATAATTATCAACAGAAATAAACACTTGAAAAAGTTCACTCTATTTGTAATGACTCAATATAATATGTTTCACTTTTTCAACTGAATTACTAAAAAAAAACTTTTTGATATTTTAATTTATTGAGATGCACTTGTAGTATCTCTATAGCTGCCAAATTCAATATTATCAAATCTGCCTTAGCTACAAATAGGTGGAATCTTTCTTTCCTCTCCTCCGTTTACATCAATCTAAAAATAAAAAATGTCAGACCTTACAAATGCTGTAGCAACACCACTACTAACGGTGAATCCACCTTAGCTACACCATCTATTGTAGTCTGGATCTCATATCTCTCATAAGAAGCTCAAGCAGCTCTGCATCCACCATGCTTTACATTGCAGCTCTTCTTGTTCAGATTGGTTGCTGGTTGCTGTATATTAGCACAGACTCAGTAGGAAGGAAACTGAGAGCAGATTTCTATCGTGTGATACTGTATTGTGAGCTGTGTATCTAATCCTATTGTAAGGTTATGGCGGTCGCACTATTAGGACAGCAGGCCCATGTAGATGAGAAGTCATAAGTGGCTGTCCTCCATATTATGTGCTTTATTCTTCAGGTAAGTTTTGCTAAGTCATCCTGTATATTATAGTAGGACCGCTTGGTTTGGGGAGTGCTTGGACCATTTGAGTATGTATTTTGTTTTGTGTCTGAACGGCAGTGGGACTAGAGGGTGCCAGTCCTGTAAATACACTACACATGAGCTGATGTTACTGGTGGAAATGCCTTGGTAAAAAAAAAAAAACGGCATTTTAGCAAATTCCATCCACACACTGCAAAAAAATACACGCATCGGAAATGCTGCAATTTCCAAAACTGCAAAGGTTTTGGAAATCGCAGAATGTCAATTATACCTATGGAAACGCCGGCGGTTTTGCTATAGGTATAATGGAAACCTCTGCAGACTTTCTGTGAAAAGCGCCACCTGGAAAAACCACAATACGTTTCCGCTGCGTGTTTTTTTTTTTTCTCCCTTCCCTCTCACTGTGGCCCTATGTGGGGCCTTAGCCTTAGGCCCCTTGCAGACGACCATGGTCGAGATCCGTGTGCTATCCGTGTATTTCACGGATAGCAAACTGACCCATTCTTTTCTATGGGCCTGTACACACAACCGTGAATTTCATGGTCCTGTGTGCGGGCCGACAGTCCGGGCCAACGACATATAGAACAAGTCCTATTTTGCAGTCTTTGCTTCCATGGCTCCTATTCATTTAATGGAGCCGCGGAAACACAGCCCGTGCACGGGGAACGTCTCCCGTCTCCCCCGTGTGCTGACCATACTTGTAATTCACGGCAGGCCGGTTGCCTATATTTGATGTATCCTTTTTGCATAGTCAAGACAATCCCTAGAAAACACAGTGGATAAAAGGGAGGCTCCCTCCCTGCAGAAGATGGGGGATCTCTTTTATATTTTGAATTTATGGCTCAAATAAATATTACTGACATATAATGATGGTGCCTTATGTGCATTTTAACCCTCTAGCGACCTAACACATTTATCCTTAACCAGTAACATTTTATCCCTCTTTGCTTTCATAACTTTTTACATCCTATTTAGGTGTAGCTTTACGAGACCTTGTATTTTGTGGGTACATAAGACTTTTTGATTTTTTTTTTTTTTTTTTTCTGAGCTGAGGACAGAAAACATCAATTCTGGCATCTGAATATCAATGTTTATCATGTAGAATAAATAACATACTCACTTCACTCTAAGGTTTGTTACGGATGTGGCGATCCCAGTTTGTTTTTTTATTTTTATTTTTTTCATTCACAAGGGGGAAAAGTCTATTTTTGCTTTTTCTCTGTAAAACGACTTAGGTGCTGTGGTCATCATTGACTCCAGCATAAAAGGGGTTAAATAGCAAGTATGGCTCTGACTGATAATAGAGGGTGATATACAGAACTCTAGGATACCCCCTCCCTTGGAGTTATCTGAAGTGACAGGGACAGGAGACTAGTAAAGTCATTTTCTCCTCTCCCTGCACTGTCAGCTACACGAGTTCTTTTATACACTCGCTTTAACCAGTGATGTCTCTATCTATGGGTTATAGACACGACCATATGTAATACTATCTACTGCACTGTGTATCTAATCCTATCATGTGTGGAACTGTCAAACGTGTGATATACTGTATCTAATCAGGCATTAGTATAGTGACGATATAAAACTTGTATCCACATGTGTTGCTCATTAGATGGGTGGAGGGGGGATTTGATACTGAGGTCACATGGTGTGTGGCACCAGCTGTAGGGTCCGCCCATTGTTACATCTCGCTCAGTCGGCGTCTCCTCCTTGGTGAGTGGTCGCTGTGCTGGCTTTCTCCATCCTTCAGGTAAGCTCAGGGATCTGTTGCTGGGTTTACATAAAGTTCCTGATATTTTTGTGTTATCCACTGGTCAGGATGCAGCCAGAACTCGAGGACCTGGAGTTTCTTCCATAACGCGTTCCCCCTTGTTAGCCCCCCACCATTCAGTGCTGAAAACTGTCCGTGAAAAGACTCTGAATACAAAGAGGCATTACAGAATATTTGGCAGCTCAGCTGTTTCTGGGAGAACTGCAGTAACCCTGAGAAATTCTCCTACGCTGCAGTACATGACCTATTAAGGCAGATGTGGGACTATAACTCTCATCATTGTGCTCGCCGTCCATCTTTAGATCAGTCCTCACTTATAGACATTCAACTTTTTAATTTATTTTTGATTTGTCTGACTTTTTGGACCAAACTCTGGTTTGTAGAAGTATTCATACCCTGTTATACAGGAATGAATGGATTGCCAGCTTTCATTAGCGTTCAGCTCACAGGTCAGACCTATGTGTCTCCGTGGTTACCTGCTATAAACAAACAGTAACATACATAGACTGTCTAAAGGGGAGGAGAGGAGTTGCACATTTTTGCTGATTCATACAATTTGGCATTCTGTTGTACGTCTGATGAAATCTCCATCTGTTTTTTCTGCTTTTCTATGAAATTAAAACCACAAAATATGTCCAGTTTCAAGGGGGTCATGGCTAAGAAATTACCCTCCCATAGTAATCCTGGACATGCATTCACAGCTGTATTATTAGTTATAGGTGCAGGAGAGGGGAAAAGAGCAGGGGCCAAGATAATGTCATGCTCTGCCATCTCATTTCTGTTCTCAAATACATCATATAGGTTATCCACCCATCTCCTAGGCTCACGGACCTGCAGTCATGGTTAACCGTCCTCCAATAAAGGTGGTGAGTGGGATGCCCCTTCTGGGACCCTTTGCAGAAAATTGGGAGAGTGTTCAGCATTTCCAGGCCAGAGAAGAGGACCTGCTGATAGTTACCTACCCAAAATCTGGTGAGATTATGGAATTTTATCTGTTATTGGGTGTCAATTGCCTCCAATTGTCATTTACAAAGGGGAGCCTTTTCACAGGTACCACATGGATGAGCGAGATTGTGGACTTAATGATACATAATGGAGATGTTACAAAAACCCAACGTGGAGCTATATTCGAGCGGGTGCCCTTTTTGGAGTATGCAGTGCATGACATGCCCTCAGGTAAGTGATGCCAATGAAGTTATTGCTCTGGGATTCGACTGCACTAATGATAAGGTTACTCCAAAGTTGGATGCTCCAATGCACTGGGTGATCCTGTAGCCTCTGGTCTTCAAGAAGTCCTTGTCTTATGTTGTCCAACACATTCCTTCATACCCAAGTCCAACCTGTCACTTCTCCCTCAGGAACTGAGGTCCTTAATGCAAGGGAGTCTCCACGCGTGATCAAATCTCACTTACCTGCACACCTCCTGCCAAGCAGCTTCTGGGAAAAGAAAAGCAAGGTACTGAAAAGTCTGAGACAAGATGTTTGTAGACAATTCTGTACCTTCCTGATCTTCTTACTGGAGTCTGGTTTTATGAGGAGCATTGGCTTATTTCGTTTGGGTATCTCTTTTTAGCGGTAACGCCTGGCCTACTTCTCTTGCTCAAGATCTTGGTATATCCCTCACTATGGAAAGCTTGTTTCATGCTCAGTTCTATATGATAAGGTCTACATTCTTTTTCTGTCCCAGCTGGTCCATGCAACCAGGTTTATCTTTGATGCTTTAGAGTAGGGTTATCTTTCTTTCAAAAAAAATTTCTTTGCAATAGCTATGCCTATTGGAGTGTCTGGTCCATTTCTTGCTTAAGCTAAATTTGCTATCTTCTAGAGTCTGATCCATCTCTACTACACTACTATACTATAACTGGTCCATTGAACTTGCTGTAGAACCTAACCTATCACTTACTATATTGAAAGTAGCATCATCTTCCTTTCCTTAAGGCGTCGATACATCTATCAGGACAAAAGCTCTATCAGCCAACACCTATTCTTCTGTAGAGAGGTAAAGACCAACCTCTCTAGCTAGCAACCTCAGGTGGGTAACTGTTGATGGCCATATACAAGACAGGTTAACAAAACTTCCTGACTCCCCTATATACAAGGATTGGGCAGTTGGATTTCAATATGCCCAATCCTTTGTTCTCAAAATAGCTCCTGCCACAGATCAAGCTGATGGCAAAGATTTGACTGCTTCCTTTTCAGCTCTTCATATTGAGAACATTTCCACTATTACACAAACACATAGGTTAGTAGATCTGTCTTGCCAATATCGTCAGCTTTGGCCAACTTTGCTCTTATATCTTTGGGCACTTTTAGAACTTGGCTTACCTCACTTGCAATCTGTTTTGTTGTAGAGACTGACTGCTCAGTGCTGTAATATAACCATATCTATTAGTATTGCAGATTACCATATCTTCCTTTGGTCATTTCTTTGGAGTAGTTACCAGATCCACAGTACTTGCCGATTTTTCTTTTTTTTTTTATCCATCTTCCTGAACATCCTGCTCCCTTCCTCTTGTAATATAACCAGCACTTTTTACTTGCGCTGTGCCTATATCTACAGTGTTCCTAGATTTCTCCTCTACTATGTGACCTGATGACCATTTAGGGATTTCAGACACTGTTTTTAGTAACATGTGGTTCATGGCCAGTCTATGAAGGTTGTCTTCTTGGGTCACAATGCTATAAACCACTGATTGATCTCTGTCATGATCTGCTGCTCGCTAGATCTGGACCATACTGTACAGCTATATAACCAGAACCATCTCTCTTGCTTTATCCGGTCCTTACTCGGTCTATATAATCAGGGCCATCTCCTCTGCTATATCTGGTCTATCTAAACTCTACTACTCTATAACTAGGTCCATCCCTCTTGCTATTTCGGACCATTTCTGTTGCCGTATCTCTGATTTCCCCGCTTTGTTCTTTCCCTTCAGATTATTTCGGTAACTTTGTATTGCCCCCTTTCCTTGCAGATCATTTATGTGGCCCGAAATCCTAAGGATGTATTGGTGTCATATTATCACTTCTATCGCATGGCCATTGTACACCCAGATCCGGGGACTTTTGAAGAATTTCTACAATCGTTCATAGAAGGAAAAAGTATGTATAACATAATCTGCCATGAGGCAAAAACAAGCTAGTAGTAGTGCAATGGTTAAATCCTATAGTCTGTAATGGGGAAATGGGACTGTAACCACAGACTGATGAAGGTAAATGTGTCCTCTACTGAACAGATAGAAGTTACTAACTTGGTGGCCTGCCGTCTCTGCTGATAAACTCTTCTTATATCTGATCCATGCTCTTACTTTGATCCTTGTCCTTTTTCCTGTAGTTGCCTTTGGATCATGGAGCGATCACGTAAAGGATTGGTGGAAGATCAGACAACAGAGAGGCATCCTCTACATCTTCTTTGAGGACATGTTAGAGGTGGCGCTAAGAATCTGCTTATCCCATTGATTGTTATGAACATGTCACGGATCTCATGCAGATGAGATCTGAGTGCAATAGGGTCTGTAAATTAACATGATGATGTTCAATTGTAATAGATGATGGTAATCTCCATCACAATCGCTATATTCCCTTCCGTCCCACCAGCAGCACAATATTGGGATATTTCTGCCCCTGTGTGCTGGTAGGACAGAATGGAATTTTTAATGAACAATAAATGGTTAACAGTAACCCCTCCTCCTTCTCAATATAAGGAAGGAAGTACCAACCCCCAGCATGGGTTTTTTTTTTTTTCTTCTGTCCTGTGTTGGTGGGATAGTTGGAGGGAAGGTTATTTCTTTCCTATAGTGAGGTTATTCAGATTTCTGGATGACTTTCCCCTCCTCTCCTGTTTGAGTTTGTATTGTCTATCCTCCTGTGAGGACTCTTTTTCTGCCTTTGGTTCCTGTTGGAACAAAATTCAAAGGTTAAAACTTCTTGTCTGTCTTTCCTGTCTCTGCTACTTAGTCTGCTTACCTGCAGGGAAAGGCCTTTTTTCAGCTGTTGCTTATAATGGGCGTCCAGACAAGTCCGCTGCCTTTAAGTGTCCACACTGAACCCTAGTGGCAATGTAAGCCTTGCATTGCTTGTTTTATTGCGATGCACAGCATTTCCTGCTACTTCTCTCCAGCTCTGGGGGCGCCAGAGTCCAGAGTATGCTGGCTTGCGTACGTGATGACATCATTGAACCTCCTTCTGGTGAACTGGAGGAAATGTTTTTTACCTTAACTTCCACCTTTTTTTTTTTTTTTTTCATAAAATCTGTGCGGGGCAGCCTTTTTCTTCCAAATAAAAGTGAAGAGAAATAAAGGGCTCTTATTCTCTGTGTAACCTGTCACAGGTCTTGGGAGAGTTTTTGCGCTTTTTTTTTTTTTCTGTGTCTGCTGCTTCCTTTCCTCTGCCTCTTTGTAGTTTGGCAGAGTGCATGCTGGGCATTCTAGTTCAACAGACTTATACTGTGTTTATTTATTTATTTTTTTTCTTGCCATTTACTCTTACACTTGCGGTAAGATGTCATCTTCTGTGTCTTGTGGTAAGTCTGCGTCTAGGCGCTACACATCTATTCTGTCGCTCCTGTGAAATTTACTTGCCTGACGGTTACGAATTCAATACATGCAACTAGTGCCACCCAAAAGAACCCTCTGAGGAATCCACAATTAGAGATGTGATTATTATTGGGTCAAGGAGTATATTCAGTACACCATGAAGGACTAGGAAAGTCCATAACTCACTTGTCTGAGAGGTCCAGACGCAGTGAGGCATCCGCTTCTGTCATACGATCTGATGAGGAGTTCAGGATCATAGAGGAAGCTAATTCTTCATCTGAGGATTCAGAACCTAAAGGATGTGTATTTTCACGTCCCTATTCTTCCTGCTCACAGGAAATACCTAAGAATTGCAGTGGTTATAGAGGGTCGGCTGAGACACCTCCAATTTACCACACTTCCATTCGGGATAACTTTAGCACCCTACATATTCACCAAGGTGATATCCACAGTAGCTCTGAGAATCCAGGGGATCACGGTTGTTCCTTATCTGGAAGACTGGCTGTTAAAAGTCTCCAAGAGAAGGCCTACTACAGCATCTATCCACCGTGGTAAATTTTCTCCAACAGTTGGGTTGGATTATAAATTGGGAAAAGTCCCAAATATCTCCAGCAACCCAGAAGACTCTTCTAGGTTTCATTATCGATTCAGGCCTAATGAGCGTATCTCTTCCTCCCTCCAGAAGGGAAAGAATAATCAAGGCTGCAAAATTCCTATTTGTTCCATGGCTCATATCAGACTGTTGTCATCTGCTGCAGAGGCAGTTCCTTGGGTGCTACGGCATCTTCACACCCTGCAGAGAGAAGTCCTGACGGCCTAGAATCTCACAACCAGAGGACTAGACAGAAATTTTTTTCCTGTCTCAGGAAGCCCGCTCGTCCCTCAGGTGGTGGATTCTGCTAAGCCTCGCTGGACCCTGTTGACTACAGATGCATCACTCACAGGTTGGCGAGCCCACCTAAATATTCCAGCCCAAGGGTCTTGGAATTTCCTTGAGAAAATGTCATCCAATTGGAGAGAGCTGAGTGGTATGTTTAGCACTACTTCACTTTGCCGCCCAATTGAGACAAGGCAGTCCAAGTGAGATTGGACATATGACAACTACAACCGTCCTTTATTTGAATAAACAGAGAGGAACTCAGTCACAACCCCTTCTAAGCGAAGTGGGGAAGATCTTGAGTTGGGCAGAGAAGAACCGAAACCCATCTTTCTACCGTACATATCCGAGGGTCACTCAATGTAGTGACAGATCAATTGAATCGTGGCATCACTGTTCCAGGGGAATGCTCTCTCCATCCAGAAGTCTTTCAGGCAATCACCCTGAAATGGGGTCTCAATGTCAAGGTAGAGAAGTTCTGCTCTCCATACAAAGACAATGCCTTGGCTGTGGATGCCCTGTCCATCCTTGGAGATTCAGACTGGCATATATACAGTACAGACCAAAAGTTTGGACACACCTTCTCATTCCAAGAGTTTTCTGTATTTTCATGACTATAAAAATTGTAGATTCACACTGAAGGCATCAAAACTATGAATTAACACATGTGGAATTATATACTTAACAAAAAAGTGTGAAACAACTGAAAATATGTCTTATATTCTAGGTTCTTCAAAGTAGCCACCTTTTGTTTTGATTACTGCTTTGCACACTCTTGGCATTCTCTTGATGAGCTTCAAGAGGTAGTCACCTGAAATGGTTTTCACTTCACAGGTGTGCCCTGTCAGGTTTAATAAGTGGGATTCCTTGCCTTATAAATGGGGTTGGGACCATCAGTTGTGTTGTTCAGAAGTCAGGTGGATACACAGCTGATAGTCCTACTGAATGGAGTGTTAGAATTTGTATTATGGCAAGAAAAAAAGCAGCTAAGTAAAGAAAAACGAGTGGCCATCATTACTTTAAGAAATGAAGGTCAGTCAGTCCGAAAAATTGAGAAAAGTTTGAAAGTGTCCCCAAGTGCAGAGGCCAAAACCATCAAGCGCTACAAAGAAACTGGCTCACATGAGGACCTCCCCAGGAAAGGAAGACCAAGAGTCACCTCTGCTGCGGAGGATAAGTTCATCCGAGTCACCAGCCTCAGAAATCGCAGGTTAACAGCAGCTCAGATTAGAGACCAGGTCAATGCCACACAGAGTTCTAGCAGCAGACACATCTCTACAACAACTGTTAAGAGGAGACTGTGTGCAGCAGGCCTTCATGGTAAAATAGCTGCTAGGAAACCACTGCTAAGGACAGGCAACAAGCAGAAGAGACTTGTTTGGGCTAAAGAACACAAGGAATGGACATTAGACCTGTGGAAATCTGTGCTTTGGTCTGATGAGTCCAAATTGGAGATCTTTGGTTCCAACCACCGTGTCTTTGTGTGACGCAGAAAAGGTGAACGAATGGACTCTACATGCCTGGTTCCCACCGTGAAGCATGGAGGAGGAGGTGTGATGGTATGGGGGTGCTTTTGCTGGTGACACTGTTGAGGATTTATTCAAAGTTGAAGGAATACTGAACCAGCATGGTTACCACAGCATCTTGCAGCGGCATGCTATTCCATCCGGTTTGCGTTTAGTTGGACCATCATTTATTTTTCAACAGGACGATGACGTCAAACACACCTCCAGACTGTGTAAGGGCTATTTGACGTAGAAGGAGAGTGATGGGGTGCTACGCCAGATGACCTGGCCTCCACAGTCACCAGGCCTGAACCCAATCGAGATGGTTTGGGGTGAGCTGGACCGCAAAGTGAAGGCAAAAGGGCCAACAAGTGCTAAGCATCTCTGGGAACTCCTTCAAGTCTGTTGGAAGACCATTTCAGGTGACTACCTCTTGAAGCTCATCAAGAGAATGCCAAGAGTGTGCAAAGCAGTAATCAAAGCAAAAGGTGGCTACTTTGAAGAACCTAGAATATAAGACATATTATCAGTTGTTTCACACTTTTTTGTTAAGTATATAATTCCACATGTGTTAATTCATAGTTTTGATGCCTTCAGTGTGAATCTACAATTTTTATAGTCATGAAAATACAGAAAACTCTTGGAATGAGAAGGTGTGTCCAAACTTTTGGTCTGTACTGTATATTCCCTCCAATCTCCATGATACCAAGGGTATTGATGAAGATCAGACAGGACCAAGTCTCTGTAATCGCTGAAGGTTGACCAGTCCCTATTACTATCTAAGGGATTCTTGGAAACCGTCTGAAGTACTCTCTCTCACTTGCTAGAGCAGAGTCTACAAATAAGAACTACGCCTGTATCCAAAACGTCTTCATCTCCTGGGCATCAGATAGAGGAATTGAGAGCTCGGATCCTTCCATTCCAGAGATCCTGGAATTCCTTCAGGATGGCTTGGATAAGGGCCTTAGCCCTTTCACTTTGAAAGTTCAGGTTACTGCCCTGTCAGCCTGCTTAGATAAGCAGCAATCCGCAGATGTGCTGGTTAAAAGATATATATATATATATATATATATATTTATTTTTTTTAAGGGTGCATTCAGGCTTAGACTGCCTGTTACCCACCCAATCCATCCATTGGGATTTATCTACTGTTTTATGTGATTTCTCTCTCTCCCCCCCCCCCCCCCCTCCCTGAAGATTAAATTTCTCACACTAAAGACAGTGTTCCTTTGGCTATAACCTCAGCTAAGAGAGTTGGTGAATTCCAGGCCTTATCTTCAGTAGAACCATACATATCCTTTTATCTGGATAGAGTACAACTAAGGTTTATGCCAGGGTTCACTCACTTGCTGCAGTGACCTTTGGATGGCCTTGGCAATTTGGCACTCACTAGTTAAATAACCTCTGGGTTGTTTAACCTTGGTTCAGGCATCAGGACACCACCTAAATCATACAGGTTGTGTTCTGCCTCTTGTTAGTCTGAGTGGCCAGCTCTGCTATACCATGTAATCCCAGCTCTCCAATATTAATTGGCCCAAGCTCTGCTATACCATGTGGTCCCAGCTCTACTACACAAAGTGGTTCCAGCTATGCTATACAATATGACCCCAGCACTGCTGCACGAAGTAGCCCCAGTTCTGCACCACTATGTAGTCCAAGCTCTGCCTCGCCAAGTGTTCTCTGCTTTACTGGCTCTGTTACACCAAGATAACCATAGGTCTGTTTCATTGCTGCACAACGTCAGGTCCACTTCACTACTGTGTGACCACAGCTTTGCTTCATTGCTTTACAACCACAGCTCTGTTTCATTGCTGTCTGACCACAGCCTAGAATCATCAATGCACGATCATAGTAGAATCCAATGTCACCCAGCCTTACTACTTCTATCAACACCACTAAAACCAGCCCTGCTACATCAAGCTCACAGCTACACCACTGCCTTCCGGCCCTATTCTTTCAGGTTTCCCCAGAATTATCAAACAATGGCTTAGCACATCCCTCACACCTAGTGTTACCTATGCAGTTATATAGCGATCATTTAGTCACAATGTCTAAGAGGCTTCATAGATATGTATAATCCCTGCTAACTCCTCTCAGACTTTGCACTTAATTTAATGCATCGCCAGACCTATGCCAAGTACAAACATTGTATAAATTGGGTTAAAATGTTGAATTCCCCCACCCATGAGGTTGGTATTGTACATAGAGCTAGGAAGACTTTCTAAACTTTTTCCTCCACTTGGCACAGGAACCAATAAGGGAGATCAGGAAGGTGATGAAGTTCATAGGGAAGGATCTACCTGAGGATGTTCTGGAGAAGATTCAACAGCGCACAACCTTTAAGACCATGAAAGAAAACCAGATGGCCAACTACAGCACCATCCCCACATATGTCATGGACCACTCCATCTCCCCCTTCATGAGGAAAGGTACTGTGTCCCCCCCTGGACTTTCTACCAATGTCATATGCAATTTATAGTCATTGACCCCTGTGTTTCTGCCATTCTAGGAATATGCGGAGACTGGAGGACCCAACTCACGGTGGCTCAGAATGAATTACTCGATGAATATTATAAGAAGGAGATGTCCAACACCGACCTGACCTTCCGATTCGATTAATGAGCCAGTGACCTGCAAACCGATCCTAAGGTTAAGGCCCCACGTTGCGGAAATGCAGCTTTTTCTATTGCAGATTTTGTTGTTTTTTTTTTTGAGCCAAAGTCAAGAATGGCTACAAAAGCAATGGGAAATATATAAGAAGTACTTAGACTTCTAACTCCTGCTCAGTCCACTCCTGGCTTTGGCTCAAAAAACCACAAGAAAATCTGCAACAAAAAAAGCTGTGTTTCTGCAACGTGGGGCCTTAGCCTAAGTCTCTACCAACATTTCACATGGACAGCGACGTTATAAGAAAAATTTTGTGACTAACATCACAGGTGCTTTTCCTTTGCATAAATTTTCATCAACTTTTTTGTTCTATTTTACCACCTGCAAAATTAAAGGCTTTTGGTCTGACGGCTTTGCAGGTCACTTACTTGCAGACTTTTGTGCGTTAAATGGCAGCTAATTTACTAAACTGTTAATGAGCCATCAATTAAAGGGGAAAGACTGATTGCAACTCAGGGGGACAGGATGGTGGTGGAGTACCCTTGGAGATCAGAGTGTTTACACCCCTATAGAAAGATGACTGCAGTTATATAACCCAGATTCATCACATCCAGAAAATAACAAGAGTGTCATCCAACTGTGATCTTATATCTGCAAAGTATCATCTGTATCAAATACACCTGATAAGTGTATGACAGTCTGGCGTCTCCTAGGACTGTATTCAGCCCCTTTCAAGTTTAACTCCAAGAAAGCATAAGTAAGGTTAGAATTGACAGCAACAGATATGACTATGGGTAAATGGATGGTAGGCAGCGGTAACATGACTACTTAACTTACCTGTGCAGGGTACGGCAGTAGAGCAGCAACAGTACAGTATGGAACATGATGGAGAAGGCAGGAAATGTGCAGCTGTGCACGGACAGAGATGTCTGAAGATCCTCACAGATTCATGATTGATTCATTTTAACATGATGCTTTCCAAACTTGTAGAGTACAACCTTATTTTTTGCTCACCTGTCCATGCTCCTGTCCTGGCCGCCCTCTGCTACCTCCACTAGGCGGCGCTACACTGATGTCACGACGCTGAAGAACACAGTGATGCTACATGCAGCGTCCCAACCTTCTTCAGCGTCAGCAACAGCGCACCCTGGAGGCAGCAGCAGAGGGCGTCCAGGACTGGAGCGTGGACAGGTGAGTAAAAAGTATCGGCCACTACTCTGAGTGG
Organism: Leptodactylus fallax; assembly: GCA_947044405.1. NCBI lineage: Eukaryota > Metazoa > Chordata > Amphibia > Anura > Leptodactylidae > Leptodactylus > Leptodactylus fallax. The sequence goes on along the minus strand of CAMRHE010000608.1, from coordinate 737,177 downwards.
GGGTGGGGGGGATAACAGGGGGTCATATACTGTGGGTGGGCTTTAAAAAAAGGGAGTCATATGCTGTGTTGGGGGGTATAAAACATGTCAAACTATGTGGGGGCCATAAATAGGGGGATCATATGCTGTGTGGGGAGGTATAAAATGTGCCATAAACTGTGTGGGGGGGGGAATCATGCTGTGGGGGGGGGGGGGAAAGGGGGGGTTATATACCGTGTGATGGGCCAGAAAAAGGGGGTCATATACCATGTGATGGGCGAGAAATACATATAATACAAATACATATATCAAAAATATAACTTTTTTTGACTAGAGCTACAAATATCACAAAATTATGGATATTTCTTGATGTGACACGCCACCCGAGCTAGGTTTTTTTTTTTTTTACGAATTTTGACACACCGAGCTTAAAAGATTAGCCATCACTGCTCTAGATGCTGAAGGGAAGAGGAGGGAGGAGTAGTGGTAGCTTGCACAGCACATCTCTGTATGGGGAACTGACAGTTCCCCGTATCATGTACAGGCGCACTGCCACTCTTTCTTCCAGATCCCAGTGCACAGCTGCAACCTATCAGACCTTCTGTGTTTTTGGAAGTAGCGATGCGCAAGTACTATTGCACACGCGCGTACTTTAATTTTCGGACCCGCCCGCTGTGCATGATGATGGCCCGCTAAAACCATTCCAATTTCTCATGTGGCCCTATGGGAAAATTAGTTGCCCACCCCTGGTCTAGCATGTAGTGGCATCACACCTATAGAGGGCCCAGGGTCTTCCAAGTGGACAAGACATTAAAAAAGTTAATGTTACGGGGGTCCGTGTACGCAATCGAGAATTCAAACTTTCCCTATTCGCTGATGATATCCTCCTGACCCTTACTAACCTCCATGTATCCCTTCCCAACCTCCATGGCCTCCTTTCCCGCTTTGGCCGTCTGTCTGGTTATAAGGTCAATACTTCAAAGACAGAGGCCCTACCTATTCGAATTCCCCCGTCTAGCTTGGCTGGCCTTCAGGCCGCCTTTCGGTATAGATGGCAGTCCTCCTCGCTAAAATACTTGGGCATATATTTAACTGGATCCTTTTCCCAATTATACGAGGAAAATTTCCCCTCCCTTTTTAGACATATTCGGGCCCTCCTTACTAAGTGGTTGGTACTGCCTCTGTCTCTCTTTGGCCGGATCAACGCAGTGAAGATGTCTATCCTGCCTAAGCTGCTTTATTATTTTGAGACCCTCCCAGTCCCTGTGCCCCTTAGGGACCTCCGGGCGCTGCAGGGCTCAATCCTCCGATTTGTTTGGGCCGGAGGGAGACACAGGCTTTCTAGGCAGCTTATGATGACCCCTAGGGAGAGAGGTGGCCTTTCTCTCCCCAATTTAGTTTTATACTACTGGGCGGCCCACCTACGCAGGATCCCAGCTTGGTCCACCCTCCAGGCTTACTCTAAGTGGATGGAGATCGAGAAGCTGTGGCTTGCTCCGCAACATCCTAATTCCCTGCTTTGGACTGGTCCTCATTCCCCCCCCCGGGAGTGCCCTGTTAGGCCCTATGGCACTCACGAGAGATATTTGGCGCACATGTGTATCCCGTTTCCCCCTCTCCTCCTCATGTTCCTCCATAACCGCTTTCCTTCTTCACCCTAATTACCCGCCTGGACTCACTGGGCCGGTAGCAGGTTCTTGGCTGAGGGCGGGCCTTTTTCGGTACGCTGACATCATTGATTATAGAACCCGGGCTCTTTTACCATTTGCTGATCTCCAGTCCGGATTTGGCCTGCCCCAGTCCAGTGAGTTCACGTATATCCAGGTCTCCCATCTGGCCTCCTCTATTTTTCAAGGCCCCACAGCACCCATCCCTACGCTTTTTGAGAAACTTTGTAAAACGGGTGTTGGGACAACAGGGCTTATTTCTGATATATACCGCCTTCTTTCGAACCCCACCCCAGATGCTCTGCCCCAACATACTTATATGTCACGGTGGGGAGGCCTATTTGGGGACACCCATATCGAATAACGATTGGTCCCTCATATGGAGTAGAGCACCCAGGACTTCTAGATGTGTTACACAAAAGGAAAATATTTTTAAGATGTTAATGCATTGGTATCATACCCCAGCTGCACTTCACTCTTTTGACAAAAATGTCCCAGACTGCTGCTGGCGGTGTGGCACCCGTCCCGCACACATTTTCCATCTCTTTTGGAACTGCCCCATGCTCCAGCCTTATTGGCGCCGGGTCCAGGGTCTCCTGGAGGGGGTCCTGGGTGCTAGTCTTCCCCTGTCCCCTAGGACTTACCTTCTCAACCTCCCCCCCCCCCCCTGATATTTTGCGCAAGCCCGCTTTTCAGCTCCTGTTGCTCCTCCTCACCTCCGCTAGATGTCTGATTGCGAAACACTGGCGGCATCCGGCCCCCCTGGCCCTGGAGGAGTTATACGCTAGGATAAAAGATGCGCGCTCCCTGGAGTACCTGACGGCCCTTCTTAATAATGAGGAGGAGAGGTTCTGCCTGATCTGGAAACCGTGGGATGAGTTCTGGGCGGCCCGGCCTCTCTGATCCGGCTGCTGTGTGGCCCCTTACTTCCTGGATGTCCTTCTGCCACCCTTCTGTCCTCCTGTCTTGTCTACCCCTGTTTGTTGTCGGATTCCTTGGCCTTTTTGGGGCCATTTCTGGCCAGTTTGTTTAAAGCCTTGTAATTTATTGAGAATGCTGAGTAATCCCTGTCTGTCCTATGTTTGTTACCTTCAGTTATCTTTTTTTTTTTTTTAATATTTTTTTTTTTTATAAAAAAAAAAAAATATAAAAAAAAAAAAAAAAAAAAAAAAAAAAAGTTAATGTCTTCAGAGTGGAAATTTCCGGAGAAACCCTTTATAACTACTGGTAGGTTTAAGATCTTGTTCCCCATCGCAGAGTCTCAACTGGATCAGTGGGGTCCTCCCCCTAAGATGGATATAGCGGTAGCCAAGCTATCTCGCCGCACTCTAGTACCATCTGAGGATGGAGCAAATCTGCAGGATCCTATGGACAGATGCATGGAGAGTACTCTCAAGAAGGCCTACTCAGCGGCCTCTGCTCAGACCTCGGTCGCTGTTGCGTCATGTGAAGTCTCAGCCAAACTACGGGCTGATTTGCTCCAGCTTGAGAGGGACATCGATTCTGGTGTCTCCAGAGATGAGTTACTTTCCTTCTTAACTTCGACTTCTTTAGCGGCAGAATTCCTAGCTGAGGCCTCCCATTATCAATTAAGGCTGGCGTCAAAGTCCTTGGCACTTTCCATGGCGGCGAGGAGACCCTTATGGTTAAAACCTTGGAGAGCTGATTTTATCTCCAAGTATAACCTTTGTGCCTTACCATTTGAGCCAGGAAGAGTCTTAAAAAGGGGGGGGTGCCGGGGGGCAGCAGGAAAGATATATAAATAGGTGGCTAAAAAAAAAGAGAAAACACCCCTTTTTGGGGGGGGCGGCCCCCCCCCCCCCCGCGGGGGGTCCCCCCCCCCCCCGGGCCCCCCCCCCCGGGGGGGCGCTAGGTATTATTCTAGAGGCTCTGGACGGAGATTCCCCAAAACCGAAGATAGAAGGAAGCCCAGTTTCTGACATGAGAAGCTGTCTTCCTGTGGCCAAAATTCCTGTCGGGGGTTGTCTCTCCCTTTTTCTCAGCGCTTGGCAGGAAAAAATTCAGGACCCTTGGGTCTTACAGTTAATTCAACGAGGTTATGCAATCGAATTTCTCTGTCCTCCCCGAGATCGGTTCGTCCTAACTCGCCGTCTTCCCGCTACTCAGCAAGGTATTTTGGAACGCTCCATTCAAGAGTATATCCGCAAAGGAGCTCTAGAAGAAGTTCCTTCTCTAGAAGAAGGTTTGGGGGTTTATTCCCCCGTTTTTCTAGTACCAAAGCCAGCAGGCAGATGGAGGATGATTATAGATCTGAGGTATCTGAACCGTTTCATCAGAAAAAAACGGTTCCACATGGAAACCATAAGCTCAGTTTCTTCTTTTCTTCTCCAGGGCGACGTTTTTGTCACCCTAGATCTGAAGGATGCTTATTTGCACGTGCCAATTTACCCTCCGCACAGGAAGTTCCTAAGGATTGCGGTTATAGTTTCTGACCACAAGAAGCATTATCAGTTCTCGGCCCTCCCTTTCGGGATCTCCTCGGCTCCCCACACCTTTACCAAGGTGGTATCTCCCATACTAGCCGCCCTCAGGCTTCAGGGACTCTTTGTGGTCCCTTATCTAGACGACTGGCTGATAAAAGCCCAGTCAGTGTCTGTTCTGCTCCAGCATTTACAGATTGCCATATCCCTGCTTCAAAGCCTGGGATGGCTCATAAATTGGGAGAAGTCAGAAATCATCCCCTCAACCAAAAGGAAGTTTCTTGGTTACTTCCTAGATTCAGACCGGCTGGAAATCTCCTTGACGACTGCAAGGAAAGAGAAATTAATTACAGCGGTTCGGCAACTTTTCAGGAGGCCGAGAGCGTCCATCAGAACTTTGATGAAAATCCTAGGTCTGATGTCATCTTCCATCATGGCGGTTCCTTGGGCCTTATGGCATCTATGTCCTCTTCAGATGGAAATCCTAGGAATTTGGGATCGCTCTCTTCCCGGTCTCAACAGGAGGATTCGACTCTCCCCCCAGGACCCGTCTTTCTCTCAGATGGTGGTTGCACCTCAAGGACAGAAGGTCCACGGTCCAACCTCGTTGGACCCTGTTGACTACAGATGCATCCCTTACGGGATGGGGAGCCCATCTGGACGGAAACTCCATAAGGGGAGTCTGGAGCGCTCCAGAAGGAAGGACGTCGTCCAACTGGAAGGAGCTCAGAGCTGTGTACCGTGCCTTACTCCATTTCTCTCCTCTTCTCAAGGGAAGAGCAGTCAAGATTCGCTCGGACAACATGACAACGGTATTATATGTGAACAGACAGGGAGGCACCAGATCATCATCCCTCCTCAGGGAGGCAGATCTGATTTTTTCCTGGGCAGAGAAAAATCTGACCCATCTATCCGCGGTTCACATCAAGGGCTCCCTGAACTCAGTAGCGGATCGGTTGAGTCGGGGTCTTGCCGTATCAGGAGAATGGTCACTCAATCCAGAAGTGTTTCATCAGATTACCCTGAAATACGGTCTCCCGGAGATAGACCTCATGGCAACCCGACTCAATGCCAAGGTGGAGACGTTCTGTTCCCTGTACCAGGAGGACAATCCCTTGGCAGTGGATGCCCTGTCATACATTTTCCCTCCAATTCCTATGATACCGAGAGTATTGATGAAAATAAGACAGGACCAAGCCTCTGTAATAGCCATCATTCCATTCTGGCCAAAAAGAGCTTGGTTTTCCCAGCTCATGGTGATGAGTCGAGGGATATATTGGAGGCTTCCCCCCACCCAGAACCTGGTTTCCCAAGGATCACTGAAGTGCCAGGATCTGAGGAGATTCAACCTGACAGCCTGGAGGTTGACCAGTCCCTACGAATGTATAGAGGACTGTCAGAAGTCGTCCTGAAGACGCTTTCCTGTGCTAGAGCTGAATCCACCAAAAGGAATTACCAAAGGACAGCTAAGATTTTTTTGGAGTGGTGCTCCAAAAGAGGCGTTGATATTTCTAATCCTTTGACTTCTGATGTTTTGGATTTTCTTCAGGATGGCTTGGACAGGGGCCTTGCCCCTGCTACTTTAAAGGTACAGGTATCGGCTTTATCCACCCACTTATACAGACGATTGTCCCAGGATTCCTTGGTTGCAAGATTCCTTAAAGGAGCGGTGAGGCTGAAACCTGCGGTATCTTCTCCTATTCCCCAATGGGACCTTGCGACGGTCCTTTCAGGCCTTTGTGGTCCTCCTTTTGAACCTCTGGAAGCTACGGAGCTAAAATTTTTAGCCTTTAAAACTACTTTTTTGTTAGCCATCACATCTGCCAAAAGGGTAGGAGAGCTACAGGCGCTCTCCTCCAAAGAACCTTATATTGTATTTTTTTTCAGATAGGGTCCACCTTAGGTTTTTGCCTGGCTTTATCCCTAAGGTTCCTTCACGTAATAACTATAATCAACTGATTTCTTTGCCTGTTTTCCTTCCGGATCCATCTTCAGAAGAGGAGGTAAAACTTCATACTTTGGATGTGGTAAGGTGTCTGCGAATTTACTTATCGCGGACACAATCTTTCAGGAGAGCTGAAAATCTCCTAATCAACATGTATGGTAAAGACAGAGGTCTTAAAGCTTCCAGACCCTCCTTGTCTAGATGGATTAAGGAGGCAATCAAAATTTCTTTCCTTGCTCAAGGGTTGCTTCCTCCAGTTTTTTGTACAGCCCATTCGACCAGGGCTGTGTCGACTTCTTGGGCTGAGAATCGCTCGCTTCCACTAGATCAAATTTGTGCGGCTGCTTCTTGGTCATCCCATCTGACTTTCGTCAAACACTATCGTTTGGATATCCGCAGTTCCGAGGCAACTGCCTTTGGTCAGACAGTTCTTGAAGTTGTAAGGCGAGGAAACCCTCCCTAGGGGAATTACTTGCTATATCTCCATATTGTGCTGCTGTAGGACGTAAGGGAATCGTTGATTATATTGTTAATCTGTTTTCCCTTAGTCCTAACAGCAGCACAAGGCTTCCCTCCCTAAAATCTTATTTTCTTTTACTTTATAATTTACACAGGTGAGGGAGGTCTCTCGTGCCCTCTTATAGGGCAGGTTAGTAAGCACGTTTTTGTGCTAATTAAAAGTTCCACCTGTCCTAGACAACACACAGGGGGAGAAATACCCCCCATATTGTGCTGCTGTTAGGACTAAGGGAAAACAGATTAACAATATAATCAAAAAAAAGGGAGGAGGGGAGTGGGGGGGGGGGGGGAAATTGTGATTTTTTTTTTTTTTTTTTTTTTTTTTTTTTTTTTTATATTTTTTGGGGGTAGGTGGGAGGGGGGTTGTTTTTTTGTTTTTGGAGAAATAAAAAATTTTTTTTTTTTGTTTGGGTGTTTCTTTTATTTTTTTTTTTTTTTTTTTTATAAAAGGAAGGGGTGGGGTTGTTTGGGGGGGGGGTGTTGGGGGGGGGTATTTTTTTTTTTGGGGTTTTTTTTCAAAGGTGACACCAAATTTTTGTGGGGTTTTTTTTTTTTTTCATTCACTTAATTTTGTTAATTCACACAAAAATAAACTTTTAACCCTTCTATATCTGAAAGCATTCTTTCCAGTACTGTATATTTGTTATATTTATGACTATCTTGCGCTAGGCTCACACTAGCATCGTCTGTCTGTTGTTCTAGTCCATTGGAGGAACAGAACAACGGACAGGCTGACCACTAAAATAGCGGTGACATACAGAGCCCATTGACTATAATGGGGTCTGTCAGGTGTCTGTTTTAAAACAGAAAGCGGTGGAAAACAAAACCATGTGCTCAGGACTCTTTTGTTCCCAGATTTCGTGCGCACACTGCAATGTAAATGTGAACATAGCCGTTCACATTATTCATACTTTATACACTATTGATTTACTTCTTTGTGTGATTTTATTAGACCATGACCAAGGTCCGACCAAGACCAAACATTGGCGAAATAACTTGCTGGATAAATAAACCTCACCTTGATTTCGTCATATACTGAGTGCCACGGTTTCCTAATACATTACATATTAGAGCCATCTCCAACCACTGAGCACCACTAGACCCAGAGTGCCCTCCGTATCTGATTAATCTTATTATGTGTGATACTGTCTGATGAGCTGTGTATCTAATTCTATCATGTGTTACTGGTGTATCTAGTGACACTTGTGAATACAACAGCAGCAATGAAAAGCATATTTACAGTAGTATTCCGAGCTCAGCCAAGAGTGTGCAAAGCAGTAATCAAAGCAAAAGGTGGCTACTTTGAAGAACCTAGAATATAAGACATATTTTCAGTTGTTTCACACTTTTTTGTTAAGTATATAATTCCACATGTGTTAATTCATAGTTTTGATGCCTTCAGTGTGAATCTACAATTTTTATAGTCATGAAAATACAGAAAACTCTTGGAATGAGAAGGTGTGTCCAAACTTTTGGTCTGTACTGTATAACTCATCACTTTTCACCTTCTTTGTAGTTACAGAACATTCAGATGAGGTTGTGTAAACTAGTGGATAACATGTGAGGTGTTATTTGGACATTTTATCATCCAGTCATTGACATAAGAGCGGTGCCCACCCTTCATCCCTCTCCTCTGTCAGCTGCTCCTCCTGTATTAGACAAGAAAAAGGCAGCATTCTCAAATAAGTTCCAAAGCAGTAGTGGTGTGGTTTATTCCATGTTGCAATGTTTCAGCTCCAATGAGCCTTTGTCAAGCCTTTGTCCTCCTGAATTAGACGCTGGTGTGACTGCTCGCCGTGCCAGGTTGTGTCTGTCCACCTCTGTATCATCTCTCAGGTAAGCAATGGATGTGTCCTGTCCATTGGTTTTCTTGCTCCAGGTTAATTAATATTTTAGTATTTTGCGTGTGTCTTACATCTCGTTGTCACTGACTATAAATCTGTTACTCATTTATTAGTCTGTACCGACAAACGGAGGAAACAATGGCCACTGTAAAGGGAACTGTGCAAATACATTTATACAATTTAATATCATACATAAGATTATAAGGTATTCCAGATATGGTGAGCAGTTGGGATGTAAAACAGTGACTATAAAGTTTATATTAAGGTGGATATATCAACTCCCCCCACCTGGATAGAACTGGTATGCCCATCACACCTCACATTCTTGTTAGATTCCTGTGCTCGCCAGTGGCATAACTAAAGTCTTGTAGGCCCCGGTGCAAACTTTTGTCCGGAGTCCCCTACCCCCTCCCTACAGCAAGTTCTTGATAGTGACGGTTACGGGGCCCCAAACAGTATAATATGCTCAACAGTGCCCCCAGATAGTATTATATGCTCGACAGTGGCCCCCACACAGCATTATATGCTCCACATTGCTCCCCCACACACAGTATAATATGCTCCCCACCTGTGGCCCCACACAGTATAATATGTTCCCAGGAGGGATGAATACAGTTGTGTGGACGGCGGTCATACAACCCACAGTAACAATATGGCTTGGTTTACTAGTTCTCTCTCTCTCACCTCCTCCTCTTATGTCTCCTTAAGTATAGGGATATAATATAATAATAAAAAAAAAAAAAAAAATATTTTAAAAAAAAAAAAAAAAAAAAAAAAAATATAATGGGGTTTAAAAAAAAAAAAAAAAAAAAAAAATAATTTTTTATTTTTTTATTCTTTTTAAAAATATATACCCTCTCTAAAAAAAAAAAAAAAAAAAAAAAAAAAAAAAAAAAAAAAAAAATTTATATATATTTTATATTTTTAAAAAAAAAAAAAAAAAAATAAAAATTATAAAAAAAAAAAATATATTATTAACAAAAAAAAAAAAACAAACACAAAAAAAAAAAAAAAAAAAAAAAAAAAAAAAAAAAAAAAAAAAAAAAAAAAAAAAGAAAAAAAAATATTTTTTAAATTTTTATTTTAATAAAAAAAACCAAATTTACCCCCCCCTTTACAGCCCCTATAACATGCAGACATATATATCAATGTTAAATACACTTGTGTATACACGTTGTTGTGTATTCTCAAATTTTCATGCACTGCAGTGTGAACCGAGAGCAAGGCAGGTGGTTTGGTCTCCGCAACCAGAAATGAACGCACACGCGGTAGTTCAAGAAAAGAATATATATTTACTATAAGTTAATAAAGGCTATTTGAAGGTAAAATGACAGGATAAAGACAAGCAAAATATACAATATAGCATGAACAATTTCAAGGCAAATTCTGCAATGGTTTCTACTTTTACTCTGTCCAATTCTGCAGTATGGACACTGAATGAACAATATACTCAAAACTATCCCTAACTGACCCTGACATCACATTTGGGTGCACCCCCTTTTCCCCAGTGGTCCAGGTGGACCGCTTACAGTCTGTAGAAGCGCGCGGTGGGGCCCAAAGTCGTTCCTTTCTTTTATAGCGAAACGTCCTCTCCTCACGGTTATCAGGATCTTGGGAGAAATGAAGTCCTCTTTAACAGGGAAACCCAATGAATGCAATGTAATCCAACAGCAGATTCCACTCAGCACACTGACAGTCCTGCCGAATCCATACACTGAGCTGGGATGTAAGCCGGGGTTTAGCAGGTGCTGTCCAGTACATCAACAGCACTGCGAGTCTCTATATGTGATATCCATATACACAGTCACAATGTCAGTCTCACTGATCAGCCACTGAGCACAGTTCCTTTCACGTGGACTCACTAGTCCTGTTGTCTCTTTACACTCTGTTTGTCTCTGGACCAAGATACAGCTTAGCTGTACAGAATAATCTCCACACCAGTTCAATACAACACTTGCTAAGATGGCTGCTGCTCTCTGTCTCGTCACTTCCTGCTTCTCTGCTCACATTCTGTCTGCAGAACAGGCAAGCTGACATAAAAGGGGGGGGAGTCACTCCAGCATCATGTCACAATTACAATGGCTGCTGTCTTAAAGGAACAGAATCACAGAAATACATTCAACATTAACAGTTTATACAGACAAATAAAGCTTAGGACAACATTGGCTGTCTCTTACATATTCCCCCCCACTTTAAGATTGGCAGTCCCTGCCTATGACTGTATATCCAGAGGGTTGTACTTTTATGCACAGGGTGGTAGTATACCGATGTATGGCAGGCCAAATAAACTCATCCTGCGCATACCGAACAGGGGGAATACCAGCATTTGGCCTAGTGGTCCGTCTGAGGACCGGTGGTATATTATGGGGTGCTGCAGCTATGGGCTGAGAAGGACCAGCGGATTCCGCACCAGAGGGGGCACAGGCCGGAGATACAGTAGTCACAGGTGGAACATCCCCAGGAGCAGGGATCGGCCAACAATCATCCTCCTCGTCTGAGGCCCATTCCGCACCTCCATTCTCTGACTGTGGGAGCTCATTCACATTGGCAAGCCCATCATGATTTGTCCCTTCAGAATGACACAGGCGCAACATATTTCGGTGAAGTACTCGAACACAATCAGTTCCTTCTTTCTGGACCTGGTACACTGGCCCATTCGCATACTTGCGGCCAACAACACGATACGGCAAAGCCTCCCATCGGCTTTCCAATTTCCCTTGGGGTTTCTTGACACGAACTAGCACCAGGTCGCCTGGTTGCAATGGTGCTTCTTGCACTGGGGTCTTATCAGGATGGGGATGTTCTTGCAGGCGCTGCCGCACCAATCGATGGATCGTCTCAAGTCTCTGCCGGTGCGCCCGCACCCAAGAGGTTGGATCCCTCGGAGGGAACCCATCCACATCATCCAACTGTAATTCTCCTATACTTCGCCCAGACCGCCCAAAGAGAAGTGTATAAGGAGAGTACCCCGTTGTAGAATGGACCTGATTGTTATAGGCCCACACCATTTCAGACAAGAACTGAGGCCACTGTAACTTCTTGTCTTCCTCCAGAGTCCGCAGCATCTGTAGCAGAGTTCTGTTGAATCTTTCACAGGCCCCATTTCCCTGAGGGTGGTATGGAGTCGTGTGCGACTTCTTTATCCCGTAGATACGTTGAACTTCTTTCATTACGTGTCCCTCAAAGCAGGCACCCTGGTCGGAGTGGATGCGTTTAGGGCACCCATATACTCGAATGAAATCTTGGCACAGAGCACGAGCTGCTGACTCAGCTGTCTGGTCCTTGGTGGCGGTTACCACCGCAAATTTGGTGAAGTGATCCACCATTACGAGGCAATACTGGTGTCCGCTATTGGATGGGCCCACCATTAGATAGTCTATCATGACGATTTCTAAAGGTTCCTGGGTCACGATGGTTTGCAGGGGAGCTCTCTGTTCTATTGCCTTATGGATCTCACAAGTTCGACAGCTGCGACATACTTCTTCGACCATTTGACGAAGACCAGGGCAGTAAATCAGTCGCTGTAACCAACGAAAGGTCTTCTCATGACCAAAATGTCCATTCTTATTATGAGCCTCAACTGCCAACGAGCGAGCCAGTTCACTAGGCACCACAATTTGGTATCGAATGTCGATCTCAGAAGGTAAATAGACCTTTCGGCATAGCACTCCATTTTTCATCTCCAACTTTTCCCACTGACTCAGAACAGATAATATCTCACGTGTCAGTCGTTCTCTTTCCTCTCTACATGGCTTCTGGCCTTTCTCAACACACTTGATCATCTGTGCCAGCCCCTCATGGGTCTGTTGTATCTGTGCCCATTCCTGTCGTGAGGGACCAAAGAAAGGAGCCATTTCAGTCCCCTCCATCTCAAACTGATTAGTGGCGGTCAAGGCCTGTGAAAATCTGCTGAAGTCGGGCACCTCCACATGCTCCAACTCATGATCCACGTCTACTGTGGGGGTCTGGGCGGTTACCCTAGAAAGCCCGTCAGCATTCTGGTTCTCTGTCTTGGACCGATACTTAATGCGGTAATTGAACTTAGTCATTCGGGCTATCCACCTCTGCTCTAACGCCCCGAGCTTGGCATTTTCCAGGTGAGCTAGTGGGTTGTTGTCAGTCAGTACTAAAACTTCAGCACCGGTCAAATATTCAGAGAATTTCTCGGTCATGGCCCATACCAGTGCCAACAGCTCCAACTTAAATGAACTATAATTCTCGGGGTTTCTTTCAGAATCTCTCAAAGACCGGCTGCCGTACGCTATGACCCTCTCCTGGCCATCCTGAAGCTGGGAAAGCACTGCTCCAAGACCATACAGGCTTGCATCCGTATACAGCTGGAACGGCAAGTGGTAATCAGCATATGCCAAGATTGGGGCTGTTGTCAGTGCATCCTTTAATGCCTGGAAGGCTTGTTCCTGTTCAGGTCCCCACTTCACGGACCGGTTCTTTGGACCACCGGATGTGCCTCGTAGGAGAGCATTAAGTGGTGCTGCTACCTTGGCGAAATCCTTAATAAACCGTCGATAGTAACCGGCTACTCCAAGGAACGCCCTCACTTCTCGCAGGGTAGTCGGTATTGGCCAATCTTGAACAGCCGCTATCTTGTCTCTTGATGGTCTCACCCCTTCTCCTGATACGAGGTGACCCAAGTAATCAATTTCAGATTGGAACAACCGACATTTACTGGGTTTCAATTTGAGCCCATGTTCCCGCAATCTTCGAAATACTTGCCCCAACTGGTGGAGATGGTCTTCAAAGGTCGCAGAATACACTATAATGTCATCCAAGTAGATGAGAGTGAACTCAAAGTTGAAGTCACCGAGACATTTCTCCATCAACCGCTGAAACGTTCCGGGTGCATTTGTCAACCCGAAGGGCATCCGGTTAAATTCGTATAGTCCCATGGGCAAGATGAATGCCGTCTTCTCCTTGTCTTTTGTGGCCATCGGCACCTGCCAATACCCACTAGCCAGATCTAGTGAGGAGAAGTACCGGGCTCTCCCCAGCGCTGAGAGGGACTCCTCAATCCGTGGCAAGGGGTAGGAATCTCGTACGGTGCAAGCGTTTAACTTCCGATAGTCTACGCAAAATCGGATGGACCCATCTTTTTTTCTTACTAACACCACAGGAGCTGCCCAGGGACTCTGGCTTTCTTGGATGATCCCACCCTGTAGCATCTTAGCTAACAGTTCTTTTACTTCCTGATACAACTGTGGAGGAATTTGTCGGTAGCGCTCTCTAATTGGAGGGGTGTCTCCTGTGGGAATCTCATGGTAGATCCCTGTGGTACATCCAAAATCTTCAGCATACCGTGAAAAGGCGGCTCGGTTCTCCCACAACAGTTCATCTACCTTCTGCACACATTCCAGAGAACATGAACTTGCATCCATCTTCATCTGTTCTCGAATTGCACGGCCATTCCATTCAGAGGTGGGTTCCTCATCTTCTCCCATGGACACAGTTACGGTCCACTCATCCCTTTCAGTCGGCTTCAGCTGCATTGGAGTTACTTTCCTTACTTCCTCCGGAGTCACATAGATGTTAGCCAGCTGCCTCCCTGGGGTCAGGTCCACACTCTGGTCCTGAGTGTTTACACATCGAAGTGGTACTCTTCCATTGCGAACTATTGCCAAGGAACGGGCCACTAGCGGATCAACACCTCCTTCGGCTGCCTGCAGTGGTTCTACCAACACAGCTATGCCCTCTAGTTTCCGACAGGTGCCTACGGGCATAGACACTATTGTCTCCCGACTGGGTGGCAGTGTAACTTTTGTATGCAAAGGAACTGAAATTCGAGCCAGAGGACGCTGCGCATCCGAACTTTTCTGTAAGCCACATGTCCGGATCAGCCGCTGGAAAGCTGTTTGAGTAGGCCGATGGGTGGTGGTTTCTTTCCAATAACCGTGACCTTTCTTTTCAAAGAGGATCTGATCTAATTCTTTTAACACATTCATCCCCAAAATGACAGGGACCTTTACTTCATGTGACTCCTGTACCACCACAATGCCTTTCCTACCCAGATCTTGGCCACATACCCGGACATTCATCCAGGCCACTCCCACGACTGGAACTGGTAACTGGTTAGCTGCGACCACTCGTACGAATGTATGGGGATCATATTTCACATGTTGCTGGAAGTACCGTTCATAACAGTCTCTACTCAAGGTCGTTACTTGGGAACCCGTGTCAATCATCCCGGTAACCGGAATACCCTCCATTTCCACCTGTATAACAGGACTTGCAGCGATCAGGTCATCATTAGGGCATTCTCCCCACATAGTCTCCTTGTCAGTCTCCCCTACTACACGCCCTACAGCAGCAGGGGACTTCAGTTTAACGGCGGTCTCTCATAAGTTTGTCGCTGCTCTGGACATCTAGCAGCAACGTGGCCCATCCGTCCACACTCCCAGCAGCGTATCTCCCGTCGTTCTGGCCATCTGTTTGGGCCCCTTCGGTAAGCCCCTTCGATTTCTCCTGAGCACTGCATTAACTGATTTGGACCCCTTCGGTAGGTCCTATCCTCATCCCTCCAGCGGGGTGGTGGGTGATTCTGATTTTCTGGGTATGGACGGCTCACCCTTTCACCTCCAGTTTTCTGGAAGTCTGCAATTTTCATAGAATGTTCATCACAACGGGTGTGCAAGTGTTCCATTTGCTCTTGCAGTTTCTGCATTACTGTGAGAATTTCTTTAACCGTCCCCTTTTCTACTGTCTCTGAGCCAGAACTAGCCCCCTGTGACAAAGTAACTCCAACTGCGGTCTGGGGCTTCGGGAACATACTATTGGCACGGGAGATGGCCTCTACCTGTACATCATGGAATTTAGCATCAGTCTCTCGTCGTATAAAATCCTGCATAGTCACAGTTAAACTGCCGTCACGTATCCCCAGGACAAACTGGTCACGGAGAGTCCGATCAGGGTTACAGAAGGCTGGCGAGCCCCCTCTTTCCTTCACTTGAATATCTCGGAGCAGTTCTTGTAGGGCATTTGCATATTGGGGAAGGCTTTCATTCTCCTGTTGTACCCTCTGGAAGAACCGAGCCTGCAGAGACCCCAGCAATGCAGTTTCTCCATAAATGGTTTCTAGAATCTGGACTACTTGCTCAAATGTCTGCCTTTGTTCAAATGGCCTCAATATCACCGTGGTCTTAGCATCCCCTTGTAATGTCAATATTGCTAGCTCTACTAGTACTTCTGGTGTGGTCTGATACATTCGCTGTATCATTCGTATCTGTTCCACCCACATACTCACTGACATATTATTGCCATCAAATTTAGCTAACTGACTCATTATAGCCCCTGCTGGCATTCTTCCTCCAGCACCATTCTCCCGAACGGGTGCGTCACCGTCCATTCTGGTAAGCGGATCCTGCCGACTACGCCAATTTGTGAACCGAGAGCAAGGCAGGTGGTTTGGTCTCCGCAACCAGAAATGAACGCACACGCGGTAGTTCAAGAAAAGAATATATATTTACTATAAGTTAATAAAGGCTATTTGAAGGTAAAATGACAGGATAAAGACAAGCAAAATATACAATATAGCATGAACAATTTCAAGGCAAATTCTGCAATGGTTTCTACTTTTACTCTGTCCAATTCTGCAGTATGGACACTGAATGAACAATATACTCAAAACTATCCCTAACTGACCCTGACATCACATTTGGGTGCACCCCCTTTTCCCCAGTGGTCCAGGTGGACCGCTTACAGTCTGTAGAAGCGCGCGGTGGGGCCCAAAGTCGTTCCTTTCTTTTATAGCGAAACGTCCTCTCCTCACGGTTATCAGGATCTTGGGAGAAATGAAGTCCTCTTTAACAGGGAAACCCAATGAATGCAATGTAATCCAACAGCAGATTCCACTCAGCACACTGACAGTCCTGCCGAATCCATACACTGAGCTGGGATGTAAGCCGGGGTTTAGCAGGTGCTGTCCAGTACATCAACAGCACTGCGAGTCTCTATATGTGATATCCATATACACAGTCACAATGTCAGTCTCACTGATCAGCCACTGAGCACAGTTCCTTTCACGTGGACTCACTAGTCCTGTTGTCTCTTTACACTCTGTTTGTCTCTGGACCAAGATACAGCTTAGCTGTACAGAATAATCTCCACACCAGTTCAATACAACACTTGCTAAGATGGCTGCTGCTCTCTGTCTCGTCACTTCCTGCTTCTCTGCTCACATTCTGTCTGCAGAACAGGCAAGCTGACATAAAAGGGGGGGGGAGTCACTCCAGCATCATGTCACAATTACAATGGCTGCTGTCTTAAAGGAACAGAATCACAGAAATACATTCAACATTAACAGTTTATACAGACAAATAAAGCTTAGGACAACATTGGCTGTCTCTTACAGCAGTTCTGTACATTGAAATCCGTACCTCTGTTTTTTCACAGTCTCCTGGTTCATGAACAGAATTACAGGGCTACAGTGAATACCGACACTTTCACACTCAGAGCAGTAGGATAGAAGAAAGATTACTGAATTTAAATGTAATAAGATGTTTTAAAGGGGCCCTGTTAAAAATTGTAAGCCTTAGGACTCTTACATGCTACAACATTTCCAAAAGTAGGACAGGTACTACCAAGCTCAAACTGGTAGCCGAATTGTGAATGCAGCTCTTGATGTGACTAGAGCATGCCACTCAAGAATAATATAAACACTTAGTTTTGCCAAGACGAACAATCTAGTAACTCAAGAGGAGTCCGAGATAAGAAATGTACAGTTACCAAACAAGAAATAAAAGATTGGGGCTGTGTTAACTGCTTTTTTGCTGCACTGTACAGACTGATTGCCATAATAGCATTCTCTGCATCTCTTCCCAATGGTGCTATTCCTTTGTCACTATAGCTGACACCTGCACCCCCTCTCCTGTGCTGACAGACCTGTAAACATGGCTTCTCGGCCCCCATTGAGAGATCTTAGTGGGTTGCCCATCTTGGCAGCCTTTGCAGACAACTGGGAGAATGCGAAGCGTTTCCAGGCTAGAGAAGGGGATCTGATGATAGACACCTACCCTAAATCTGGTGAGACCATGTGGACAGTATGGCAGTGCACACCCTGTAGTTCCTTTCCTCATATTGACCCTTACCATGTATGGTTGCTTCTCAGGTACAACCTGGATCAGTGAGATTGTGGAGTTAATCCTACACAATGCAAACACTAAGAAAACCCAACGTGGAGCCATATATGAGCGGGTGCCTTTCCTGGAGTTTGCAGTGCCTGATATGCCCACTGGTAAGTGATATAGATATGGTTATTTCAGCTTGCTTGTAATACATGGTCCATATCTTCCTACATCTCAAATGTCGCCTCATCCTCAGGCACTGAAATCCTTAATGCAATGGAGTCTCCACGTGTGATAAAATCTCATTTACCCGTGCAGATCACGCCAGAAAGCTTCTGGGAAAAGAATTGCAAGGTACTGATGTATGGCGTGGGTTCTCTGAGCACTGGGGGTGAAGATCACCCACTAATCTTAGCTACTCTTGAGGTAGCCTGGAGTTTACTTCTGTGCTGTACACTTGGTGTATCTAAGGACTGCCTCTTGTGCCATGAGGCAAGGCTTATATTGCACCAGACCTACATCCTTGCTGAAGGGTTTGGTTCTTCCATTACTCTATAGGCCCAGGTCCATTTACTTTATACACAGTTTCACCTCTTGCTGTAAGTCCTGGTCACTCTCACAGACAATGCTGACATGTAAAAAAAAACTTTGTGTCGTCTTCTTCCTACAGGTGATTTACGTGGCCCGAAATCCTAAGGATGTATTAGTGTCATATTATCACTTTTACCGCATGGCCCCTATATACCCAGAACCGGGGACATTTGATGAATTTATGCAAAGCTTCATGGAAGGGAACAGTATGTATATGATATATGACACATGAAATATTATTTGCTGAGTTATGAGTGCAAGTCATTGTGAATGTCTCATGCATTGTTTCATAGCTTAACCACCTCACACAGTGGCACACCAGCAGAAAGGGAGACTCCCTTGCATAATTTCTGCTGTCTCTTTGTTGGCACTCCTGCAGGGAGGAAGGCTCCTTCTCCTCCCACACATCCTTCACATGGGCTGGAATGTTCCCCATTTTCGCTAAGCTCTGATAATGCAACTTGCTCTCCAGTGGTGGTGCAATTTAGTGGTTGGTTCATACCACTACAATCTATAGGTGGCTTTGACACCTTACAGACCCACTGAGCATCCTCCTAAAATACTTTCCTAAGACCCCTAACAACCAGGAAGACTCTTTTTTTCCAAACACGTTAGATAACTTTCAGCTAAGCAACTCCAATATGCATTTGATGGTCGACCTGTCCCACTAAAGTTGTCAGCGTTGCCAAACATATGATAATGTGTATTGCACCCTTTACAGTTGTCCTAATAATGAGAGCACAATTGGATTCTCTTGAATTGTATCCCTGCGCCCCCTCACAACCAGTAGAGCTCAGGAAAGGAAAGGGCTCACAAGGTTCAGTGATGATCACTTCTTCTGGCCCGTTTGCTCCGTCGTCAGGAGTTCATATTAATTCAGTTCAGCCTAAAGGGATGATTTTAAAGGGTATGTCCACCTTAGCAAAACTTCAAAGGTTGCCTTCCCCGGCCATAAGTTAAACTTTGTATGGTATAAACTGTTGTCTTTCATATGTGGAGCTCTGCTTAATAAGAAGTGGATGAAAGGGAGTAGCACATCGGCAGGATATCTTTCAATGATGTATCTTCCTTGCCTTCCGTAGTTTCTTATGGATCATGGGGAGATCATGTTAAGGACTGGTGGAAGATGGCAAAACAGAGAGACATCCTCTACCTCTTCTATGAGGACATGTTGGAGGTGAGAATACTTATCACATCCATTGATTTTCAAAATTCTGTTGCTGTCTCCTTCACTTGGCAAGACTCTGCAAATTCTGGAGCAGAGCATTCATAGTGTCTACCTACTCTAAAGTGTGTACAGGGCCTACACTGGTGCAGATCTAGAAATGCAATAATTTCTGATGTTTAATATACTGAACACCATATTTTTGAGTTAGTGTTGACTTGTAAACTTCCATTTAGGACCCAAAACGTGAGATAAGGAAAGTGATGAAGTTCTTAGGTAAGAATCTACCTGAAGACATTCTGTAGAAGATCAAGCAGTGCTCATCCTTCAAAGCCATGAAAGAAAACCAGATGGCCAACTACAGCACCATCCCTTCCACTGTCATGCACCACTCCATCTCACCCTTCATGAGGAAAGGTATGAAAAAAATCACTGCCTAATGATGACATCATAGTAACATCCGAAGGATATTGGCTGCAGTAGGCAGGTCATAGTCATTAAATCTTGTATTTGCTTTGTTCCAGGGGCCTGCGGAGACTGGAAGACTCATCTCACTGTGGCTCAGAATGAATTGTTTGATGAGTATTATAAGAAGGAGATGTCTGATACTGACCTGACCTTCCAATTCTAGGACTATGACGTAACCTTCATATCCCTATACTCCGTTTAGAACTATATAGATCCAGAATTATTTTGGAATTAATATAATATGTATGGACTGTGTAGAAGTCAAAGTGAAAATATGCCCCTGGATCCTACTTGTCATATTTCTGCTGGGATATCCAGAGATACAGGCAGATACAATCCTCATAATCTCTTCAGATCTAATCCTAATCATGTCTGTATGTTTTGTGATGTCATCATCCTACAATTAAAATGTATATCCCACATAAATAACATTGCTGCTCAATAATAAAAATCCATCAGAATTCAGAAATATTGCATATTTCAAAAAAATGTTGCAGAGGCCTCATAAATATGGTGTTACACTTGTGACATCCCTATGCGCCAATTATTACCTTCCATTGTGACATAATTGCCTTCCAAGTACTGCTTATAAAGTATCCTACACTTGCAACATCACTATCCTTCCATTATAAATTATATCTCACACTTGTGACATCGCTATCCTCCAGATATTTATTTATTTTGCTTACTTATATAGCGCCGTCATATTTCACAGAGCTTTAGATATAGTCAACACTGTTTATAAAGTAAAAAACAAAATCATGCCCACACAAAAGTAAAAATAATTAACAAAGTTTATTAACAAATAAATAAAATACAAAATACAAATGAACAAACACATGAGGGAATACAGGAAAAAAACAATAAATAATGTGTACAAAGGCATGAAGTTCAGGGTATCAGATAAATAAATAATCATGGCAAAGCACCTTCACAAATGCACTTGAGATAATCTGAAATCGCATATTCAAATACAACCAAAGCTCCTCTAAAGTCATATCATAAATTTAAATATAGAAAAGTGCTAAAAGACCATATGTTACAAGATGAAAGAATCCTGAAACAACATACCTAAGACAACCTACAAAGGCATGAAGCTCAGGGTATCAAATAAATAAATAGTCATAGCAAAGCACCTGCACAAATGCACTTGAGATAATTAGAAATAGCATATTCAAATGCAACCAAAGCTGCTCTAAAGTCATACCATAGATTTAAATTTAGAGAGGTGCTAAAAAACCATATATTATAAGATGAAAAAAATCCTGAAACAACATACCTAAGGCACAAACAACCGCATTGTCTTGCAGTTTCCCAACTGTGCTCCACCAAGAAACTAAAGTTTGGAAGGGACAAGAACCATCTAGTGACCCTGGCATTCTTGTACTTGGAATTGCTCATCCAAGTGAGGGGTGAGTGATCGGTCATTAGACAGAACTGCCTCCCCAGCAAGTAGTACCTCAGGGCCTCTAACACTCATTTTATCGCCAGACACTCGTTCTCTACTATGCTGTAGTTCTTCTCTGCTGGCGTGAGTTTCCTGCTCCGGTAGGTAACTGGATGCTCTTCTCCATTCACCTCCTGAGATAGGACAGCTCCCAGCCCTACATCTGATGTATCAAACGTCTGTAATACCCAACAATTCCCAGGAATGATCTAACTTGTTTAGTGCTCACAGGTCGAGGACATTTCTGGACAGCGTCGACCTTGTTGACCTGGGGTTTGATTATACCGCGGCCGATCACATACCCCAAATAGCGTGTCTCCTCCATCCCCAAAGCACACTTCTTTGGATGAGCGGTCAGGCCAGCTGCTCTCAGAGAATTCACTACAGCTTGTACCTTGGGCAAATGACTCTCCCAAAGGCATTGCTGAGGCGTATCATCTATGAGGTTTTAACATTATGTCCATTAACCGTTGGAATGTGGCTGGGGCCCCGCGGAGCCCGAACGGTAACACGAGACAGTGAAAAAGTCCCTCAGGGGTGATAAAGGCAGTCTTTTCTTTGGCGCTATCCATCAGGGATACCTGCCAGTATCCCTTAGTGAGATCAAGCGTAGTGAGGTACCGGGCCCCTCCCAGTCTCTCAATAAGTTTGTCTACCCGAGGCATGGGGTAGGCGTCAAATTTAGACACCTTATTCAGTTTCCTGAAATCATTGCAGAAACGCAACGTCCCATCTGGTTTGGGAACTAGGACAATGGGACTGGCCCATTCACTTTTGGACTCCTCGATGACACCTAATTTTAACATTTTCGGCACTCCCTCTGAAATGGCTTGTTGATGAGCCTCGGGGACCAGGTAGGGTCTTGACCGTACTTTCACCTGGTACTCGGTAACAATATCATGCTTGATTACGGACATGCACCCGGGTGGCTTGGAGAACATGTTCGTATTCCTAGCTACAAACTCTTTTGGTTTCTTGCTGTTGGCTTTTCGTGAGGGACTCTGCTATTGTTACCCATACTGCTAGCTTTGTAGTCCTAACCGCAGCCTGTGGGGATAGTACAGGAGGCGTTTAGCCGGAGATCTTTCTGTAAGCAGACTCTCTCGGTCTTTCCACACCTTTAAAAGGTTTACATGATAAATTTGTTCTGGTTTTCTCCTACCGGACTGACGAACCTTGTAGTTCACTTCCCCTATTTTCTCCATCACCTCATAGGGTCCTTGCCATTTGGCCAAGAACTTACTCTCCACTGTGGGAATGAGTACAAGTACTCGGTCACTGGGTTTAAAGGTCCTTACCTTCGCCGACCTATTGTAAACCCAGCTTTGAGCCTTTTGGGCCTCCTCCAGATGCTCTCTATCTATGGGCGTAATGGCCACCACCCTGTCCTGTATACCAGTGATGTGTTCAATAACACTTTTGTGGGGGGTGGGTTCTTGCTCCCACGTTTCTCTGGCAATGTCCAACAGACCCCTAGGATGTCTGCCGTAGACCAACTCAAAAGGAGAAAACCCAGTGGAAGCTTCCGGTACCTCGCGGACCGCAAACATCAAATACGGTAACAGAACATCCCAGTCCTATCCATCCTTGTTTACCACCTTTTTTAACATATTTTTTATGGTTTGGTTAAGCCGTTCTACTAACTCATCTGTCTGGGGATGGTAAACAGATGTACGTAACTGTTTGATATTAAAGAGTTTATACAGTTCCTTGGTGACTTTAGACATGACTGAGGTACCCTGATCGGCAAAACATGGCGAACAACTCTTTGGCAATCAACTTTGTCGACGTGTGCCGTAGTGGGATGGCTTCAGGATATCGGGTTGCATAGTCCAAGACTACCAAAATATGCTGATGCCCCCCGAGCGGACTTAACTAAAGGACCTACCAAGTCCATGGCAATCCTTTCAAAGGGCACCTCAATAGTGGGCAGAGGTACCAGGGGGCTTCGAAAATGTGCCATGGGGGCATGCAACTGACACACAGGACATGTTTTACAAAACACTTTAACTTCATGATATACCCCCGGCCAATAAAAATGCTGCAATATGCGGTCCAGCGTTTTTGTGGCACCTAGATGTCCCCCTAGCATATGTTTATGTGCTAACTACAGCACCGTCCGGCGATAAGGCTGGGGTACCAGTAACTGCTCTTCGTTCTCACCTCGAATCCTGTCAACTCGGTATAACAACTCCTGGTTGACAGCCATGCAGGGGAACACCTCATCAGCGCCTGGGCACTGAGACACACCATTGATAACAGTAACATTCTCCCAGGCCCTTAGCAGAGTGGGGTCCTGGAGTTGTGCAGAACCAAAGTTATCACAGGACACCTCCAAATCTGACATCTGAGGCTCAGTACCAGCTGCCTTGGCTTCGCCTGCCATTACCTTTAGGGGAAACACAGAGCTACCATTTCCTCCTAAAATGGTCACCCCTACAGCAGGAACCCTAGAGTCCCGGTTATTGGGTTCAGGTTCCAGGGCCTGACCACACAACACTTGATTTCCCCGCCATAGAGTCCAAAACAGGTGAAAATCCCGTCCCAGAATGAGGTCATGGGGTAAGTTCCTGACAACCCCTACCTCATGTTGGCTCTCTCCACAGGGGGTCTGGATGGCAACAATCACAGTCGAATAGTCCCTTATATCTCTATGTATGCAGAGGACCCCAACTGTGCGTCCAGTGACAGACCCGAGGTTGACACAGGACCCATTAACGAGGGTCATCCGACTGCCAGAGACCAGGGCTGGGGTCAACGTCTCCGGCTGGAGCCACTTACGGACAAATTGTACAAAGTGGTGCATTTGTGACCTTGGTGGTAATGCCTCCTAGTATTCCCAATTGTGGACTCTTTGAGCCCGAATGTGCTGGTTCACACCCAGTCGGGCCAGGATCTACGCCTTCACCCACTGGTAGTCGCATGCATCCTGTTCATGCAGGTCAAAATAGGCTTTCTGGGGCTCGGCGACTAAGAAAGGTGCCAACACCTCGGCCCAGAGCTGCCGTGGAAGCCTCTCACGGTTGGCCACTCTTTCAAATCCAGTCAGATAGGCCTCTACGTCGTCCTCTGCCATCATCTTGGTCAACGCTTTTAGGACCTCTTTCCTGACGTCCCGCTCTGGCTTTGGTGGGTCAGCCTTTTGCTGAGTGGCCAGCAACATCGACATCTGCTTGGCCAAGAGTCAGTTTGTCTCCTGTTGCGCTGCATTCTCCTGTATCAGCTGCATCCCAACCTTCTCCCTAGCTGTGGCTCTCTATTTCAGCGCCATCAGCTACCAGGACATGCAGCCCGTGTATGTCTCACTGCACTTATGCCCGCATCTGAAGTACCATATGTGGGGAACCACTCAGGTAGATACTTGATAGCAGTGCAGGAAACAGGGACACAGAGGCTGGATCACACTCAAGTCTGGTGTTTCAGGTGCATAAACAGGTTGCCTTTACAAAGGCACAAACAAAAAACAAAACCTTCTCGGCTGAGAACTACCTACTACAACAAATGTTCCCTAACTATACAGGAGCCTGGCTGCCAGACTCTTGCTCTGGTTACTTCAAACAGGGGTGGCACACAGTTACCTTGTTTGCAGGTTCAAATACAAAGGCCAGTTTCCTCAGTGTAGTGCCTTACCCCCTAGATCTGACACACAGCCTATATCAGACCTTAATTAATCACCTGACCTCCCTGCTATGGGCTATATACAAGACGTGCTGCTACAAAAGAGTTAACACTCTGCTGAGTAACATAGCCACACAAATAAACATTCATGATACGATGACTTTTTCTTGTCAATTCACCGCACAGTCCATGAGGCTCAAAGGGCCATTAAATGACACAGGGGGCAGTCTATCAAGTTCACCTTAGGGACACACATTCTCAGGATAGATGCCAGAGGTGGCACCCACATTTGATGGACATTTATAACATATCCTGTGGATATATCATAAATGCCCCAGATGGTAAGTCAATGGCCAATCCTTTAAGAGGCCTTAAAAGGGTTTTCCAACAAAGCAAGTTATTTGAGGGACTGTACTTCGGCTATTTTTGGTGTTCCCATTGAAATGAAAGGAGCGGTGCACATGGTGCTCAACCACTGCTTCATTCAGAACATCCCCTGTTGTCCTGATAAGTGGCGGAATGAGCGGTTAGATCCCAAATGATCCACAAGTTATTCCCTATCCATTTGATAGGAGATAACTTGCTTTGTGGGAAGAGCCCTCATGTGTACACTGATCAATGGTCCATCTCTGGCAGTACAGATCAGCCTGACTCCTCACCTATCATCTCTGAACAGTCCTGCAGTTATATCGCAGCATTACAGATTTGACACAGAAATTAATGTATTTATCCAGAGATTGTAAGAAACATGATTATGAGATCCAGGGTCAGAATTTATATATCTTCTTGTATATAGTGATATGGACCATGCTGGTATAAGACATAAAGACATGAAGCGGTCAGACTTTTACAGTTACCCCTATCGACCAAATTCATTTAGATGCAAATAGCTGTTTGGAATCTCTCAAGAAAAGAGCGAAGTACTGGATATATAAATTGAATACGCTCCAATAGGGCTCAATGAGGCCTTGGAAGATGTGACTCCTGATATGATATAGTTTTTACATATATACATACAGTACAGACCAAAAGTTTGGACACACCTTCTCATTCCAAGAGTTTTCTGTATTTTCATGACTATAAAAATTGTAGATTCACACTGAAGGCATCAAAACTATGAATTAACACATGTGGAATTATATACTTAACAAAAAAGTGTGAAACAACTGAAAATATGTCTTATATTCTAGGTTCTTCAAAGTAGCCACCTTTTGCTTTGATTACTGCTTTGCACACTCTTGGCATTCTCTTGATGAGCTTCAAGAGGTAGTCACCTGAAATGGTTTTCACTTCACAGGTGTGCCCTGTCAGGTTTAATAAGTGGGAATTCTTGCCTTATAAATGGGGTTGGGACCATCAGTTGTGTTGTTCAGAAGTCAGGTGGATACACAGCTGATAGTCCTACTGAATGGAGTGTTAGAATTTGTATTATGGCAGGAAAAAAAGCAGCTAAGTAAAGAAAAACAAGTGGCCATCATTACTTTAAGAAATGAAGGTCAGTCAGTCCAAAAAATTGGGAAAACTTCGAAAGTGTCCCCAAGTGCAGTGGCCAAAACCATCAAGCGCAACAAAGAAACTGGCTCACATGAGGACCTCCCCAGGAAAGGAAGACCAAGAGTCACCTCTGCTGCGGAGGAGAAGTTCATCCGAGTCACCAGCCTCAGAAATCGCAGGTTAACAGCAGCTCAGATTAGAGACCAGGTCAATGCCACACAGAGTTCTAGCAGAAGACACATCTCTACAACAACTGTTAAGAGGAGACTGTGTGCAGCAGGCCTTCATGGTAAAATAGCTGCTAGGAAACCACTGATAAGGACAGGCAACAAGCAGAAGAGACTTGTTTGGGGTAAAGAACACAAGGAATGGACATTAGACCTGTGGAAATCTGTGCTTTGGTCTGATGAGTCCAAATTTGAGATCTTTGGTTCCAACCACCGTGTCTTTGTGCGACGCAGAAAAGGTGAACGAATGGACTCTACATGCCTGGTTCCCACCGTGAAGCATGGAGGAGGTGTGATGGTGTGGGGGTGCTTTGCTGGTGACACTGTTGGGGATTTATTCAAAATTGAAGGAATACTGAACCAGCATGGTTACCACAGCATCTTGCAGCGGCATGCTATTCCATCCGGTTTGCGTTTAGTTGGACCATCATTTATTTTTTAACAGGACAATGACCCCAAACACACCTCCAGACTGTGTAAGGGCTATTTGACCAAGGAGGAGAGTGATGGGGTGCTATGCCAGATGACCTGGCCTCCATAGTCACCAGACCTGAACCCAATCGAGATGGTTTGAGGTGAGCTGGACCGCAGAGTGAAGGCAAAAGGGCCAACAAGTGCTAAGCATCTCTGGGAACTCCTTCAAGACTGTTGGAAGACCATTTCAGGTGACTACCTCTTGAAGCTCATCAAGAGAATGCCAAGAGTGTGCAAAGCAGTAATCAAAGCAAAAGGTGGCTACTTTGAAGAACCTAGAATATAAGACATATTTTCAGTTGTTTTGCACTTTTTTGTTAAGTATATAATTCCACATGTGTTAATTCATAGTTTTGATGCCTTCAGTGTGAATCTACAATTTTTATAGTCATGAAAATACAGAAAACTCTTGGAATGAGAAGGTGTGTCCAAACTTTTGGTCTGTACTGTATATATATATTTATTTATTTTATATGTATATTAATGTGTATACATTTGTACATATATTTATTCTCTTATTTTAATGGTTTAGCCAAAGGGGAATAATGGGGGCATATTAGCTATATAAATAAGAATAGTTCATACAATTTTATGATTTGTGTATCTAATTCTAATTTTATCACGTGTTACATGTGATACAGGTGTATCTAGTGACACTTGTGAATACAACAGCAGCAATGAAAAGCATATTTACAGTAGTATTCCGAGCTCAGCCAGTCGTGGTAAGTTGTGTACACCTGGCCAAGACTTACAAGGACGTCTGAACCGCATATCAGGGTCGGACTGGCCCACCGGGGAACCGGTGAATCCCCCCGGTGGGCCCCGAGCCCCGACTATTAGTCCTCATGTCATGGGGGCCCGATCGGGATCCTGACCATCCCGATCGGGCCCCTGACCAGTGGCGTTACGATCGTGGTCGCAGGGGGCGCGACCGCGACCGGACCCGGCAGGGTACAGGGCCCGCGGCCAGCTGGAGATGGCCGGGGCCCCGGACCACTATGATAGCGGTCGGGGAATGCCTGGTTCCCCGACCGCTATAGATACTGTGATTGGAAAGGGACCCTGGCATATTGCAGGCCCCTTTCCCATATATGGCAGCCCAGGGGAGGTGACTGAAAATAATAAACACATATTCTCACCTCTCCTGGGCGCAGCGTCCTCTCCGGCGCTCCTCCGTCATGTGACTGAGGCCTGTGATTAGGCCCCGGAGGTCACATGGGGCGCGACCGCGTAATGATGTCAGTGCGCCCCCCACGTGACCGCTGAGGCCCAATCACAGGCCTCAGCAGCGTCGTCGGAAAAGGGCCTGAAGACGCTGAAGACGATAGGATGGAGCGAGGATGGAAGGAAAGGTAAGGCAAGGTGAGTATGAGAGTTTGTTATTTTTAATCACTTCCCCTGGGCCTCCGATTATTATACTCTGGGGTCTGAGGAGACCCCAGAGTATAATAATAGCACTGAAGCGGAGGGGAGGGGGCTATTGGGCGCATATAATACTGGGTGAGGGCCACTGTGGAGCTTATAATACAGGGTGGGGGCCACTGTGGAGCTTATAATACAGGGTGGGGGCCACTGTGGAGCTTATACTCCATACAGTGGCTCCTTCATTTTTTTTTTAATTACGCAGGGGCAGGTGAAAAAAACAAAACAAAAAACCCCCCCACAAACTTTCTCTCCTGTCCCCAGTGTCTCCCAGAGCAGTTCGGTCCTGCAGTTCTGTTGTTTTCTTCCAGCTGAAGTTCCCCCTGCACGTGACTACCTGTGACGTCACGTAACCCCTGAGGCCAATCAGCTGCCTAAGGGAAGGGACCTGGGACGTCACAGCCAGTGAGGAATTCTGGTTGGACACCAGAGCACCGGAGACAGGTGAGTATGTTTAGCATGTTTTTTTTTTTTTGGGGGGGGGGGGGGTAGGGGGGATTCACCTCCCCCAGACTAATTATAAAAAAGAAAAAAATTATACTGGACAATCTCTTTAAAGTGTGGCGCATTAGGGGTGTATATTAAAGGGGTTGTCCAGGCATAATTTGTTATGGTTTATCCTCAGGATAGGCCACAGATACCTGATCTGTAGGGGGCTGACCCTGGACCGATCA
This sequence comes from Leptodactylus fallax, assembly GCA_947044405.1. Classification (NCBI taxonomy): domain Eukaryota; kingdom Metazoa; phylum Chordata; class Amphibia; order Anura; family Leptodactylidae; genus Leptodactylus; species Leptodactylus fallax. The sequence goes on along the minus strand of CAMRHE010000608.1, from coordinate 708,128 downwards.
GCTGTATGGAGCCACTTCTGATGCCCGTACTGTACACAATACAGGGCCAGAAGCAGAAAGCTCTGTCCACTGTGTATTAGCCGGGCACCTTCACTGTATCTCAGCACTTATTGAAGTCAGTAGGAGCTGAGCTGCAGCGAAGGCGCCGGGCTGCTATACAGCAGATGGAGCTTTCTGCTTTCGGCCCTGTGTTGTGTACAGAACGGGCTCCGGAAGTGGCTCCGAACAGCTGATGGGGCCATGTGTCAGCCCCCTACCGATCAGGTATTTATGGCCTATCCAGAGCATAGGCCATAAAAAAGATTAACCCTGGACAACCCCTTTAATATGCCCCACACAGTTTAATGTCCCTCCCCCCACAGGATGTTAGCCCCCGTCACTGCTCCCACACAATATAATGACCCCATCACTGTACCCCATACAGTATGGGGGACCAGTGAAGAGGCCACTATGTGGGGGGACCAGTGAAGTGACCATAGAAAAATTTGGCCCAGACAACCCCTTAAAAGAGGTTGTCCATAAACTGGAGCGACCACTGTGTCGGCCGCCAGGGGAGGTGTAAAAATAAGAAAATTTTTAAAAAAGCATACTCACCTGTCCCCAGCACCCCGTTGTCCCCTACCTGTGTCTGTTCGGTCTCATGGCGGCGCCTCATTTCTGGAAATCCTGTACCTAATTAGTCTTAGCGATCACATGAGGTGCAGGACTCCCAGCAAGGAGTCGCCGGCATGAGACTGAATGGACACTGGCAGCAGACAACGGAGCACCGGGGACAGGTGAGTATGCTTTTTAATTTACTTATTTTTTACTTTACACCTCCCGCCACCCACATGGGTTGCTCCAATTCCTTCGGGGCAACCGTGGGAGTCAGACTTGTCTGTTTGAGCTCCTAGCTTCAGAGGCTTACGTGGCTTTTGATATTTGGAGACCGTTTATTGTGTGTGGTTTTCGGTCTTTGTTTGTTACAGACCGTAGCTCCGACTCCCTTCCCCGTGCGGAAGGGAGCCTTATCATGGAGCGTGGAGCTCCTGCCCCCCGGACCTTACAGGCGGGGGGCAGGAGAATGTCTGCCGACACAGCACCAGCAGAGCAGGGCAGGCGGAGGTCGCTGAGGCAGCAAGCCTCAATGAGACTGGCGACCGAGACAACGGCATCGGGAGCAGCATCGGGAGCAGCAGCAGCGACATTGGCGGCTGCAGCATCAGGAACAGCATCGGGAGCAGCGACGTCCGTGGAGCGGGCGACGCCGGCAGGAGTAGTGGTGGCGACAGGGGTGTCAGCAGTCCCGGCAGGTGGATCCGTGAAAACGGCGACATCAGCCACGGCGGTAACATCAGCGGCAGTGGCGGGTGAAGCCGGTCTGAAGGGGGCTATGGCCGCAGGATATGCGGTTCCCTCTGGAAGTGTCCCTGCAAGCAGTAGAAAAGACACAAGCTTACCGTCATCGCTGCCGCAATCACCCGCAGGATGGGGCATCAGGAAGGCTGGAGAGGAAGTCGCCATTTACAGCCGGAGGATCGAGGCGGTCCTGGAGGAATATGACCGAGCCCGGAGGTCCCTGTTCGCAATGAGTGGGGAGCTTCAGAGTGCTCGCGCCCGTAGCGACAGGGCCTCAAGGAAGGACCGCCCGGTTTTCAGTAAGCAGGTAAGGAGCCTGAAAAAACAAATAAAGGCCCTGGAAGCCAGGTGCACGGAGATTCTGGAGGGCGCGGGACCGTTCAGAGAGAAGCTGCTGAACGATGACCGCTTCTTCCGCAAACAGCATGAGCGGTTGTTGAAGGATGGCCCCGCGTCCTCAGACAGCTCGGGAGAGGACGACTATTGTGAGTCAGACCTGGAGTCAGATGACAGCATGGCGGTACAGTATAGTCGAGTAGCCATCCCTAGTAGCAGCAGCCTGATACCCACATATACACAGGCATCAGCGCCGGCAGTGAAACTGGAAGTCAGAATGACAGGACAGGAAGTGACGCAATCTCCCACACTCCCAGAGAACCAACCACTGCCCGAGACGGAGGAGGAGGAGGGTGGAGCCTCGGGAGAAGGCGGGAAGCTGATGAGGCAAATCTGCCAATTGGAGTCCCCGTCCAGAATGGACCAATTAGCATTCAGCTTGTCAGATTTGGACGGGGAGGAGGAGGGAAAAGGAACCAAGACCAGGAAGAAGGCAAGGAAGGAAAAAAAAAAGAGTAATAGAGACATTTAAATTTGTCAGGTCGTTACCTGGGGAGCATCGTGCCGGGACCTCAGCCCAGGTTGCGATGCCTCCAGGAGAGAAAAGGGAGGCGCAGGCACCTCGGGTCACGCCAAGTGGCGGGGTGCCCGGGGTGCCAGCAGTCAAAATGGCGCCTGATAGTACCTTTCAGGTGGTGGCGGACAAGGAGCTCATAGTTGCGGACAAGGGCAAAGGCAAAGAAGCCCCCCCTGCGGAGGGGAGTGGCGTAAGGAAACCTCCCTCCCTGGTAGGAGGTTTTAAAATATCGATGGCTTCCCCCAGAGTAAGGTGTAGGAAAGGGGGAGTGGCAGGTGGGCGTGGCTCATCCTCCTCCAGTGCTGATGAAGCCGGTGATGCGGAGGTCACTTCCGGGGCTAAGGGGGCGTGTCCTCCTACAACATCAGGTGCCGGGGTGACTGTGGATGCGGAGGCCGAGGTAAAAGCGGGGAAGCCATCAGCGAGTGGTGCAGCCGGCCCCGCTGTAAGAAGGAAGACTGCAGGTGTGAATGATGGACGAGTGGAGAAGCTAGTTAAGCAGACAGGTAAGGTAAAGGGGAAAGCGGGTGGGACAAAAGGGGTAATTAGTAGTATTCCTGAAGAAGGTGGTGTAGTATGCATGGGGGTCCAAGAGCCTGTAGTCGGGGAGGCTGCGGGAGGAGGGGCTATTACCATTGCTGCTAAAAAAAGTGTTTCTACTGCTGGTAATATTTCTGTTGTGGCCCCTGTTGTTTCTGGTATTTCTGCTGTTGTCCCTGCTGTTGTCCCTGCTGTTGTTTCTGCTGCTGTTCCTGATGCTGTTCCTGATGCTGTCGTTGCTCCTGTTGTTACTCCTGTCACTGCTCCTGATATTGTTGCTCCTGTTGTCCCCTCTGCCGCTGTTCCTTCTGCTGCAGTTGGAGTGACCCGGTCCGCGGCGGCTATGCCAGGGCGGACTGTTGCCGCCTCTGGTGCTCCGGTTGCCGTGGCTGGGCTAAGTAGTTCTGCGGGGGTCCCTGGGAGTGGCGCTGGTACTCCGGCAGCGGAGGTTGCTGCGGCCTCCGGGCCCCCACGCTCCTATGCCAGCGTCGCTTCTGGGGCCCCTGGGGGTGCATCATGTCTTCCGCCCGGCTCCAGGGACGGCGATTTGCAACGGCAGCTCCTGGAGGCTTTACGGGTGGGCCAGTCCACAATGACCATAGATGGGCAGTCGAGAGACCTTAGGTTCTGGATCGAGCGTTTTGGCCTAGGGAAGTTCCGAGAGGAAGGAGGTGAGACCAGATGGACTCTCCCTACACCCGGGCGTAGGGGGCCGACACGGAGGAACGTGGCCCGTCTCGTGTGGGGGGGGAGCCGGCCCTTGTCCCCAGAGGAGGGGGGTCGTGGAACTCCTACTCGGGATGGGTTTCAGGGCAAGCGACATCTTTGCCCTGATTCATCCTGTCGGCTCCTCGGAGTTTGACATCAGCTTTGTTACCCCGGAGGGCTTAGAAACCTTCTGGGGAAACTATAGGCTGGTGAAGGACGAGCCCGCCTGGCGTGACTTTATGGTGTGGGCGGTGTCACGCCAGGATAACATTAAGAAAGTGACCGTTTTAACTCGTAACGAGTCACTTTCTTATATGGACATCATGACCTGGCTGAACAGGTTTGGGGAGGTCAAGGACTTCCCAAAGAAAAATCTCGACGAGTTCGGGATATGGTCGGGGGCCTGGACCTTCATGGTCAAATTGCGACACGAGGATAACTCGGTGATGCATATCCCGTCCTCAACCTTCCTTGGGAAAGACAGGATCCTTGTCTTCTACCAGGGGCAGCCAAAACTCTGTCACAGGTGCGGTGACCCCTCACACTTGAGCGCCTCCTGCCGTGTGCAGAAGTGCGCCATGTGTGGGGAGGTGGGCCATCTCGCGGCGACCTGTGGCAGGGTGCGTTGCCACCTGTGTGGTGTCCTTGGGCACCCGATCGGGGCGTGTCCACGGTCTTTCGCCAACACCACCCTTCGGCAAGCGGGAGCAGTTGAGGAGGCTGTCCCTGCTGCGGAGGGGGTGAGTGGGGGAGGAGAGACTAGTCTGCCAAGGCAAAGGGAGAAGGCCCAGCCACCATCAAGGGCAAGGAGGCGCGAGAGGAGGAGGGAGCAGAGGGAGGGAGTTATGTGCCTTCCTTCTGCCCCTGGCTCTGCTGGGCCGGATCCTGATGCCGAGGCAGCAGTGGGCACGACCCTGGTTGAGGAGATGAGGAGACTGCAGAGGGAGGAAGAGGCTGACCAGTCGTCTTCTTCTCAGTACGTCAGTGCTGGGGAGGGAGAGACGGTCAAGCGGAGAAAGTCACCGAGTAAAGTGAGGGCAAAAACATCTGCCCCCCCCCCCCCCCCCCGACGAAGGAACGCAGACTCGAAGGCCCTCTAGTGGTAGGTCCCAACCGGTACCAATCCCTCTTTGAGGATGCGTCGGCCTCAGGGGAGGCTTCAGAGGGAGAGGTGGAGCCGTCAGGGGCTGCTGAGTCTCCCTCCGGGAGGGGCCCCCTGCCCTCTGGGGGGGAGGCTGGCCTGGAGCCTGGAGGAGGAGATGATGCACCCAGGGCCGAAGCTGCTACTGTCTCTGCGACCACTGTAACTCCTCAGGGAGAAGTTGCGGGGGAGGTCCATCCCTCCTCTGGCCAAACCGCACCGGGGGAGGTGATGGACCAATCCCAATGTAAGAAGAGGACCCGCAAGACGAGGAGAAGTCGCGGGTCCTCTTCAGACTCATCTAGGGGTGGTGGTGATAGGAGGAAAGGGGGTGGGAAGCTGAAGGTCATTGAGCTCAATCGGTCTTAATGGCAGTCCCCTCTCCACTGACGCTGGCCACCATTAATGTGGCCAGCATTAAGTCTGATACGGCTAGGTTTGCAGCCTTTGATTTTCTTGGCCGGGTTGAAGCTGACATTTTGTTTTTGCAGGAGACCAGGCTCTGTACTCTATCAGAGATAAACAGAGCAAGGAGGGAGTGGCGCAGGGGGCCCTCCTACTGGTCTCTTGCGGCTGAGCCGTATAGTGGAGTGGCGGTGCTTTTTACCGCAGAGGTGAAATGCCAGCGACTGATCGAGCTCGAAATGGGAAGGTGCCTAGTCTTAGACGTCTTCATGAAGGGGCAAAGCCTGCGCCTCATTAACATCTACGGTCCCCAGACAAAGTGGGACCGTAAAAGCCTCTTTATGAAGATTAAGCCTTTTCTTTTTACGGGCAAACAAGTCATCTTTGGTGGGGATTTTAATACCATAACTAGACCCCAAGACCGAGGAGGTACCAGAGATAGACTGCCCTATGATGGCGCCGCGTTAAATAGAATAGTGAGTGAAGCTCGCCTGGAGGATATCCACATCAGGCATTCCCCAGGTCACCGTGGGTTCACCTTTCAGAGAGGTAGTGTTAGGTCTAGGATAGATAGGTTTTTTTTGAAGGAGAATTCCGTCACCACCCCTGTGTCCGTGGTGGAGGTGGAGTTCTCTGATCACTGTCTAATTTTGTTTTCTTTGAATATTTCAGAGACCCTCCGGAGAGGAAGAGGTTTGTGGAGGCTGAATTCGTCACTCCTTGAGGAGGCAGCTGTAAGACAAGCCTTTGAGGAGTTTCTTCAGGATCAGGTACTATTACTGGGTCTTGAGGGTACTAGGTCAGAGTGGTGGGAGATATTCAAAAAAAGGGTGGCGGGATTTTTCCGCCGGCTCTCAAGCCTCAGGTCACTGGACATGTACCGCATGTACACTGCACTGAGGAAGAGACTTGGACATCTGGTCTCGACCGGAGGTAGCCAGGAGGATATCTCCGGTGTGAAGGCTTTGCTCAAAAGGTGTCAGTACGATAGGCACGCATCTTTGGTCCTTGAGAGGGATTTCGGGAAATACCGCTCGCCCGACCCCTACAGGAACTGTAAGATGTCAGTGACTTGTAAGACAGTAACAGGCCTGATTGACAGTACAGGATCCCTGACAAGATCCAGGTCAGGGATCTTGGAGGTCGTCAGGTCCTTCTACTCGAACCTTTTGGCAAAGAAGGAACTGAATCGGGATCGGATTTCAGGTTTCTTGGCTGAAGCCATTCCTGAGTCAGCAGAAGACCCTTCTCTTGGTGTTTTGATAGAACCTATAAGGGAAGAGGAAGTCGTCAGGGCTATTGAGGGTCTTGCCCTCAAAAAGTCACCTGGCCCAGATGGCTTAACATCTGAGTTCTATCGGACCTTTAAAGGAGCTTTGGCTCCCCTCTTGACTGACGTGCTTAATGAGTGTCTATCCTCGGGCACTCTGCCGAAGTCAATGAGGAGGTCCGCCCTTATAGTTCTGTCAAAGGGTAAGGATCCGAGCCATATTGAGAACTGGCGGCCCATAGCACTTCTCAATACGGACCGAAAGATTCTGGCGAAGGTACTTTTCAACCGGCTGGTACAGTTTGCGCCCCGGCTCCTCTCGCCGGCTCAGCACTGCTCTGTTCCCGGTCGTAGCACCTTAAGTGCGGTCCTGAGTGTCAGGGAGGCTGTGGAGCAGAGTAGGGCAGGTCGGTGGAAGGGGTACTTGCTGTCCCTAGATCAGGCTAAGGCTTTTGACAGGGTGAATCATGAGTATTTGTGGTCAACTCTCTCGAGGTATGGCCTGCCTGGGGGGTTCATTCAGTGGCTGCAGACCTTATACGCTGGGGCTGAGTCTTTCCCGCTTGTGAATGGTTGGGTTGGTCGTCCTTTTGAGGTGGGGTCGGGCGTCCGACAGGGATGTCCCTTGAGCCCGCTACTGTATGTGTTCGCCATTGATCCCCTGATTAGACGGATTAATGGTGGGCCGGTGGCGGGAGTCAGGATGGACCTGGAGGGTACTGGCTCCCCTTTGAGGACAGTAGCCTACGCGGATGATGTCACCGTTCTTGTCTCGTCACAGGAGGAGCTTGAATGGGTGATGTCTGAAGTGGACAGTTACTCGGAGGCTTCCGGATCAGCTGTAAACAGGAATAAGTGTGGAAGCCTCTGGCTGGGAGGGGGAGAGCCTGTTTTTTCTCTCCCGGACACCCTCCCAGAACCCCAGGGGTCTGTAAAGATCTTAGGCATCCATTTTGGCCAGGGTGATTACCCACTCCAAAATTGGGAAGGTAGGCTTAAGGATGTCGCCCAGAGAGTTGATTGCTGGAAGGGTTGGTCTTTGACCCTGAGAGAAAGGGTTCACCTTGCCAAAGCCTTCCTGCTCCCGTTGGTGATCTATCTAGGTAGCGTCTGTGCCTTGCCAGAGTCTTGTTGGAGTAGGATCTGTTGCCTGTTCTTCCAACTGTTATGGGGGAACAGGCTCAACCTAATCAGGAGGGAGGTTACATACCGCACAAGGAGGCTAGGGGGGTTAAATATGGTTAACCCCGTGGTGTTCTTAATGAACACCTTTCTTAAGATCAATTTACCAAACCTCTCCTCCGAGGGGGCTCCTTCGTGGGTAGCCTCCTGCCAGGGGTGGTTTCGGCCCTTCTTCCAGAAATGGGAGTCAGGAGGGCAAGTGAAAGATCTTCGTGCACCCCATGGATATCTCCCGGCCTATGCTTCCCTGGTCTTGAAAGTGATTCGTCGGTGGGGTCTGGGGGCGTGGGAGATCAGGACTCAGTCAAGACGTTTTCTTGATGACAAAGTCCTGTTGACCCGCTTCCAGAAGCCTCTGGCGCTCAAAGATTGCCCAGGAGAAACCTTAGAGGGAGGGTTGCGTTTTCTTAACTCCAAAAGGTTTCCTCAGAAGTTTTGGGATCTGACCTGGCGCTGCCTCCTAGGTAAGTTATATGTGAGGGGGAACTTGAAGTACCGGAACTCCGACGAACGAGGCTGCCCTCGGGAGGAGTGTGGCGACATGCTGGAAAGCATAGAGCACTTCCTGCTTCAGTGCCCCTTCAATATAAGGGTTTGCAAATTGGTGGGGACCTCCACTGGTTGGCTGCGGCTGGCTGGCCTTTCCTATGCCGAGTGGGCCTATGGGGCATTCAAACACCCGGAGGGCAGGGACTGCCAGACACTTTTTATAGTTAGTGCAGTGGTCAGGTTCCACTTGTGGTCATCCCGGTGTCTAGTATCGACGCGAGGCAAAATCCTCCCGGAGGTGGAGGTGGTTAAAAACATCATGGTGGACCTGGTGAGGGTGCGCTCTCGGGAGTATGAGGGGCTGGGTGCAGAGAGGGCTGGTACCCTCTGGAGGGGGTTCACCTTTTATGTTCCCTGAGGGTTAGAATAAGGGATTGAAAGTAGGTGAGTTAGGTTAGGGCCAGGTAGGGCAAGGTTGGCACGAGGGGTGGGTTTTATTATTTTCTGATAGGGAGGGACAGGTAGGGACAGGGTAGGGACAGAATGATAGATAGGGACATAGTGGTAGGGCGAGTAGACAGGGACAGGCCTCCTGTGCTCTCTTCCTGGTGGAGGGCTGGCGTGTCACCGCATAGTCATTCTTGTTTTGGAAAAACGGATAGAAGGGTAAGAGGCTTGAGGATAACCGACCCTAGGCCCATGGGAGGTTCATGGGAGGGAGGGTAATCTTAACAGGTTATGTAGGATGGTGGGTTATGTAGGATGGTGGGTTTTGTTGCTTGTCTGGTATTGGTTATTTGTCTGGTACTTGTTGTTTGTTGTTGTTGTCGTTTGTCATGTGTTGTGCCCGTTTTCCCATTTTCCATTTTTCCATATCCCATATTCATTTCCCATTCCATTTCCATTTTTTTTCCATATCCCATTTTCATTTTCCATATTCCATTTCATTATTCCATTTTAGTAGTTAAGGGGTTTTTTAGGGGGGTAGGTTGTTTGGGAGGGGGTTTCTTTTTGGGGGTGGAGGGTTTGGTTTATAGGTTTTCGTGTGCCCGGCCTGGCTCTGGACTATGCGGACATGAGAGGACATGAGGCGGAGAGCCAGGTCGGGGTTTCAGGGGCTCGGTGGTGGGTGGTGCCAGCACCAGGACTATGCGGACATGGGAGGACATGGGGCGTGGTGCTGGCCGGGTGTGGTGAAGGGGAAAAAAAAAAAAAAAAAAAATTTTCATAGTAAGTTTCAGTTGGGGTTTATTAGTGTTATATGTTTTCGTTATATGTTTCATTGTACATTGCTCATTTTGTTTTTCTTTTTTTTTAGGATAATTAGAGTTTTGACTGACGGATGGCTGAAGAAGAATGAAAGGCGGAGTGAAAGGCAGAATGAAAGGCGGAGTGAAAGGCGGAATAAAAGACGGAATGGATGGGGGCTGGTTTGCGCATGTTTTCGGTTTTAATTTTGTCTTGACGTTTTCTTGTATTGATGTTATTTATGCTATGTTTTGGATTTATGTATTGTCTCTGTTTATGGTTTTTGTATGGTATTTTTCGTATGTGACAGTGTTTGTGAACTTTTTCTACTTTTATAATAAAATAGTTCCAATTCCTTCGACAACCTATTTAAAGGATTTATCCATCTTCCTAATATTGATGGCCTGTCCTTAGGATAGGCCATCAATATTACATCTACGATGATACAACAGCCAGGACCTCTGCAGATCAGCTTTTCCAGGGCAGTGCGGCTACAGGTAAAGGTAACAATTTTAGGAGCCACGCTGTTCACTTGCCATACAAGGTGTAGCAGTAGGTTTAGGTAGTGCAGTGGTGCACATGGTATAGTGGGTGAGCAGCATGGCTCCCGACATGTTATTACCTTTAGCCGCCCTGTCTCGGTACCGCTGATCTGCAGGGGTTCTGATGGTGGGCCCCTAGAAACAATTCCACTGGTGGGCCCTAGACATCCCAGTCCGACACTGCCGCCTATGCTATGCTGGTATCAGCGCTGCGTTTCCTGTAACCTGCACTCACCTCTAAGATCTTCTTTTATGACTTTTCTGCTTTATATATAACTCATCAGTTTTCACCTTCTTCGTAATTACAGAACATTCAGATGAGGATTTGTAAACCAGTGGATAACATGTGAGGTGTTGTTTGGACATTTTATCATCCAGTCATTGGCATAAGAGCTGTGCCCACCCCTTAATACCTCTCCTATGCCAGTTGCTCCTCCTGTATTAGACAAGAAAAAGGCAGCGCTCTCATATAAGTTCCAAAGCAGTAGTGGTGCGTTTTATTCCATGTTGCAATGTTTCAGCTCCAATGAGCCTTTGTCAAGCCTTTGTCCTCCTGAATTAGACGCTGGTGTGACTGCTCGCCGTGCCAGTTTGCGTCTGTCCACCTCCGTGTCATCTCTCAGGTAAGCAATGGATGTGTCCTGTCCATTGGTTTTCTTGCTCCAGGTTAATATTTTAGTATTTTGCGTGTGTTTTAGATCTCGTTGTCACTGACTATAAATCTGTTACTCATTTATTAGTCTGTACCGACAAACGGAGGAAACAATGGCCACTGTAAAGGGAACTGTGCAAATATATTTATACAATTTAATATCATACATAAGATTATAAGGTATTCCAGATATGGTGAGCAGTTGGGATGTAAAACAGTGAATATAAAGTTTATATTAAGGTGGATATATCAACTGCCCCTACCTGAATAGAACTGGTATGCCCATCACACCTCACATTCTTGTTAGATTCCTGTGCTCACCAGTGGCATAACTAAAGTCTTTTGGGCCCTAGTGTAAACTTTTGTCCAGGGCCCCCTACCCCCTCCCTACAGCAAATTCTTGATAGTGACAGTCACGGGGCCCCAAACAGTATAATATGCTCAACAGTGGCCCCAGATAGTATTATATGCTCGACAGTGTCCCCCATACAGCATTATATGCTTCACATTGCTCCCCCCCCACACACAGTATAATATGGTCCCCACCTGTGGCCCCACACAGTATAATATGCTCCACACAGCGGCCCCCACCCTGTATTATATGCTCCCCACAGTGGGCCCCACCCAGGAGTGAATGCTCCACAGTGGCCCCCACCCAGTAGTGTATGCTCCACAGTGGCGCTCACCCAGTAGTATATGCTCCACAGTGGCCCCCACCCAGTAGTATATGCTCCACAGTGGCTCCCACACAGTAGTATATGCTCCCAACAGCCTCCCTTCGCTTCCTCAGACCCCAGAGTATAATAATCGGAGGTCCAGGGAAGGTGATTAAAAATAACAAACATTCATACTCACCTTGCCTTACCTTTCCTTGGCATCCTCGCTCCATCCTGCCGTCTTCAGGCCCTCTTCTGACGTCGCTGCTGAGGCTTGTGATTGGGCCTCAGCAGTCATGTGTAGGTGCACTGACATCATTACTCAGCCGCGCCCCATGTGACCGCTGGGGCCTAATCACAGGCCTCAGTCACAGGAGGGAAGAGCGCCGGACAGATCGCTGTGCCCAGGAGAGGTGAAAATATGTATTTATTGCTTTCAGTCACCTCCCCTGGGTGCCCTACCCTGCCATCTAGTGGAAAGGGGCCTGGCAATATGCCAGAGCCCCTTTGCAATAACAGTATGTATAGCGGTCGGGGAACCAGGCTTTCCCTGACCACTATCATAGTGGTCCGGGGCCCGGCCATCTCCAGCTGGCCATGGGCCCCAAACCCTGCCGGGCCCAGTGTGATCGTTACGCCACTGGTGCTCGCCCAGGAGGGATGAATACGGTTGTGTGGACGGCGGTCATACAACCCACAGTAACAATATGGCTTGGTTTACTAAGTCAGTCTCTCTCTTCTCTCTCCTCTTATGTCTCCTTAAGTATAGGGACAGTTTATTGTTTGGTGGGTCAAAGAAATTGTGTGTGTGAGCGTATGTATAAGATCCATATTGTTGTGAGTGGGTTTAATGTACCATTTAAGTTAACTGAGTTTGTATTCTTGGTACTGTATTGTTACGTATTAACTGTCTTCTTCATACATAGAAGTATGCATAGTCTGGACATTGTATTGTAAATTTATGTTTACTTTATATTGTCTTATAGTTAACATTTAGCATATTAGTGTTAGTTATTAAACATATTTAATTATCCTACACTGAGTATACACTGTCATATTGTGGAAGGTAATAGAGATAATCGTTAATACAAGGGAAAAGGTGAAAGTAAGGGAATAATATTGTTTATCAATATATAATTACAATCAATGTTAAATACACTTGTTGTGTATACACGGTGTTCTGTATTCTCAAATTTTCATGCACTGCAGTTCTGTACATTGAGATCCGTAGCTCTGTTTATTCACAGTCTCCTGGTTCATGAACAGAATTACAGGACTACAGTGAATACTGACACTTTCATAGTCAGAGCAGTAGGATAGAAGGAAGATTACTGAATTTAAATGTAATAAGATGTTTTAAAGGGGCCCTGTTACCAATTGTAAGCCAAGGGCCTTTCCAGTTCTGGTATTTCTTAATATCAGGGGGCGTTTACCAAAAAGTACTCCCTTAGGACTACAACATTTCCAAGAGTAGGACAGGTACTACCAAACTGGTTGCCCAAATTGTGAATGCAGCTCTTGATGTGACTAGAGCATGCCACTCAAGAATAATATAAACACTTAGTTTTGCCAAGACGAACAATCTAGTAACTCAAGAGGAGTCCGAGATAAGAAATGTACAGTTACCAAACAAGATAAAAGATCGGGGCTGTGTTAACTGCTTTTTTGCTGCACTGTACAGACTGATTGCCATAATAGCATTCTCTGCATCTCTTCCCAATGGTGCTATTCCTTTGTCACTATAGCTGACACCTGCACCCCCTCTCCTGTGCCGACAGACCTGTAAACATGGCTTCTCGACCCCCGTTGAGAGATCTGAGTGGGTTGCCCTTCGTGGCAGCCTTTGCAGACAACTGGGAGAATGCGAAGCGTTTCCAGGCTAGAGAAGGGGATCTGATGATAAACACCTACCCTAAATCTGGTGAGACCATATAAACATTATGGCAGTGCAGACCCTGTAGTTCCTTTCCCCATATTGACCCTTACCATGTATGCTTGCTTCTCAGGTACAACCTGGATCAGTGAGATTGTGGAGTTAATCCTACACAATGCAAACACTAAGAAAACACAACGTGGAGCCATATATGAGCGGGTGCCTTTTCTGGAGTTTGCAGTACCTGATCTGCCCACAGGTAAGTGATATAGATATGGTTATTTCAGCTTGCTTGTAATATATTGTCCATATCCTCCTACATCTCACATGTCGCCTCATCCTCAGGCACTGAAATCCTTAATGCAATGGAGTCTCCACGTGTAATAAAATCTCATTTACCCGTGCAGATCACGCCAGAAAGCTTCTGGGAAAAGAATTGCAAGGTACTGATGTATGGCGTGGGTTCTCTGAGCACTGGGCGTGAAGATCACCCACTAATCTTAGCTACTCTTGAGGTAGCCTGGAGTTTACTTCTTTGCTGTACACATGGTGTATCTAAGGACTGCCTCTTGTGCCATGAGGCAAGACTTATATTGCACCAGACCTACATCCTTGCTGAAGGGTTTGGTTCTTCCATTACTCTATAGGCCCAGTTCCATTTACTTTATACACAGTTTCACCTCTTGCTGTAAGTCCTGGTCACTCTCACAGACAATGCTGACATGTAAAAAACTTTGTGTCGTCTTCTTCCTACAGGTGATTTACGTGGCCCGAAATCCTAAGGATGTATTAGTGTCATATTATCACTTTTACCGCATGGCCCCTATATTCCCAGAACCGGGGACATTTGATGAATTTATGCAAAGCTTCATGGAAGGGAACAGTATGTATATGATATATGACACATGAAATATTATTTGCTGAGTTATGAGTGCAAGTAATTGTGAATGTCTCATGCATTGTTTCATAGCTTAATCACCTCACACAGTGGCACACCAGCAGAAAGAGAGACTCCCTTGCATAATTTCTACTGTCTCTTTGTTGGCACTCCTGCAGGGAGGAAGGCTCCTTCTCCTCCCACACATCCTTCACATGGGCTGGAATGTTCCCCATTTTCGCTAAGCTCTGATAATGCAACTTGCTCTCCAGTGGTGGTGCAATTTAGTGGTTGGTTCATACCACTACAATCTATAGGTGGCTTTGACACCTTACAGACCAACTGAGCATCCTCCCAAAATACTTTCCTATGACCTCTCACAACCAAGAAGACTCTTTTTTTCAAAACACGTTAGATAAGTTTCAGCTAAGCAGCTCCAATATGCATTTGATGGTCGACCAGTCCCACTAAAGTTGTCAGCGTTGCCAAACATATGATAATGTGTATTGCACCCTTTACAGTTGTCCTAATAATGAGGGCACAATTGGATTCTCTTGAATTGTATCCCTGTGACCCCTCACAACCAGTAGAGCTCAGGAAAGGAAAGGGCTCACAAGGTTCAATGTTCATCACTTCTTCTGGCCCCTGTTTGCTCCGTCGTCAGGAGTTCATATTAATTCAGTTCAGCCTAAAGGGATGATTTTAAAGGGTATGTCCACCTTAGCAAAACTTCAAAGGTTGCCTTCCCCGGCCATAAGTTAAACTTTGTATGATATAAACTGTTGTCTTTCATATGTGGAGCTCTGCTTAATAAGAAGTGGATGAAAGGGAGTAGCACATCGGCAGGATATCTTTCAATGATGTATCTTCCTTGCCTTCCGTAGTTTCTTATGGATCATGGGGAGATCATGTTAAGGACTGGTGGAAGATGGCAAAACAGAGAGACATCCTCTACCTCTTCTATGAGGACATGTTGGAGGTGAGAATACTTATCACATCCATTGATTTTCAGAATTCTGTTGCTGTCTCCTGCACTTGGCAAGACTCTGCAAATTCTGGAGCAGAGCATTCATAGTGTATACCTTCTCTAAACTGTGTACAGGGCCTACACTGGTGCAGATCTAGGAATTCAATAATTTCTGATGTTTAATATACTGAACGCCATATTTTCGAGTTAGTGTTGACTTGTTAACTTCCATTTAGGACCTAAAACGTGAGATAAGGAAAGTGATGAAGTTCTTAGGTAAAAATCTACCTGAAGACGTTCTGGAGAAGATCAAGCAGTGCTCATCCTTCAAAGCCATGAAAGAAAACCAGATGGCTAACTACAGCACCATCCCTTCCACTGTCATGGACCAATCTATCTCACCCTTCATGAGGAAAGGTAAGAAAAATCACTGCCTAATGATGACATCATAGTAACATCCGAAGGCATTGGCTGCAGAAGGCAGGTCATAATCATTAAATCTTGTATTTGCTTTGTTCCAGGGACCTGCGGAGACTGGAAGACTCATCTCACTGTGGCTCAAAATGAATTGTTTGATGAGTATTATAAGAAGGAGATGTCTGACACTGACCTGACCTTCCAATTCTAGGACTATGAAGTAACCTTCACATCCCTATACTCCGTTTAGAACTTTATAGATTCAGAATTTTTTTGGAATTAATATAATATGTATGGACTGTGTAGAAGTCAAAGTGAAAAGATGCCCCTGGATCCTACTTGTCATATTTCTGCTGGGATATCCAGAGATACAGTCAGATACAATCCTCATCATCTCTTCAGATCTAATCCTAATCATGTCTGTATGTTTTGTGATGTCATCATCCTACAATTAAAATGTATATCCCACATAAATAACATCGCTGCTCAATAATTAAAATCTATCAGAATTCAGAAATATCGCATGCTTCAAAAAGTGTCGCCGAGGCCTCATAAATATGGTGTTACACTTGTGACATCCCTATGCTCCAATTATTACCTTCCCTTGTGACATAATTGCTTTCCAAGTACTGCTTATAAAGTATCCTACACTTGCGACATCACTATCCTTCCATTATAAATTATATCTCACACTTGTGATCATTATCCTCCAGATATTTCTTTATTTTGCTTACTTATATAGTGCCGTCATAGTCCACAGAGCTTTAGATATAGTCAACACTGTTTATAAAGTATCCTACACTTGTGACATCACTATCCTACCATTATGAATAACATTTTACATTTGTGACATCACTATCCTCCTATTATAAATGATATCTTACATTTGTGACATTACTCACATTACTACAATATACAGAAGTATGGAGCTTACAGGTCTTACACACAGTGGTGCAGATTTATTAAAACTGTCTAAAAGTAAAAACTTATTTGCCCATAGCAACCAATGACAGAGCAGCTTGCATTTTGATTCTGCTCCTGAGAAATTAAAGCTGCATTGTGATTGGTCGCCATGGGCCCCCACTACCCAGGACACAGAGCGGCTCCTGCCAACCTCTGCCTTGCAGCTAGTGACCTCCACTCACACTCCCTCTCTTGGACATCTTACTCAGTACCACTCAGTATGTGCCATACTGTCCATCACTGTGGTCATGTACTGGTTATAATTTTGGTACAGATTTTGACATGTGGATTTTAAAGCCATTTTTTCTTAAAACCGTGCTGGAAAAAAAAATAATTCACATGCTGCAGAAATTAAAATCTACAATTTCCACACAGAAAAGAATCAGCATCATGTGCATGTGGATGTGCACATAATCCTGACTCGTGTGCATGTACCCTTAGACTCAAACCCCTCTGCCACGCTCTCTCCATGGTTCTTGCTCTGGGCTGGGCAGGCACACCAGCACTCTACAACTTAGCACAATATTAGCAGTACAGATATATACATATATACATTAGCAGTACAGATATATACATATTGTGGGGAACCGCTCAGGTAGATACTTGGTAGCAGTGCAGGAAACAGAAGCTGGAGCACACTCAAGTCTGGTGTTTATTCATTTTCAGGTGCATAAACCTGAAAATGAGCCTGGCTGCCAGAATCCTGCTCAGATACACAGGCCAGTTTCCTCAGTGTAGTGCCTCATCCCCTAGATCTGACACACAGCCTATATCAGACCTTAGTCACCTGACCTCCCTGCTGTAGGCTTCTAACTGCCTGGCTGGAAGATACCTGTTCTCCCAAACCACACCCTTCACCTTCTCACATACCCTCCCCCTCAGTTCTGACCCCTTGGGCTGAACTCCAGCCATTAAACAATGAGTCCGGGAAAAGGCATCCACATTGCTTTGCAGTTTCCCGACTCTGTGCTCCACCGAGAAACTAAAGTTTTGAAGGGACAAGAACCATCTAGTGACCCGGGTATTCTTGTACATGGATCTGCTCATCCAAGTGAGGGGTGAGTGGTCGGCCATTAGACAGAACTGCCTCCCCAGCAAGTAGTACCTCAGGGCCTCTAACACCCATTTTATCGCCAGACACTCTTTCTCTACTATGCTGTAGTTCTTCTCTGCTGGCGTGAGTTTCCTGCTCAGGTAGGTAACTGGATGCTCTTCTCCATTCACCTCCTGAGATAGGACAGCTCCCAGCCCTACATCTGATGCATCTGTCTGTACCAAAAACTCTCTGCTGAAGTCGGGCGTAATGATGAAAGGAGATCCACACAAGGCCACCTCATTTGTTTCCTGAAATCGTTGCAGAAACACAATGTTGACGAGCCTCGGGGACCAGGTAGGGTCTCGACCGTACTTTCAGCTGGGGCTTGGTAACAATATCATGCTTCATTACGGACGTACACCCAGGTAGCTTGGAGAACACGTCCATATTCCTAGCTACAAACTCTTTGGTTTCTTGCTGTTGGCTTTTGTTGAGGGACTCTGCTATTGTTATCCCTACTGCTGCCTTTGTATTCCTAACCGCAGCCTGTGGGGATAGTACAGGAGGCTGTTTAGCGGAGATCTTTCTGTAAGCAGACTCTCTCAGTCTTTCCACGCCTTTAACAGGTTTACATGATAAATCTGTTCTGGTTTTCTCCTACCAGACTGACGAACTGTCAGGGATGTTACATCTGCCTACACTCCCGTCAACCACTCTACCCAACTGTCCTGTGCTCTTCATCTTTAACCTGCTTCTCCGCCGTCACTGATGAAAAGCTCTCCACTCTAATATCTAAATCCCACCTCACCTCCTGCGCGCTTGACCCCATCCAGTCACATCTCATCCCCAAACGCTCTGAAGTCATTACTCCAGCCCTAACCCATCTCTTCAACCTATCCCTAACCAATGGATCCTTCCCTTCCGCCTTCAAACATGCTACCGTCACCCCTATACTTAAGAAACCCTCTCTCGACCCGTCCTCTCCAGCCAACTATCGCCCATCTCACTGCTCCCGTATGCCTCTAAACTGCTGGAGCAACACGTCCACTCCGAACTGTCCTCCTATCTCTCGTCCAATGTGCTCTTTGATAGACTACAGTCAGGTTTCAGACCCCATCACTCCACAGAAACTGCTCTAACCAAGGTCACTAATGACCTCCTAACTACCAAAGCCAAACGTCACTATTCTGTCCTCCTCCTCCTCGACCTCTCCTCTGCCTTTGACACAGTCGACCACATTCCCTCCTGTTAGAAACGCTTTCATCCCTTGGCATCTCTGACCTGGCCCTTTCCTGGATCTCCTCATACCTCACCAACCGCACATCCAGCGTCTCCCACTTGCACACCACCTCCCCGCCACAACATCTTTCTGTAGGTGTCCCCCAAGGCTCCGTCCTAGGACCCCTCCTGTTCTCCATCTACACCCTAGGCCTTGGCCAACTCATAGAATCCCATAGCTTCCATTACCATTGCTATGCTGACGACACTCAAATACAGTATATCTCTCTGGACCAGACATTACCTCCCTGTTGTCCAGAGTCCCAGAATGTCTAGCAGCCGTAGCCTCCTTTCTCTCCTCCCACTTTCTCAAACTCAACATGGAGAAAACGGAGTTCATAATCTTCACCCCTCCACGCACGACCCCCTTACCTGACCCACCTATCAAAATTAATGGAAAAACTCTCACCCCAGTCCCACAGGCCCGCTGCCTTAGGATGACCTTAGACTCTGATCTATCCTTCAAGCCACACATTCAAACCCTCAACACCTCCTGCCGCCTCCAACTCAAGAACATCCACTGAATCCGCTCCTTTCTCACCTCCGAAACTACAAAGATGCTAGTTCATGCCCTCATAATCTCCCGCTTAGACTACTGTAACACTCTTCTCCATGGCCTCCCAGCAAACACTCTCGCCCCCCTCCAGTCCACCTTAAACTGTGCTGTTCGCTTAATACACCTCTCCCTCGTTCTTCATCAGCTGCTCCCCTCTGCCAATCCCTTCACTGGCTACCCATCGCACAGCGAATAGAGTTCAAACTACTAACGCTGACATACAAAGCCATCCACAACCTGTCCCCTCCATATTTCTCTGACCTAATCTCCCGCTACCTGCCCACATGTAATCTCCGATCCTCCAAAGACCTCCTACTCCACTCTGCTCTTATCCGCTCTTCACACAATCGTCTCCAAGACTTCTCCCGTGCATCCCCCATACTCTGGAACTCACTACCAAGACACATAAGACTGTCCCCCACCCTCACAAGCTTCAAGAAGGCCCTGAAGACTCACCTATTCAGGAAGGCCTACAACCTCCAATAACACTACTGTCACCACACCATCACCTGAACAGTCTCTACCCCCACCTTCTGTCTCTCTCCCTCTTCCCTCATAGATTGTAAGCCGTTGCGGGCAGGGCCCTCTATCCCACTGTGCCAGTTGGTCAATGTTTGTATTATCTGTTTTGTATATCTTGTGTACTGTATGTAAATCCTCATATGTAAAGCACCATGGAAATAATGGTGCTATATAAATAAACAATAATAATAATAATCTGTTGTTGCTGCTTTAAAGTTGCCGGGTCTACATAAAGATTGGTGGTTGCTGCTTTAAGGTTGCCATGACAACATAGGGAAGCTTCCTGAGCAGGCCTATATAAACCACTCCCTCTTCACCCAGCTTTGCTGGCTAATCAGTTTTCTAAACTCCTGCTAAGCGCCTGACTGTGATTTGACTTCTCCTATACCTGACCTGTGGCTGTGTTCTTGGATTCCTCTTGTCTTGCAATTTTGTTCTGGCATTCCTGATTGGTTACAACTACTGGCTTTGTTTCCCGGATTTGTCTTCGTCTCGTGATTTGGATCTGTGTTACCCTCCTCAGTTGCTGACCCTTGATTGACGACCATTCTTTCTCTGTACCTGTGAGTAGTGTGCGGATTTGGTTTAGGGTTCTGCAGCAGTGCATTTATTTGTGTAACACTTTCTGTTTGGTGACAATTCAGGTCTTCAGATTCAGCGAAAGGCCATCTCTTCTTGCGAGGAACTCTGGTGAAGGCATCTGAGGCCGGTCTTGGCTCGCAGTAGTGTTTTGCCTTTAAATAGCATTTTCTACTGCTCACATTTGTCAGCCCTTTTCTGCTGCTGCTCTCCTATAGACTCGTACATTTCTTACCTTGCATCTGAATCCTAACACGAACCTTGTGGTTCACTTCCTCTATTTTCTCCATCACCTCATAGGGTCCTTGCCATTTGGCCAGGAACTTACTCTCCACTATGAGAATGAGTACGAATGCTCGGTCACCGGGTTTAAAGGTCCTTACCTTCGCCGACCTATTGTAAACCCGACTTTGAGCCTTTTGGGCCTCCTCCAGATGCTCTCTAACTATGGGCATACCGGCCACCACCCTGTCCTGCATACCAGTGATGTGTTCAATAACACTTTTGTGGGGGGAACTGGGATGTTTTGTTACCGTATTTGATGTTAGCCATCCGTGAGGTACCACAATCTTCCACTAGGTTTTCCCCTTTTGAGTTGGTCCATGGCAGACATGCTAGGGGTCTGTTGGACATTGCCAGAGAAACATGGGAGCAAGAGCCCACCCCCCGACAAAAGTGTTATTGAACACATCGCTGGTATGCAGGACAGGGTGGCGGCCGTTATGTCCATAGTTAGAGAGCATCTGGAGGAAACCCAAAAGGCTCAAAGTCAGGTTTACAATAGGTCCTTTAAACCCAGTGACCGAGTACTTGTACTCATTCCCACAGTGGAGAGTAAGTTCCTTGCCAAATGGCAAGGACCCTATGAGGTGTTGGAGAAAATAGGGGAAGTGAACTACAAGGTTCGTCAGCCCAGTAGGAGAAAACCAGAGCAGATTTATCATGTAAACCTGTTAAAGGCGTGGAAAGAACGAGAGAGTCTGCTTATGGAAAGATCTCCGGCTAAAGTGCCTCCTGTACTATCCCCACAGGCTGCGGTTAGGACTACTGAGAAAGCAGTAGGGGTAACAATAGCAGAGTCCCTCACGAAAAGCCAGCAGCAAGAATCCAGAGAGTTTGTAGCAAGGAATACAGATGTGTTCTCCGAGATACCCGGGTGTACGTCCATAATCAAACATGATATTGTTACCGAGCCCCAGGTGAAAGTACGGTCGAGACCGTACCGGATCTCCGAGGCTCGTTGACAAGCCATTTCGGAGGAAGTGCAGAAAATGTTAAAATTAAGGGTCATTGAGGAGTCCAAAAGTGAATGGGCCAGTCCAATTGTCCTAGTTCCCAAACCAGATGGGACGTTGCATTTCTGCAACGATTTCAGGAAACTGAATGAGGTATCTAAATTTGATGCCTACCCCATGCCACGGGTAGACGAACTTATTGAGAGACTGGGAGGGGCCCGGTACTTCACTACGCTTGATCTCACTAAGGGATACTGGCAGGTACCCCTAACGGATAGCGCCAAAGAAAAAACTGCCTTTATCACCCCTGAGGGACTTTTTCACTATATTGTGTTACCGTTCGGGCTCCACGGGGCCCCAGCCATATTCCAGCGGTTAATGGACATAGTGTTAAAACCTCATAGAAGATACGCTTCGGCATATCTGGATGACATCATCATTTTCAGCAATGACTGGGAGAGTCATTTGCCCAAGGTACAAGCAGTAGTGAATTCTTTGAGAGCAGCTGGCCTGACCGCTCACCCCAAGAAGTGTGTTTTGGGGATGGAGGAGACACGCTATTTGGGATATGTGATCGGCCGCAGTATCATCAAACCCCAGGTCAACACTATCCACTATCTCAAAAGGGGGGCACCTCACAGTTACTCCAATAAATTCTGTGGGTGCCCCATAGAAAGGTGCACGCGGTCAGCCCAAACATGGAGCCGTTGTGAGCCCAAGGCAGGTCCAGACACCCAACTCCCTACCCAAAGGGAATTGAGGTGCCATGCTTGGTATGTATACGACGAGGGTTTCACCCTGAGTTCTCCCCTTCCACTTACCAAACCATACGGTCACCGGATAAGGAGCCAGAGCGATTTTCGTGTTCAGGGGCTCCATGCTTGTAGGTGTAACTTCCCTCCCCCGTGACATCACTCTGGGCGGGGACAGGGAACACACAAAAGCAAAGCACGCAGACAGCACATGGTCTTCTGCCATTTTACCCTGCTAAGGTCATCTGCTACTGGACGTCCACAAGATAAGTGCCCTGGCAATCCTTGGAGGTCAGAGATACATTCCCAAGCTGGTGTTGGTAATATATATTCTTTTCTTTCTTTTATCCCCATTTTTATTTTATGTACTGTGTTATGCTGTTTTCACTTGTATCTGCTTTTTAATCGCTACATGTATTCTATGTATGTGTTAAGTGTCTAGTGCCGACCCATTTAGGGGTTAATAAATATATAAAATTTAAAAGGCCCGTCTCTCGTATTATCCTCTGTCGGACCTACATTCACGGAAGGTGGGTGTGAGGTAATCGATGCGATCTTAGGTAGGCAAGGAGCGGGTCCTAGTAAAACCCAGATCCTTCACAGGTCCATTATGGTACAGTGGAATGACCAGGCCGAATGTGCTTTTCAGGCGCTAAAGGTGGCCTTGTCTGGATCTCCTGTCCTCATTACGCCCGACTTCAACAGAGAGTATGTGGTACAAACAGACGCATCAGATGTAGGGCTGGGAGCTGTCCTGTCTCAGGACGTGAATGGAGAAGAGCATCCAGTTACCTACCTTAGCAGGAAACTCACACCAGCAGAGAAGAACTACAGCATAGTAGAGAAAGAGTGTCTGGCGATAAAATGGGTGTTAGAGGCCCTGAGGAACTTGCTGGGGAGGCAGTTCCGTCTAGTGACCGACCACTCACCCCTCACTTGGATGAGCAGATCCAAGGACAAGAATGCCAGGGTCACTAGATGGTTCTTGTCCCTTCAAAACTTTAGTTTCTCAGTGGAGCACAGAGCCGGGAAACTGCAAGACAATGCGGATGCCTTGTCCCGGACTCATTGTTTAATGGCTGGAGTTCGCCCCAAGGGGTCAGAACTGAGGGAGAGGGTATGTGATAAAGTGAAGGGTGTGGTTTGGGAGAACAGGTATGTTCCATCCAGGCAGTTAAAGGGTGTGTGGTAGAAGCCCACAGCAAGGAGGTCAGCTGACTAATTAAGGCCTGATATAGGCTGTGTGTCAGAACTAGGGGATGTGGCACTACATGGAGGAAGCTGTCCTGTGTATCTTGAACCTGCATGAAGGTAATTCTGTGCCACCCTTTTGTAGTAACCAGAGCGAGAGTCTGGCAGCCAGGCTCCTGTACAGAAAGGGAACATTTCTGTGTTAGTTATTTCTCAGCCGCGAAGGGTTTTTTTTGTTGTTGTTTTCTGGTCATGTCTTTGTAAAAGCAAACTGTTTATGCACCAAGCGAATAAACTCCAAACTTGAGTGTGATCCAGTCTCTGTGTCCCTGTTTCCTGCACTGCTACCAAGCATCTCCCTGAGCGGTTCCCCACATATGGTGGAGGATGCGGGCAATCACAGTCGGGTAGTCTCTTAGATCGCCATGTATGCACAGGACCCCGACTGTGTTTGCCCGCATCCGAAGCACCATATGTGGGGAAACGCTCAGGTAGATGCTTGGTAGCAGTGTAGGAAACAGAGACACTGTCATGTCTTTGTAAAGGCAAACTTTTATGCACCAAGTGAATAAACTCCAAACTTGAGTGTGATCCAGTCTCTGTGTCCCTGTTTCCTGCACTGCTACCAAGAATCTACCTGAGCGGTTCCCCACAACTAATACCTTTCTATACATCCTTATGTGAGCTACTCACAATCCAGGACACTCTTTTATATTGGAGTCAAGGAAGCAATTGTCTAATATATTTGGATGGTTACTGGTACAATAACAGGCCATTGTGGTATGTGGGTCTGCCCCTTTCCTCTTTGATGACAATGATGTCTAAAAAACTTATCTGATCCTTGGTCATGTGAGCTCTGAACTGTAAGTCTGGGTATATGGCATTTATGTGAGTGTAAAAACATAAGGTACGTTGTGTCCCCTATATAACCATGCCATACTAAGGTGGATTCAATGAAAAGGGTATGTGTATAAATGTGGTTATAGTAGGCCATAAATGCACCTTTGCCTTCCTTCAATTCTTCCTGATACTTGCAGACAGTTTTTGGCAGAATTCGTCAGGGAAGATGTTCCCGCCATCTTGGAGAACTAAACACAGATCTTCTGTGGATGTAGGCTTCCTCAAATCCTTCTGTCTCTTCATGTAATCTCAGACAGACTGGATGATGTTGAGATCAGGGCTCTATGGGGGCCATATCATCACTTCCAGGACTCTTCCTCCAAAGGTCACACCAAATATTGAAGGGATTTACATTTCTTTCATTCACTTACACTAGGCTCACACTAGCTTTGTCTGTCCGTTGTTCTAGTCCATTGGAGGAACAGAACAACGGACAGGCTGTCCACTAAAATAGCGGTGACATATGGAGCCCATTGACTATAATGGGGTCTGTCGTGTGTCTGTTTTAAAACTGAAAGCGGTGGAAAACAAAACCATGTGTTCAGGACTCTATTGTTCCCAGATTTTGTGTGCACACTGAAATGTAACTGTGAACATAGCCGTATAATGATAATTTACATTATTCATTTTTTATACACGATTTATTTCTTGTATATGACTTTTAATCACTGTGATCCAGCTATCTTTGGAGTTGGGGGTTGTTAGTATAGCTGCAGACAGTATCGCTGAGACTGAAATATCTTGCGTTAGACGCTGTTAGTTTCATCTAAACAGCAATCTTTATCTGAGATCTTTAAAATATGGGAAAAACAATTATTTTCAGCGCTGTTAGTTTCATTTTGAATAGTGATCCCAATGTTAGACTCTTACTATATTGGGAGAAACATTGGGATTTAGTTTATTTCGGCGCCAGGCGCTGGTGGTTCTATGAGAACAGCGACCCTAATGAAAGATTTTCAAGAATTCAGAGAATCATAGTGATTTAATCAGTCCATATGCTGGGCTTCTCCAGTTGTATGGATAGAGAGATCCTGAATGTGGACCACTTATTGTTCCGTCAGAACATACATAACTGTTCTGCCCTAGCATAAAATAAACTTGGGAAGAGTCTAGTGTGTTGAAGCTGGGGAAGATTGGCCATAAGATTCCTTAGCAGATATTTGTCTTAGTGGTCAGTAGTTTGCTGGCAACAAGATTAATTTTGGAGCACTACAGCTGGGGTTGATTAATCAGCTGTTAGCTGCTATACACACAACCTGGGTTAAGTTACCCAGTTGTATTATACCTGAACACTAAGCTCCTAGGATTGGCAAGTAACAGGGCTATCTGGGGCAAGTTCACCTTTTTTTTTTTTTTTTTTTTTAAACTCGGTTTATTGAACAATCGTACAACAAATTACACATCAATAGTACAAGCTTAAAAAGGAATAACAAAGCACATATTCTAAAAGTTGTACAAAGAAACTAGACAAAAAGAACCAAAACAGTGCTGCATAGTCCATGGTAGATGTAAATATCAGATACAAATCGTCCAGGAGAGAATCCAGGCAAGGGAGCCGAAAGAAACACAGAGTCCAAATCAACCTGTAGGGAGCAAAGGCATATACAAAAACCCCACACATATACAAACAAGATATCCTAATAAATACTTCCTATGGCGGAACTCCAGGGAGACTTAGTAGATAATAAGGAAAATACTATACAACTCAAACTGGACACTCCTTCCTGTGTCTAAGCAGTGAGTGTGTGCAGGGCATTACGAAATGATGGGGCTGTGTATAGAGTCAGAGGTGAGTCACACCAAGAGCCCCAAACCTTCTGAAATTTTTCAGGGCAACCTCTGCCTTTATATACTATTTTATTATATGGGATAATGGAATTTACCAATTTCCTCCACATGGATAGGGAGGAGGGGCGAGGATCCATCCAGCGCAAGGCAATAGCCTTCCTGGCTAGGAAAAGGGATTCTCGCAGAAAGATGCGAGTATGATGGGGCCATATTTCCTCATCCAGGATACCAAACAGACAAATTTCAGGCGAACATGGAATTGGGGTCCCCAGTATGTCTGATAATAAGTTCACGACCTCAGTCCAAAATGCTTTAATTATAGGACACTCCCATATCATATGCCAAAAATCACAGTATCTAGCAGTGCACCGTAAACATCCAGGATGTTGTAGCCGTCCCATTTTATGCAGACGTGCAGGGGTCAAGTAACTTTGATTCAAAATGTTTACTTGTATAAGCTTATTATTAGCGGCTGGGGAAACAAACTGTGCCGACTCCAAAAGGTTAGAAAATGTCTCGTCTGTGAGAGCAGGGATAAGAGTGCGCCATTTCGTTAGAGCCGGAGCTTCCAGACGAGACATCCTGACCTGTATAAGATGGGCATACAATGCTGAGATAAGGCCCTGGGGACCTTGAGACCTGAGCACCCCTATAAGGGGATATGTGGAAATGCTGACAGTCGGTGGAGGAAACTGTGTGGACATGGCGTGTCTAATTTGGAGAAACCTGAAAAATTGGGTTCGAGGGATACCAAATTGGGTACTCAAAAAGTCGAAAGAGCGGAATACGCCCTGATCATAAATATCAGCCAGGGACGTAACTCCAAACTGTTTCCAACTCCGTGCATCCGGAAGGGCATATAATTCGGTCAAACCTGGGTTATCCCATATCGGAGTTTCAGTAGGGACTCCAGTATAAGCCGCCACCCGCTTAGCTCGCTGCCAGACCTGTATTGCCAATGTATGGATTGGGAGCAAGCTACCTCTATACAGGTGTGGGTGTTCCAAAACCGGCCATAAGTTGGGTATATGTAGATGATATGCTAAATGTGCCTCAGGGCCAGGCAGAGGATCCGCCAACAACCAGGACCTAAGATATCGAAGTTGACCAGCAAGATAATATAAAAATATATCAGGAAGAGCCATCCCGCCCATAGCTTTAGGCCGCTGCAATGTGGAGAAACGTAATTTAGACCTCGAACTGCCCCATATAAAGGGAATAAGTATGGAATCCAATTGCTTAAAGAACTTCTGTGGTACTGACACAGCCGCCTGTTCTAAAATATACAAACATTTGGGGAGGACCACCATTTTAATAAGATTAATCCGCCCTGCAACGGACAGGGGTAAAGCCCCCCACACCCTAAATTTAGCCCGAAAATGACCAAGCAGTGGATATATATTTAAACTCAGGAATTGTCTATGATCATTGGAAATATGGATCCCTAAGTATTTACAGGCATCTACAACCTTCAGGCCACAAATATATTCTCCCATATTTCCCAGTGATTGTCTAAAAAGGGGCATATATGATGATTTGGCCCAATTTATCCGTAGACCAGAGTATATACCAAATTTATCGATTATTGCCATAGCTCTAGGGAGTGTATGAGCAGGGTCAGACATAAATAATAGAAGGTCGTCTGCATAAAGGGCTGTCCGTTCCTCCTTAGTGCCAATAATCACTCCCTTGTAAACCGGGTCTGTCCTAAGGATAATAGCAAGAGGCTCTATCGCCAATGCAAAGAGTAATGGAGACAACGGACATCCCTAGCGAGTTCCCCTAGAGAGAGTGAAATACGGGGATAACGCACCATTAATGGAGAGTGCGGCTCTAGGGGACTGAGAAAGGAGCATAATCCAAGCAATAAACAATTCCCCAAAACCGAAACACCTCAGAACCTGAAGCAAAAATGGCCATTCCACCGAATCAAACTCCTTAGTGGCATCAAGGAAAGCCACCGCCCAATCCTGTTTAAGAGCAGCCCCTTTCTGAGAAACCACCTGGACCCGTCTAAGGTTATCAGAAGTAGATTTGCCGGGCATGAAGCCCGTTTGGTCTGAGTGAATTAAATCCAAAACCACAGTATTCAACCTCTTAGCGAGAATTTTAGTAAGTAATTTATAATCGATGTTAAGGAGAGAAATAGGTCTATATGACCCACAGTCCAACGGATCCCTATCTGGTTTAAGAAGGAGAACAATATTAGCATCATAGAAGGAATCCGGCAGAGTGCAGGCCACAAACGCATCTTGATAACATTTCAATAAGACAGGGAGCAGTTTATCCTGATATTGTACATATACCTCAACCGGAATACCATCCGGGCCCGGTGATTTCCCTTTGGCCATGTCCACCAATGCATCAGATAATTCCTCCAGTCTAAGGGGAGAGTCCAGAAACTCCCGTTGTTCATTTGTCAGGGTTGGAAAGGAAACATCTGCCAAATACTGGACAATATCCTGAGTAGGTGCATGTAACTGAGATTGGTAGAGGGTCGAGAAATATTGATGAAAACGGTCACGGATGGCCGCACTATCAGATAGGGCGTCCCCGTCCATCGAATTAATTCTCAAAATTGCTGGAGAGGCTGTGTTATAATGGATAAGATGGGCTAAAAGGCTACTAGACTGATTACCCAACTCATAAAATCGTTGTTTAGTGAAAAATTGAGACCTGCGGGCCTTTTCATGTAGAACATGTAGATATTGCCTACCCAGTTGAAGCCACTCAGTTCTGGAGTCATCAGTAGGATTAGCTATATACGCGGCCTCCAACAATGCACATTTTTCAGCTAAGTCTCTCTCAAGGGAAGACGATTCTCTTTTAATGTATGAAATAGAGGATTTGAGACATCCCCTCAAATATGCTTTCATAGTTTCCCATAAGATAGTAGGTGTGGTGGTAGGGGAATTAATATCTAAGAAGGCTTGCAACTGATCCGGAATACGGTCATGCACTGCTATCAGCTTGAGCCAAAAGGGGTGAATACGCCAGTTATGAGAAGGTCTAGAGAGGTCAGTATCCCCAAATTCCAGCAGCAACGGAGAATGGTCAGACGTTGCCCTGGGCAAATATGAGATGTTAAGCAAAAGGGAACATGCCTTAATATTGCCTAGTGCATGATCAATACGGGACAGAGAGTGATGAGTGGCAGAATGACAGGAGAACACCAGGGCCTGTGGATATTTAAGACGCCAGAGATCATGCCAACCCATTTCCTGTACAACCTGGGCCAGGGGGGTAGGGTGAGCACCAGAAGGGGCAGGAGCACCTACATTTAATCTATCTAGGGAAGCATCCATTAATTTATGAAGATCTCCCATGCAAACCACTGTAGCGGCAGGAAATTTAGCCGCAAAGTGGGTTGCTTCATGTAAAACTGAAAAGTCAGTTGCAGGTGGTAAATAAAGTCCTAGGATGACATAAAGTTTAGACTCTATCCAGGCCTGCACAAACACATAACGCCCATCAGGGTCCCTAACAGTGAGGCCCGGCTCCCAGCGGAGCCTGCGGTGAACCAGGAGGGACACCCCTCTAGAGAAAGAAGTATGAGTGGAGTGCAGGGCCCACTGGACCCAGGGTTTTTGTAAGTATCTGGTCGTATCAGGTGCTAGATGTGTCTCCTGCAAGCACACCAAGTCAGGGTTGTATTGTCTAAGGTGGGAAAAAATAGTAGAGCGTTTCTTCACACCGCCCATACCCCGTATATTCCAAGAGCATACTTTAAGGGTCGCCATAACACCATACAATCACATTATACATTAAGAATGAGGGGTTTCCCCGACTCCCACCATTAACCTCCCCACCGGACCGTTAAACCGAAAAAAGGACTTGCAGCAATAATTCAACCAAAACTGGAAACCCATAAGGGGCATTCCAACTATTAGTGAGGAGTCTAAGATTGCTCCTACACAATACGTGGCACTTGGTAAATGGGGGAAGTAGTGCACCCAAGATGGTATGGTAATAGGGCACTATCTTCAAACTGAAAAGCACAAGCAATAAACTATCACTATAATGTGAATCTCCAAAGGGACCCTAAACAGAAAAATTCTTGGCCGGTGCCCATGGGGCAGCCAAACACCCATCATATGAAAAGTCCATAGGCAACCGCAAGCAATAATAACAGTCATTAGCGGGGGCTGGGCCACAGGGGGCCCCCCCACCAGTCATCATATACCCTGTTACCGTCTGGGAGGTCGAGGCAGTAGGTTCAGCCAGTCTTCCGCCTCCTGCGGGGATGTGAAGAAAATAATCCTCTCCTCATGGATCACACGGAGCCGTGCAGGATAAGCCATGGAGTAATGAATGGAACTTTCCCGCAGTCGACGCTTGACATTGACGAAAGTGGCACGAGTCTTCTGTAGTGCCGCAGAAAAGTCGGGAAAAATGGAGATGGATGAACTGTTGAATTTAATCTCTCTAAGTTGACGTGCTGCCCGCAGCTCTGCATCTTGATCCCCACTGCTGAGAAGACGGGCCAACAGCGGCCTCGGAGGGGCACCCTGAGGGGGCGGTCTGGCAGGAACTCGATGGGCCCTTTCCATGGCAAAGGCAGGAGAAAACTTGGCCTCCGGTAGGGTTTCTTTCAACCACCTCTCCATAAACTCACACGGATTAGCCCCTTCTGACCGTTCTGGCAAGCCAAGAATGCGCAGGTTGTTGCGACGGAGTCTGTTCTCAAGATCATCCGCTCTCTGCGTCCACAACTCAGCCGATCTCTCCAGTGCAGTAAGCCTCGCCGGTACTGGGGCTGAATTATCCTCTAAGAGAGAGATGCGATCCTCCACCTCCTTCACTCGACCCCGTAAGGTCTGAAAATCTTGACGCAAAAGGCCCACATCGATCTTGACTTCCTCAATTTTACCTGTGAGGGACGAGGTGCTGGACTGGATCGCCTCAAGCAACTGAGTCGTGACCTGTCGCAACGTGGGCTCCGCGTCCTCAGCAGGAGATGCCGCCGACGGTGGATCCAGTGCCGGAGGGCTGCGCTGCGGCTGCTCCCTGGCAAATCCCCGGAGACGCTCAGAAGCCGATGCTTTAGACTGGCGACTCATGGCAAGACAACAACAGTGACCACCAAGCAGCCAGTAGGTAGTATCAGAGGATTAGGATGCAGTACTCAATAGCCAGATAAATCAGCCAATAGGTGTTATCAGAGGGCAGGCTATAGCGGCATCCACCATGCAGCCAACAGGTGTTATCAGAGGGACGGCCCCCAGCAGTGTCCTCAATGCGGCCAATAGATAGTAACAGAGGATCAGGATACAGTATTGACTTGCCAGACAAAACAGCGAATAGGTGCCATCCGAGAGTCAGTCTGCAACAGCATCCACCACACGGCCAGTAGGTGTTATCAGAGGAGCAGCTCCCAGCAGCGTCCACGATGTAGTCAATAGACAGCCACAGAGGGTCAGGATACAGTACTCACTCGCCAGACAAAGCAGCCAATAGGTGTTATCAGAGGGTCAGGCTATAGCGGCATCCACCATGCAGCCAACAGGTGTTATCAGAGGGACAGCCCCCAGCAGTGTCCACGATGCGGCCAATAGATAGTAACAGAGGATCAGGATACAGTACTCACTCGCCAGACAAAGCAGCCAATAGGTGTTATCAGAGGATCAGTCCATAGTGGCATCTACCATGAAGGCCAGTAGGTGTTATCAGAGGGACTACATCTAGCAATGTCCACAATACAACCTGTAGATAGTAGCAGAGGACCAAGATATGGCACATCAGCTGCCAGGAGGTGTTATCAGAGGGCCAGTTTGTTTCTGTGGGTAGGTACCCCAAAGTAGAGGCCCAGGGCACCCAGGCCGGCAGCCCCAGTCCCCTGTCACCCAGCGCTCCACCTAAGAGCCCAGGCAAGCTACACAGCCGGTCACCGCAGGCCCACCACGCGGGCAAGATGGCCGCCGCAGCTCACCGCCCGCACGGATCTCCACCGCCCGGCACAGCCGCCGCGATGTTCAGGACAGCCACCGGACCGAAGACCCACGCAGGAGAAGATGGGGTGTTCAGCGGTCACCAGAGCCCGGACACAAGCAGGATATCGGCAGGATTATAGGAGTCCTCGTCGGAGCTCAGCTCACATGCTGCCGCTCTGTACTCGCGCTAGCCACGCCCCCCAAGTTCACCTTTAATAGGGCAGTTCCCCTTGTGTCCATTTATGAATCTATAGTAGTGAACAACAGAGCCTGAGATCTATATAGAGTGACGTGTCTAAATATTTCTACCCAGGATGCTTATTTATCTTAATGCATATCAATAAAGGATTGTGAATATTTTATCTTGCCATTCAAATTCGGTTAGGAATTTTAGTGGAGTTTTTTTTGTTCCTCGGGGATTTAGTGACTTTTATTAGATCATGACCAAGGTCCGACCAAGACCAAAAATTGGCAAAATAACTTGTTTTGTCACATGCTAGATAAATAAACCTCACCTTGATTTCGTCATATACTGAGTGCCACGGTTTACTAATACATTATATATTAGAGTCATCTTCGACCACTGAGCACCACTAGACCCAGAGTGCCTTCCGTGTCTGATTAATCTTATTATGTGTGATACTGTCTGATGAGCTGTGTATCTAATTCTATGTGTTACATGTGATACAGGTGTATCTAGTGACACTTGTGAATACAACAGCAGCAATGAAAAGCATATTTACAGTAGTATTCCGAGCTCAGCCAGTCGTGGTAAGTTGTGTACACCTGGCCAAGACTTACAGGAACGTCTGGTCTGGTATCAGCGCTGCATTTCCTGTAACCTGCACTCACCTTTAAGATCTTCTTTTATGACTTTTCTGCTTTATATATAACTCATCACTTTTCACCTTCTTTGTAGGTACAGAATATTCAGATGAGGTTGCGTAAACCAGTGGATAACATGTGAGGTGTTATTTGGACATTTTATCATCCAGTGATTGGAATAAGAGCTGTGCCCACCCCTTCATCCCTCTCCTCTGTCAGCTGCTCCTCCTGTATTAGACAAGAAAAAGGCAGCACTCTCAAATAAGTTCCAAAACAGTAGTGGTGTGGTTTATTCCATGTTGCAACGTTTCAGCTCCAATGAGCCTTTGTCAAGCCTTTTTCCTCCTGAATTAGACGCTGGTGTGACTGCTCGCCGTGCCAGGTTGTGTCTGTCCACCTCCGTGTCATCTCTCAGGTAAGCAATGGATGTGTCCCATCCATTGGTTTTCTTGCTCCAGGTTATTTAATATTTTATTAAAGAACAACAAAGACCAGGTATTGTGTTGGGTATGCCAGGAGGTGGGATGGAATACACAGTGAATTGATCAGTATCACCTACTGTACAGGTCTAGTTGTTTTGTGTACGAGAAGGTGTCTGAGGCCAAGCCATAAAAGCCAGGATAAAAGGACAATTTTCCATATCTGGGAATATATGAGGACATTCCATCAGAGAAGTACAACTATCTGGTGGTTTGGCCAATCAGGTTGGGCTACATTATAGTCAATGGCTCTCTCTGTCCCCTCATTCCCTTACCTCCTTTACCTCCTCCGGCTCCTCTCCCCACCTGTCATATCTCACCTCCTCCTCTTATGTCTCCTTAAGAATAGGGATAACTTAATATTCTCTTTCTCCAGGGTGTTCCCTTGGACCCCATGGTTTATTTGCTGAATCTCCCTCCAAAAGGTCTCAGTAAAAATACATCAAAATTATTCCTTTACTTGTGTACTGCGGCTAAAACGCTTATAGCTCGCCATTGGAGAGAAGCCCTTCCCCCAGCGATCTCAGAACTGATAGCCTGACTGAAGGACATACGCAGTCTGGAGTATCTATCCCTTAACCATACGGTGGAGGCATTTGAAGCGGTTTGGTCCCACTGGGATACCTACTGTGCCACACAAGGTCTCTGAGGCCTGACCCCCGGCTTTGTTTCTTTCCTCATTGTTCCTTCCCTTTGTCTGTTCTTGTGTATTCCCCAAATCTTGTCTTTGTGTTGCTGTTTTCATTTTTGTAGACTTGACGGATTGTATGTTATGTGGAATATTCTTTATTTGATCTATGTCATTTTCAAAAATATCTTAATAAAAATTACAGTTTAAAAAAAAAAAAAAAAAGAATAGGGATAACTTATTGTTAGGTGGGTCAAAGAAATTGTGTGTGTGTATAAGATCCATATTGTTGTGAGTGGGTTTAATGTACCATTTAAGTTATCGAAGTTTGTATTCTTGGTACTGTATTGTGACGTTGTATTTACTGTCTTCTTCATACATAGAAGTATGCATAGTCTGGATATTGTATTGTAAATTTGTTTACTTTGTATTGTCTTATAGTTAACATTTAGAATATTAGTGTTGGTTAATAAACAGATTTTATTATCCTACACTGAGTATACACTGTCATATTGTGGAAGGTAATAGAGATAATCAATAATACAAGGGAAAAGGTGAAAGTAAGGGAATAATATTGGTTATTAATATATAATTACAATATCAATAACCAATATTGATCTCCCTTTTACAGCCATTATAACATGCAGACATATATATCAATGTTAAATACACTTGTTGTGTATACACGGTGTTGTGTATTCTCAAATTTTCATACACTGCAGTTCTGTACGATGAGATCTGTAGCTCTGTTGATTCACAGTCTCCTGGTTCATGGTCAGAATTACAGGGCTACAGTGAATACTGACACATTCACAGTCAGAGTAGTAGGATAGAAGGAAGATTACTGAATTTAAATGTAATAGGATGTTTTAAAGGCACCCTGTTACCAATTGTAAGCCAAGGGTCTTTCCAGTTCTGGTATTTCTCAAGAGGAGTCCGAGATAAGAAATGTACAGTTACTAAACAAGTAATAAAAGATTTGGGGCTGGGTTAACTCCTTCTTTGCTGCACTGTACAGACTGATTGCCATAATAGCATTCTCTGCATCTCTTCCCAATGGTGCTATTCCTTTGTCACTATAGCTGACACCTGCACCCCCTCTCCTGTGCTGACTGACCTGTAAACATGGCTTCTCGACGCCCGTTGAGGGATCTTAGTGGGTTGCCCATCTTGGCAGCCTTTGCAGACAACTGGGAGAATGTGAAGCGTTTCCAGGCTGGAGAAGGGGATCTGCTGATAAACACCTACCCTAAATCTGGTGAGACCATGTAGACATTATGGCAGTGCACACCCTGTAATTCCTTTCCCCATATTGACCCTTACCATGTATGCTTGCTTCTCAGGTACAACCTGGATCAGTGAGATTGTGGAGTTAATCCTACATAATGCAAACACGAAGAAAACACAACGTGGAGCCATATATGAGCGGGTGCCTTTTCTGGAGTTTGCAGTGCCTGATCTGCCCACAGGTAAGTGATATAGATATGGTTATTTCAGCTTGCTTGTAATATATTGTCCATATCCTCCTACATCTCACATGTCGCCTCATCCTCAGGCACTGAAATCCTTAATGCAATGGAGTCTCCACGTGTAATAAAATCTCATTTACCCGTGCAGATCACGCCAGAAAGCTTCTGGGAAAAGAACTGCAAGGTACTGATGTATGGCGTGGGTTCTCTGAGCACTGGGGGTGAAGATCACCCACTAATCTTAGCTACTCTTGAGGTAGCCTGGGGTTTACTTCTTTGCTGTGCACTTGACATATCTATGGACTGCCTCTTGTGCCATGAGGCAAGGCTTATATTGCACCAGACCTACATCCTTGCTGAAGGATGGGACCTTCCATTACTCTATAGGCCCAGGTCCATCTACTGGATATCCTTGGTGTTGTCCATCTACTTCATACGTATGTTTCTTGCTGTGTCTCATCATGTCTGATCTCTGTCCAGGTCCACCTCTTGCTGTAAGTCCTGGTCACTCTCACAGACAATGCTGACATGTAAAAAACTTTGTGTTGTCCTCTCCCCACAGGTGATTTACGTGGCCCGAAATCCTAAGGATGTATTAGTGTCATATTATCACTTTCACCGCATGGCCGTTGTGCACCCAGAACCGGGAACATTTGATGAATTTATGCAAAACTTCATGGAAGGGAACAGTATGTATATGATATATGACACATGAAATATCTGCTGAGTTATGAGTGCAAGTAATTGTGAATGTCTCATGCATTGTTTCATAGCTTAACCACCTCACACAGTGGCACACCAGCAGAAAGAGAGACTCCCTTGCATAATTTCTACTGTCTCTTTGTTGGCACTCCTGCAGGGAGGAAGGCTCCTTCTCCTCCCACACATCCTTCACATGGGCTGGAATGTTCCCCATTTTCGCTATGCTCTGATAATGCAACTTGCTCTCCAGTGGTGGTGCAATTTAGTGGTCAGTTCATACCACTACAATATAGCACAAAAGAAATGCACTATCAATAGGTGGCTTTGACACCTTACAGACCCACTGAGCATCCTCCCAAAATACTTTCCTAAGACCCCTCACAACCAGGAAGATTCTTTTTTTAAAAACACATTAGATAACTTTCAGCTAAGCAGCTCCAATATGCATTCGATGGTCGACCAGTCCCACTAAAGTGTTGGGTCAGTGTTGCCAAACATATGATAATGTGTATTGCACCCTTTACAGTTGTCCTAATAATGAGGGCACAATTGGATTCTCTTGAATTGTATCCCTGTGACCCCTCACTACCAGTAGAGCTCAGGAAAGGGCTCACAAGGTTCAGTGATGATCACTTCTTCTGGCCCCTGTTTGCTCCGTCGTCAAGAGCTCATATTAATTCAGTTCAGCCTAAAATGATGATTTTAAAGGGTATGTCCACCTTAGCAAAACTTCAAAGGTTGCCTTCCCCGGCCATAAGTTAAACTTTGTATAGTATAAGCTGTTGTCTTTCATATGTGCAGTTCTGCTTAATAAGAAGAGGATGAAAGGGAGTAGCACATCTGCAGGATATCTTTCAATGATGTATCTTCCTTGCCTTCTGTAGTTTCTTATGGATCATGGGGAGATCATGTTAAGGACTGGTGGAAGATGGCAAAACAGAGAGACATCCTCTACCTCTTCTATGAGGACATGTTGGAGGTGAGAATACTTATCACATCCATTGATTTTCAGAATTCTGTTGCTGTCTCCTTCACTTGGCAAGACTCTGCAAATTCTGGAGCAGAGCATTCATAGTGTCTACCTTCTCTAAACTGTGTACAGGGCCTACACTGGTGCAGATCTAGGAATGCAATAATTTCTGATGTTTAATATACCGAACGCCATATTTTCGAGCTAGTGTTGACTTGTAAACTTCCATTAAGGACCCAAAGCGTGAGATAAGGAAAGTGATGAAGTTCTTAGGTAAGAATCTACCTGAAGACGTTCTGGAGAAGATCAAGCAGTGCTCATCCTTCAAAGCCATGAAAGAAAACCAGATGGCCAACTACAGCACCATCCCTTCCACTGTCATGGACCAGTCCATCTCGCCCTTCATGAGGAAAGGTATGAAAAATCACTGCCTAATGATGACATCATAGTAACATCCGAAGGACATTGGCTGCAGAAGGCAGGTCATAATCATTAAATCTTGTATTTGCTTTGTTCCAGGGGCCTGCGGAGACTGGAAGACTCATCTCACTGTGGCGCAGAATGAATTGTTTGATGAGTATTATAAGAAGGAGATGTCTGACACTGACCTGACCTTCCAATTCTAGGACTATGAAGTAAACTTCACATCCCTATACTCCGTTTAGAACTATATAGATCCAGAATTTTTTTTGGAATTAATATAATATGTATGGACTGTGTAGAACTCAAAGTGAAAAGATGCCCCTGGATCCTACTTGTCATATTTCTACTGGGATATCCAGAGATACAGGCAGATACAATCCTCATAATCTCTTCAGATCTAATCCTAATCATGTCTGTATGTTTTGTGATGTCATCATCCTACAATTAAAATGTATATCCCACATAAATAACATTGCTGCTCAATAATAAAAATCCATCAGAATTCAGAAATATTGCATATTTCAAAAAGTGTCGCAGAGGCTTCATAAATATGGTGTTACACTTGTGACATCCCTATGCTCCAAGAATTATTACATTTGTGACATCCCTATGCTTCAATTATTACTTATATCTTCCACTGAGACATCATTGCCTTCCATTTACTGCTTATAAAGTATCCTAGAATTGTGACATCACTATCCTCCAATTATAAACTATATTTCACACCTGTGACATCTCTCCTCCAGATATTTATTTTGCTTACTTATATATCGCCGTCATATTCCACAGAGCTTTACAGATTTTGTCAACACTGTTTATAACGTATCCTACACTTGTGACATCACTATTCTCTCATTATATATATATTACATTTATGACATCACTATCCTACCATTATAAATTACATTTTACATTTGTGACATCACTATCCTCCTATTATAAATGATATCTTACATTTGTGACATTAATAACATTACTATAATATACAGAAGCATGGAGCTTGCAGGTCTGAACACACAGTGAAAACGTAGTTGCGCCTAGTAACGAATGACAGCGCAGCTTGCATTTTAAAGTCTACTCCTGAAAAATGAAAACTGCATTGTGATTGGTTGACATGGGCCCCCACAGACACCAGGGCCCAGCTTGGGCAATTATACCCCAGGTATCATATTACTGACTATAACACAATATCATGAGCTTGTACTGTAACACAGTAGTGACATGTGACACCGTGAGAATCTAACAGCCCTTCTAGTCTCCTCGTCTAATCCCTGACACCTAATACAAAGGGGTCTATTGAGATTAATGTTAATATGTAACACTTAAAGGAGATCTCCCCCATGGAGATGATCTCTCCACAATTGGGATCTCCAACCTCTGGCTATCTGCTATTTATGCCTAGTATCAGTGACGGCTATGGGAGTGTATAGTAGGGCGCTGTTTCTTCTTTAAGGCCATGCACTGTTCTTCTGGATAGAAGGTTTATGAAAGCTGTGCCTCTAGTTGCTCTTGTTAGAAAGCTGCTAGCCTTAAAGGGGTATTCCCAGCTGAGACACTTATGGCCTTTCCCCAACTTCCACCTTGTAGCTGCTGTAAGTGGAGCATACGTCATGTATGTGTAAGGTTCGCAGACCGGGCAGGTGTGGACAATGGAGTTAGTAGTAGTAGTAGTGGTTGCAGTGCCCCCACTAAAGTAAGAGATGGTGGCTACATTGTACAGTATATACAGTACAGACCAAAAGTTTGGACTCACCTTCTCATTCCAAGAGTTTTCTGTATTTTCATGACTATAAAAATTGTAGATTCACACTGAAGGCATCAAAACTATGAATTAACACATGTGAAACAAAAGTGTGAAACAACTGAAAATATGTCTTATATTCTAGGTTCTTCAAAGTAGCCACCTTTTGCTTTGATTACTGCTTTGCACACTCTTGGCATTCTCTTGATGAGCTTCAAGAGGTAGTCACCTGAAATGGTCTTCCAACAGTCTTGAAGGAGTTCCCAGAGATGCTTAGCACTTGTTGGCCCTTTTGCCTTCACTCTGCGGTCCAGCTCACCCCAAACCATCTCGATTGGGTTCAGGTCTGGTGACTGTGGAGGCCAGGTCATCTGGCGTAGCACCCCATCACTCTCCTTCTTGGTCAAATAGCCCTTACACAGTCTGGAGGTGTGTTTGGGGTCATTGTCCTGTTGAAAAATAAATGATGGTCCACCTAAACGCAAACCGGATGGAATAGCATGCCGCTGCAAGATGCTGTGGTAACCATGCTGGTTCAGTATTCCTTCAATTTTGAATAAATCCCCAACAGTGTCACCAGCAAAGCACCCCCACACCATCACACCTCCTCCATGATTCACGGTGGGAACCAGGCATGTAGAGTCCATTCGTTCACCTTTTCTGCGTCGCACAAAGACACTGTGGTTGGAACCAAAGATCTCAAATTTGGACTCATCAGACCAAAGCACAGATTTCCACAGGTCTAATGTCCATTCCTTGTGTTCTTTAGCCCAAACAAGTCTCTTCTGCTTGTTGCCTGTCCTTAGCAGTGGTTTCCTAGCAGCTATTTTACCATGAAGGCCTGCTGCACACAGTCTCCTCTTAACAGTTGTTGTAGAGATGTTTCTGGTGCTAGAACTCTGTGTGGCA
The DNA here is from genome assembly GCA_947044405.1 of Leptodactylus fallax. Lineage (NCBI taxonomy): Eukaryota > Metazoa > Chordata > Amphibia > Anura > Leptodactylidae > Leptodactylus > Leptodactylus fallax. The sequence goes on along the minus strand of CAMRHE010000608.1, from coordinate 668,034 downwards.
TTGACCTGGTCTCTAATCTGAGCTGCTGTTAACCTGCGATTTCTGAGGCTGGTGACTCTGATGAACTTATCCTCCGCAGCAGAGGTGACTCTTGGTCTTCCTTTCCTGGGGCGGTCCTCATGTGAGCCAGTTTCTTTGTAGCGCTTGATGGTTTTGGCCACTGCACTTGGGGACACTTTCAAAGTTTTCCCAATTTTTCGGACTGACTGACCTTCATTTCTTAAAGTAATGATGGCCACTCGTTTTTCTTTACTTAGCTGCTTTTTTCTTGCCATAATACAAATTCTAACACTCCATTCAGTAGGACTATCAGCTGTGTATCCACCTGACTTCTGAACAACACAACTGATGGTCCCAACCCCATTTATAAGGCAAGAAATCCCACTTATTAAACCTGACAGGGCACACCTGTGAAGTGAAAACCATTTCAGTTGACTATCTCTTGAAGCTCATCAAGAGAATGCCAAGAGTGTGCAAAGCAGTAATCAAAGCAAAAGGTGGCTACTTTGAAGAACCTAGAATATAAGACATATTTTCAGTTGTTTCACACTTTTTTGTTAAGTATATAATTCCACATGTGTTAATTCATAGTTTTGATGCCTTCAGTGTGAATCTACAATTTTTATAGTCATGAAAATACAAAAAAAATCTTGGAATGAGAAGGTGTGTCCAAACTTTTGGTCTGTACTGTATATACAGTATGTATATATATTATACACACACTTGCCAACATTCTGGACATTACCATGCCCAATTTTTTTTTACATGGCACTAAATGTACTCTCCATGCCCTACTTTCTGATGTGACCAGCACAAAGTGACCAAGTCACTCATAAAATGACTGCTTCCCCCGGAGGTCATCCTTTTCAGCAGGAGACTCCCAGAAAGTTGCCAAGTATGTATTAAAGAGGACCTTTCACATCCTCATGTATATGCGGTTTTACATACCGCTAGAAAGCTGACAGAACGCTGAATTCAGCACACTGCCGGCTTTCCCGTTATATGCCCCGGTGCTGGAGATATCGGGGGTCTAAATTTCACCGTTCACTGTCAGAAGGGCGTTCCTGATAGTCTAGCTGCGCTGTGAGGAACGCCCTCCCTGACTGTGCTCATCCATAGCCGAGTACTGTCAGAGGGGGCGTTCCTTAGTACAAGTCTATGAACGAGCACAGTCAGGGAGGGCATTCCTCACAGCGCAGCTAGACTGTCAGGAACGCCCTTCTGACAGTGAAATTTAGATCCCCGATATCTGCAACCCCGGGGAATATAACGGGAAAGTCGACAGTGCGCTGAATTCAGCGCGCTGTCAGCTTTGTAGAGGTATGTAAAACAGCATATATATGAGGACGTGAAAGGTCCTCTTTAAGGGTATGTGCGCCACATGAACGGGATATACATGCAGAAAATACACACCAAAACTTGCATGTATTCGCATGGAACCCTGCACTAACTGTTGCTGATTTTCATACATGTACATGCAAATTTTAGTGCAGATTTTCCACAATATACATTGGCATACAAAAGTTTGGACACCCCTGGTCAAAATAACTGTTATTGTGAACAGTTAAGCAAGTTGAAAATAAAATGATCTATAAAAGGCATAAAGTTAAAGATTAAACACACTTGTCTATAATTTTAAGCAATATCAGTGCATTATTATGTTTGAGTACAATTTTAGAGTAAAAAAGGGAAAGGAGCACCTTGCAAAAGTTTGGGAACCCTTGTAGATTTGTGTGCTCAGATAACTTGACCAAGGTCTCAGACCTTCATTAGCCAGTTATGGTTATGGCTTGTTCACTATCATTGTTAGGAAAGGCCAAGTGATGCAAATTCTACAGCTTTATAAATACCCGGCCTCCTCTAACCTTGTGCCAAACAGCAGCCATGGGTTCGTCTAAGCAGCTGCCTAGCACTCTGAAAATGAAAATAGTGGAGCCCACAAAGCAGGAAAAGGCTATAAGAAGATACCAAAGTGTCTTCAAGTTGCCCTTTCCTCAGTTCTCAATGTAACTAAGAAATGGCAGTTACCACGAACAGCGGAGGTCAAGATAAGGTCTGGAAGACCAAGAAATATTTCAGAGACAGCTGCTCGTAGGATTGCCAGAGTGACAAATCAGATCCCCGCTTGACTGCAAAAGACCTTCAGGAAGATTTAGCAGACTCTGGAGTTGTGGTACATTGTTCTACTGTTCAGTGATACCTGCACAAATATGGTCTTCATGGAAGAGTCATCAGAACAAAACCTCTCCTGCGTCCTCACCATAAAATTCAGCGTCAGAAGTTTGCAAAAGAACATCTAACCAAGGCTGATACATTTTGGAAACAAGTCCTGTGGACCGGTGAGGATAAAATAGAACTCTTTAGCCACAATGATCAAAGATATGTTTGGAGAAAAAAGGGCACTGAATTTCAGGAAAAGAACTTGTCTCCAACCAATAAGCATGGGGGTGGATCAATCATGCTTTGGGGTTGTGTTGCAGCCAATGGCACCTGGAACATTTCATGGGTAGAGGGAAGAATGGATTCAATGCAATTTCAGCGAATTCTTAAAGCAAACATTACACCATCTTCAAAAAAGCTGAAACTGAAAAGAGGAGGAGGAGGAGGAGGATGGCTTCTACAAATGGATAATGATCCTAAGCAAAAGTCAAAATGGAAATGTAAAATATAAAATTATATATTTTCCAAAAAATACATTGGGAATGTGTCATCTGTAATGTTATGCCTTTGGAAGATCATTTTATCTTTAGCTTGCTTAACTGTTCACAATAACAGTCATTTTGACCAGGGGTGTCCAAACTTTTGCATGCCACTGTAGGTCAATTTCCACACAGAAAAGAATCTGCATCATGTGCATGTGGATGTACACATTATTCTGATTCGTGTGCATGTACACTTAGACTCGAACCCCTCTGCCACACTCTCTACATGGTTCTTGCTCTGGGCTGGGCAGGCACACCAGCACTCAACAACTTAGCATAAGTCTTGTTGCCCCAGCTACCCCCTCCCCCCCTCACTGTCCTCTACAGAGGAACGGTGAATTACATTAAGCCTATGGTATAACAGCACCATCTATTGACTAACCTGTTACTACGCCTAAACAGATGAATACAGCAACATTAATATAAACCACAGAGTAGTGCAGATATATACATATATACATTAGCGGTACAGATATATACAAGATGTGCTGCTACAAAAGATTAACATAACCACACAAATAAACATTCACGATACGACTTTCTCTTGTCAAACTGTCCCATTAAGAGACATTGATCGCAAATCACCGCACAGTCCACGAAGCTCAAAGGGCCATTAACTGGCACAGGGGGCAGTCTAGCAAGTTCACCTTAGGGACACCCATTCTCAGGATAGATGCCAGAGGTGGAACCCACATCTGTTGGACGTTTATGACATATACTGTGGATATATCATAAATGCTCCAGACGGTAAGTCAAGGGCCCATCCGTTAGGAGGCCTTAAAAGGGTTTTCCAACAAAGCAAGTTATTCGGGGGACTGTACTTCGGCTATTTTCGGCATTCATATTAAAACTAAAGGAGCGGTGCACATGGTGCTCAACCACCTCTTCATTCAGAACATCCCTGTTCTCTTGATCCTTGGGGGAATGAGTAGTCAGACCCAACTGATCCACAAGTTATTCCCTATCCTATTGATAGGAGATAACTTGCTTTGTGGGAAGAGCCCTCAGCTTTATCTTTATTTCAATTATGTAAGCAGGTCAAGTGAGATGAGGTGACATGGTGCATTGTCTACTGATCTGGAAAGACCTGGGCATCTTGTATATAGTGATATTGACCATGCTGGTATAACCTGGGCATCTCCTGTATATAATTATATATGTACAGCTGGTATAAGTTATACATCTTCTTATATATAGTGATATGGAACATGTGGTATCTGCACCACTGGCCATTCACAGACAGCCACGATCGCCTTTGTTTGCAGTGGTTTCATGAATGAGAAGCCAGGACTGTACAGACTGGACCGTATCGTCTATAATGATATCTCAAGACGCATATTGTATTTTACATGGTCCCTGACTCCTCCCCTTCTTCCCTCCTCCTCCTTCTTCCCTTCCCCTCTTTCCCTTGTCGTTACCCTCCCCCTCCTGCCTGTGTTCTTTGTGTTGCCATTGGACGATTTGTCATGTATACTTCTTTTTATTATTTTTTTTTTTTTCTTTTTCCTGTTTATTTTGATTTCATCTCCCATATTGTTGTTATGTAATTTATAAAAATTTCAGTAAAAACTACAGTTTAAAAAAAATGATATATCCAGGTTCTGTTTATAATCTCTAAATGGTCTGGTTGGCGATTGGAGGCCTCGTGGTGAGCGCTTCAGTCCTGTCTTTGCTGTGGAGTGACACACTGCCCCCTGCTGGTGTGATGATGTGGGGAGCCATCACATAGAACAGTCACCCCTACTAGTAATACGAGGACACTTAACAGTCTCTCATGGCAGGACAGACAACTGCCAATTTTCAGCAGGACAATGCTCGCCCACACACACAACGGTTCCCCAGATTACAACACTTCCTGGTCCTGCCCGGTCAGCAGATTTATCGGACCAGCTGGGAGGCAGCGTCACCAACTTATGACTATGCAGGATCCACAGGCCCAGCTGTAACATCTGTGGGCAAATGTGGCGCAGGATACCATACAGAACCTGTATACCGCCATGTCCAACCGTATCTCATCTTGTATCCAGGCTAAAGGTGACCAACGGGGCCCTATGTATTTTTTGTCAATGATTGCATAAGAGAATTTAAGCACCTGACGTGACTACAAGGCATCAGGCTGTAGAGCATGAAGACTGTATGTCGAATGGCGCCAAAAGAACACCTCCCGCTGCACAGCCAAGAGGCACAACTAGGTTCTACCCGTCTGCAGAATCATCATGCCGTCCTCTCTCCAGAAAGTACCAGACCATGGCAGGCACAATGACTCAGCAACAAACGTGGTTATAGTGACAGTGTTACATCATACAGTGTGCTAAGTCATCAGCACATACACAGCAATAAACAGCGTATTACACATCATATAAGTCACACAGAGCACAATAAAATATACACAACAGATACACAGGTCAAGCTTAGGTGACGACAGCCAAGTCGCCCACCTAGGGCCATTTTGTAGAAGGTTTGGCTTCAATTACCTACAATAATGCTTGCTACACTTTTTGACCAATATTAGTGTAAAGTACACTGTACTTAGAGCAAGCTTAAAGACATTTATTTCCACAATGACCCCTGACCTGACCACTATACATTAAAGGGAGGATGAAAGTAAACCAGCGCAGGTGAACTTGACCAGAGCCATCCCAGCGTGCTTTCTAATGCTGACCTCAGCACTGCAGAATGTCTTGTCGTTCCACACTGTAGCCTGCACTTTATTAGGGGAGGGGGGAAAGCTCTGCATACAGTCAGCAAGTGAGGCATACAGCAGATACCAACAGAGCAAAGTTGAAGCAAGAACAGCTTGCCGCCAAGCAACTTCTGGACTGCTCCATCACAGGTGTGGTGGGGGGGGGGGCTCTTTTTTACGCAGGTTGTCAGTCAGTCTGATCAGTACATACTGGGAGATGTAGTTTGGGTTTACCAGGAAAAGTAAGATTGGCTGGAAGCAGAAGACAGTCCAGTAAGGCTGGGAGAATTATGAGGGCATTGTAGGATCTTTAAGGAAACAATCAGGTAGTCTGATACTGCCGGCTCTGTGACTACTTTATATAGGACACAGGGACTTTGAGCAAAATATTTTGTGAGATTATAGTCTGAAAAATATGGTATGTACAGCTGATGTAAGATATACATCTCCTGTATATAGTGATATGGACCATGCTGGTATAACCTGGGGATCTCCTGTATATAATTCTATATGTACAGTTGGTATAGTTTATACATCTTCATGTATATAGTGATATGAACCATGATGGTATAACCTGGGTATCTTGAGTGAATACTGTATGTCTTGGAATTTTCCATATCTTTTCTGAACGTAATAGTAATAATCTTTGTATAAACCCCGCCTGCCTCTAACACTCGGGCTATCTGATCCTGGTGCAGTCACCACAAAGGACCTGAAACCTGAAGTGGCTGAACCAGTGATTCAAGAGTTCCTCATACCTTGTGCAAGGTGAGATAAGATGTTGGATTTTGTGAAAGGTAAATTTAATAAGATATTATCAGGATTATTTTGTTATGTTCTCTGTACCTCCCAACCATTTTTGGCTCGTTTCAACTGTCTTGTTTACTGACTGGGTAATGACTTACTGCTAAGGAAGTTGGTACCAACCTGTCACCTTTTCCCCAGGTCTTTTAGCTACTACAGTAATATACATGCCCATTGGCACAGGATTTACATATTCCATAATGCAAACATTTAGCAATATACTGTCTGTAATCCCAGGCTGCAGTGAGTAAAGTGCATCGACTAGAATACAGAAACCCTCACTTTCGCACCCACATACAGCAGCCATGTCAGCCATGACTGGTTATGTTAAATCTTTACATGTTTCACTGGTCATTTATATGTGTCAGTGCACTTTTCACACTGAGCCATGAAAGCAGTTAATGGTTTGAGATCAGGGTGTCACATGACCAATGTTGGCAGGACTTTCATGTGTACAAAGTGCACCTTGACTATAACAGGGATAAGAGACTACTGAGAAGCAAACAATATTCTTGTGTTACAGGGTAGGGCTGCAAGACTGGATTGTCCCTCCTTCTCCACATAGGTCACAGAGGCTGGACCTGCAAGAGGGATGGAAAATGAGGAGAAATCAACGCAGATATCCACCTCAAATTATCCAACTCATTTTAGCCTGTGTGAACAGCCCCTAATAAATGAGAAGAGTAACTAACACAATTAAATGGTTTCCCTCCAAAGAACAAGGAGAGCAACTAACTCTCAAAGGGTTTCCTCCTAAGAACTAGGAGAGTAACTAACGGTCTTTAAAGAGTTTTACTCCCTGGAACAAGGACAGTAACTAACCAACTAACTCTCTTAAAGGGTCCCTTATCTAGTGAATCTCACCCACACATTGTGGAAAAATATGCGCAGTGGAAAAGCTGCGATTTCCAAAACCGTTGTGGTTTTGGAAATCGCACCATGTCATTTATACCTACAGGGAAACGCTGGCGGTCTCCCTATAGGTATAATGGAAGCAGAAAGTTCGCAGAGGAAACCTCTGCGTGCTTTCTGTGAAAAGCACTGAAGGTAAAACCGCAGTGGAAACGAAATGCAGTTCTTTTTTGCTGTGGCCTGCTACGTGGAGACTTAGTCTTAAAGAGTTTTCCCCAAAAAAGAACAGTAACTAACTCTTAAAGGGTTTTTCCCAAAAAATGTTCACTGGGGTGCTTCCAACCACTGCTCCTACGAAGATACATCTCCATCCAAAAGGGGCGGGGCTGTGGCAACTTGTCTTGGTATTTTTCACCATTAATAGATTTTAATAGATAATCTCCTAAATGCCTGACTGCAGGGCCACAAGGAACAAACTGTAGTAAGAAAAATTAAATGAAATTCCAAATTTTATATAGAGATCCTTTTTATATGTAACATCCCCTTTCATCACTTGCAGGAACAAAATATTAACTATATACAGCTGAACATAGCCACCATGTCCTTCGTTCTGCCTCCAGACTTTAATCGCCCACCATTAAAGCTGGTAGGGGGCATGCCCATTATTGGGCCCTTTGCTGACAACTGGGACAATGTAGAGCGGTTCCAGGCCAGAGAAGATGATCTGCTGATTTCTACTTATCCGAAATCAGGTGAGTATCTACACGGATACTACATGAATAAATGATACTGTCATCACATGCACATGCTTCATTGCTAAACGGTGATCTACTCCTCAGGCACAACTTGGCTGAGCAAGATTGTGGATCTCATTTTGAATAAAGGAGATATGGAGGAAAGCCAAAAAGCAGCCATTTTTGAGCGGGTGCCCTTCCTGGAGTGCTCGGGTCCAGGCGTACCCTCAGGTATCTTACAGAGTTCGTGTAATGATAACATTTCTGCAAACTCATTTCTTATATAACTGATCATGAGCAACTTGTCTTGGCTACAGCAACCTTAAGACGTATTTTCAAAAAGTCAATGAATTTATGTTGAAATTTGATAAGATGTTTTGGCCGCCAAATGATGTAATACCGTTTTCTGACCATGAACTATCTTTCTACTATTGTCTTTCTTCAGCAACTGATATCCTCAACAAACAAGACTTCCCAAGGGTGATCAAAACCCATCTCTCGGTGGAGGTCCTTCCTCAGAGCTTCTGGGACAAGAATTGCAAGGTTCCTCTGACATTCGACAAATTTGTCTCTCTTATTTGTGGTTTAGGCACCAGATAAAATCTCTACTTTCTGCCCTATTACTATATAGTTTTATGTTGAAATACTTTTCTCGGGTCAATATTCAACACTCCAAGACCATAACATTGCTACGACACTGCTGCCCTCTAAAGTTGTACAAGAGAATGACTTATGCAGAATGTAAATGGTCAATGACCCACGTATCTCCGAGGCTCTAATAACCCCTTAACATGTCTATCTAGATCATCTATGTGGCCAGGAATGGAAAAGACGTAGCCGTGTCATACTATCACTTCTATAGGATGGCGTTTGGGCATCCAGAACCGGGCACATGGGATGAATTTCTCAACAGCTTCATGGATGGGAACGGTATGTGAGTCTTAAAGAAAGCCTCAATCTACGTGAGCCCACAAGCCCGTGCTATGTGGTATCATGCCTACTATTGGGCAACAGTCTTTCAGAGTCACCTGACATGTTCAGATAACCAGCCTGTAGCTGAAATCCCCATAAAATGAGTTGATTTTTTGGTCATTCAGTATAGCTTTTATGGGATTCTGCTCTCCACCTCTGATAGTGGTTGGAATGTTAATAGAGTTAAACTGTGTCATAACATTGTTGGTATTAGTGTTTGTAGCCATTATTATTGATAGTTAAGTATATGTATTCTCCCATGACACATTGTTTTGGTCTCCACAGTTGCATTTGGTCGCTGGAGCACACACGTGAAAGGCTGGTGGAAGATGAGGCAGCAAAAAGACATCCTGTACCTGTTCTATGAGGACATGCTTGAGGTATGACCTGGCTCATCACTTCACTATACTGTAGATGTCCTTAATGGGTGTCAAACTGTAACAATCACCATGTTTGTGGCAGGATCCGAGGCGTGAGATGCAAAAGGTGTTGAAGTTTATGGGGAAGGAATTACCAGATGAAGTTCAGGAGAAGATTCTCAAGCACACATCCTTTCAGGCCATGAAGGACAACCCCATGACCAATTATAGCAACTTCCCATTCATGGACCATTCTATCTCCCCATTCATGAGGAAAGGTACAATGTCGTTTTCATCATCACCGTAAAGTGTTTAGTCATTCCAAATCAATATGATCAAACTGATACTGATAAGACTTTCCATGTATACTAGAAGCTAAAATCAATAGCGCAATAGATGGGTCGAACCAATTTGTAGTACAGAGTACTACAAAGCAGGACTTTTCTCTCCGCATTTTTTGGGCAGAAACCCGCTGGACTCCATTATAGTCTATGAGGTCCGCGGGTAACCGCTTTTTAAGCGGATTAGGTTTCCGTTCGTGGGGTCCTCAAACGGACCCCACGAACGAAAACCCGAATGCAGGTGTGAACCTAGCGTAACTGATCAGGGATGATTACTATATGTGAGAAAGTTACAGGTACCTTAGCTCTGACTCACTGGGTATTCTCATCTCTTCTTAGGAATCTTTGGAGACTGGAAAACTCATTTCACGGTTTCACAGAATGAGAAGTTTGATGAATATTATCGCCAAGAAATGGCGGACACAGATTTAACTTTCCGCATGTAAGAGTCAAAGTTGTCCTAAGCCCTCCCAGGAGTATAGGCCTGAATAAAGCTGGATCCTCGCACATCTGGATGGACAAAAACAAAATGTGAACAATGTTCATTCCCTGGAATGTTGTCATGGTGCAGATGTTCAACTTTTTGTAACTTGTGATTGTATTTTTTAAATAATAAAGTGTGTTCTTCAGTGGCGAATGTCTCACTAGCAAGACAACTGAGGGTGGTGGCAGGGCAAAGCTATGGGACTCAATGTTAGTGTCCATGTTATAACCTCCATATCACAGCTAACTTGCATCTTGAGAGTAAAAATCAATGACTGCAGGTAATAAAAAGGTCTGAGGACTACATGCCCCATGATGCCTTGCTCAGGAGGATGGTGAGGCCAGATCACATCTATCAAAACCTATAATTTCTGGATTGTTCCAAAGTATGAACAGGTGATGGTACAGTCACAGAGGGGGGTGTAACGCCCAGGACAGGATGAAGCTTGTGTTCTGTGCCGCAGCACACAGCATGTCACAGGCACTGTACAAACTCCTTCTTACTGCAGTAAGGGGTAGATAGAATTGGTTGCCAGAAGCCGTACATCATCTACAGAAAGCAGTTCAGTGGAGTCAAAAGCAAATTGAGGATCTGTTACATCCAACAGAGGGCGCATGAGCTCCCAGCTCCTTTCCCATAATGCCTTGTGATATAACTAATGTACAGTATGTATAAAGCTATGATGATTTGCAGTTGTCACCCAGTGCATTACTGAACTAAGGCTGCTGTATATAATGGCTCAGACACATTTTACCTTCTAGAGGGGAAAGTGAAAAAGAAGTAACAGGGAAAACTGTGGTGTAGTGGAGTTTTCCTTTAAGCCTCAACTACAGCCCTGACCAAGCGATTGGGTGGTAACACTGGGCTGTCACAAGCCACACTGCATACTGCCCCAAGAAAACTGCTCTTTACACTTCATATAGCAAAGAACTATAACAATTTTCATTTTTGTAATCTGTTTAATCTAGAAATCCACTTCTTAGTTTCCAATTACATAACTGTGTAAAAAGTGCATTCTTCACATACTTGTTCTACTCAGAGGAATTATTGGGATTGTGTCCAGAGTCTTAGAGATGTTGGATTTGGTCTCCAGGTCACGGTGACTTGCGTTTACTGTACACACAATGTTACTGGTGGAGAGACCGCAGATTGTCTGTATGTGATAAATGCCTTAGTGATGATAATAGACTAAGCACACAAAGTGCAGCTCCAGTCACATATTATAGTAGTTACATTCTTGTACATAGGGGGCAGTATTATAGTAGTTATATTCTTGTACATAGGAGCAGTATTATAGTAGTTATATTCTTGTACATAGGAGCAGTATTATAGTAGTTATATTCTTGTACATAGGAGCAGTATTATAGTAGTTATATTCTTGCACATAGGAGCAGTATTGTAGTAGTTATATTCTTGTACATAGGAGCAGTATTATAGTAGTTATATTCTTGTACATAGGGGCAGTATTATAGTAGTTATATTCTTGTACATAGGGGGTAGTATTATAGTAGTTATATTCTTGTACATAGGAGCAGTATTATAGTAGTTATATTCTTGTACATAGGGGCAGTATTATAGTAGTTATATTCTTGCACATAGGAGCAGTATTGTAGTAGTTATATTCTTGTACATAGGAGCAGTATTATAGTAGTTATATTCTTGTACATAGGGGCAGTATTATAGTAGTTATATTCTTGTACATAGGGGGTAGTATTATAGTAGTTATATTCTTGTACATAGGAGCAGTATTATAGTAGTTATATTCTTGTACATAGAGGCTTTTTTGGTGAAGATTATGCTTTGTTTTTTTAATGTGGAGTGTTTTTAGGATTGTTCCTTCTGCTGAAATCACTTCAGGGTTTGGCTCTAAATCCACAGCGAAATCTAAACCACAAAAAGCAAAGAAAAGTCTTCATAAATATCTCCCATTAATTTAACTGGGGCTAGTCACATGATTATTTTTTTCACAGTTCTATTTATTTTGTTTTATTTCATCGATACCCACCAAGTGTATGAGTGATACATGAAATGATAAATGAGTCCCCCACAGATACAAAATGCGTCAGTTTTTCACAGTTGTTGTTTAAGCACAGATATGTGAATCAGCAAAAACAGGCCTAAATAGCAAGCTTCTGACTTGGTCCCCCCACACGACATAGCATCCCTTTTCCTGGCCCCCAAACGGTATTACACCCATTTAAACACACTATAATGTCCCAAACGGGCCTTCACACAGTATAATATCCCAGAGCAACCCCCCCACACAGTATAATGTCCCATAGAAGCCCCTCTACACAATATTATGTCCCATAGCGGCCCCTCCACACAGTACAATGTCCCATAGTGGTCCCTGCACACAGTAAAATGTTCCATACCAGCCTCTCCACAAAGCATTATGTCCCATAGTGGCCCCTACAGTGTTCGTTATTGCAAAAATTTCGGGTACAGCAGAACCCGAAATTTTTGAGGTACACCACCCACAAACTATTATTATACTCTGGGGTCTTTTCAGACCCCAGAGTATAGTAAATAGTGGCCCAGGGAAGGTGATACACATAAAAAACAGTATTAGGCTAAAGCCCCATGTTGCAGAAACGCAGCTTTTTTTGTTGCAGATTTTGTTGCGATTTTTTTTTTTTTTAACCAAAGCCAGGGGTGCATTGAGCAGAAGGTAGACGTATAAGAACTTACTTCCTATATATTTCCCATTCCTTTTGTAGACATTCTCAGCTTTGGCCCACAGGGTCCCCTGAAGGGCAGAACGGGAAGTGGGGGCAGCGGAATGTCGTTGCAACTTTTGTGTTCTTATGAAGGGACCATCATTACTTCTGAGCCAAGTCCCTCTTTGCTCTTTAAATGCCCCTTTTTGATATTTGAAATAAATGTACATTAATAAACTTAAAAAAATAAAAAAAAAAAAACATACTCACCTGTCCCAATTGCTCCAGTGTGCCCCACCGTGGTTTGGTCCAGTGGCGCCCTGGAGCTAGCTCCAGTGGAAGTCCTTGCTGCACCTGACCGCTGAGGCCTATCAGCAGCCTAAGGAAAGGAACGGGGATGACACTCACATACATCACCTATACATCACCTATGACAAACTTTGAGTATGTTTTTTTCAATCTTTTTTTCAGCCTCTTTGCCGAAACTTGTAATTCCTTGACATCTACGTTAACTATATTCTTCCAGAAACTCTCTATCTGCTCCCTAACCCTATATTAGACCCCAACTTACAATATGTCAGAATTTGGTATGTGTTATACCTAAAATTATTTAGATATTGTCTGTACTAATATTTTAATAAACGCCTAGTCAACCATATACATATGCAAACAGATTTTACACTTTCACCCAGTGAACGTATAACGGTAGGTTCACAAAGTGTTTTGCAGCAGACTCGGGCCGATTTTTTTTTCTCTAGCTGATTTTTTTCAGCTAGAGAGGAAAAAAGTGCCATGCCCTATCGTCAGGTGGATTCCACCTTGCAAAGTCCATCTTTGAATTTATCGCAGAAAAAAAAACATGTTGTGTTTTTTTCCACCTCCCACTCATTTCTGAAGGCTTTACAAGGCTCTTTGTGATTCTCTAAACTGCTAGCAGATTTTAATTACTTCAATCTGAATTCACACAACATCATTCACACGGCTGAATTAAAAGCTTGAATTGCAATATTCACATGGCTGATTTTTTGCCGGACTGTCAAAAAACATAAGACATGCCCCATTTTCATGGATCCCTCAGTAGACTCAAACCTATGCGGAGATCTGTGAAAATGGGTGCCCCATGGATGCAAAACAGCTGTTAAAAACAGACCGCTGAGTCAGTTTTTGATGGCCAAGAATATGCAATAGTGTGAATAGAGTATGAGTAGCAAGTAAATCTGTATTTCACAGTATGCTTTCTGTGAAATCCTGTACCTCTTTATTCTCCCCCTTGCTTCTGTATTGGGAACTGTTCCTGTCTATCACTGAATGTTACTGAGTACAGAGTACGGGGCTGTGTAACATGTACAGCAGGGGTCAGCTACCCCTGGCACGTATGTGAAGAGTGGCAAACCAGGCATATTACTCTGGCACGACATCCCGACGCCTGAGGGGGTGGCATTTAGATGAACTCTCCCAGCAGTTTAGTTCGAACCAAACATGGTCAAAATGAAATTACTATTATTATACTGTGGGGTCTCTTCATAGGGCCTCAGTGATTAGGTCGGCATCATGATGCATAATGACGCCGACGTGATCCTTGAGACCCAACCAGATGTCAGGCAGAAGCGCCAAAGAAAACAGAGAGTCGCACTGGAGACCAGGGAAGGTTTGTAACATTGTTTTTGTAAGTTTGATCACCTCCCCTGGGCTGATGCTTATTATACACTGGGGTCTGAAGAGACCCCACAGTATAATAATAGCTAATGAGTGGAGAACCCCCAAAATTTTGGGTTTGACTGAACCCGAAATTTTTAGAAAATTCGTGGGGATACTATACTGTGTGAAGGGGCCACTATGTGATATTATACCACTTGGAGGGACCACTCTGGGACATTATACTATGTGGAAGAGGCACTATGGGACATTATTCTGTATAGCGGTGTGTTTTTTAACTAAAAACGCAGGCAGTTTTCCAATGAAATGCACGCATTTTTGTGCAAAAACGCTCCATGTGAACGCAGCTTTACATCGAAGTGAAAGTACCAGTGGCTGGATGCAGTTATAGTTGCATCCAGAAACATAGTATGTCACCACCATAAGGATGCCGCCATACGGTGCTCCTGGACACATACATTTACCGCTAATTGGGGCTGCACATGGACTTTCATTGCTTCTAATAGGAAAGTACAGGAGCGTCCCAAGAAATAGCAGTAAACGCATGTGTCCTAAAGCATCTGGTGGCAGCACTTCTGTGTTATTGATTGTGGTATATAACTTTAGTATACGGGTTGTCAGCCTTACAATTATTGCACCACCCTCCGAGTACCTCATCTTTGATTTTTTTATTTAAATCGGCACTGCGAACAAAAAAGGTTGGTTACCCTTAATGTAGTGAAAATGAGGGGAGGGTCATTTCAAATAGTTTTATCTCAGACATTATAAAACGTACAAACTTGCTTTTGGTGTCATATGATAGATAGAATAGATATGAAAGAGGAGGTTTTAGTGCTATCTAAATTACTTACAGAGATATCACTGGTAAAAAACACAGTCGGGATTAGGATATTTATATGCAGATTTATAATATACAGTATATGATATAAAAATCCAAATCCCAGCTGTGTTTTCAACCAGTGATATCTCTGGAAATAATATAGCTAGAACTGCAACCTTAGTGTCAAGTGAAAGAAGAGAATCTCCTCTTTCATATGACACTAAAAGCATATAACTGTCTGAGCTGACCCTCCCCTACCCTCATATTACACGGCTCTGTACTCCATACACAGTAACATTCAGTGAGAAGCAGGAACAGCTCTCAATACAGAAGCAAGGGAAAGAATAAAGAAATGCAGGATTTCACAGAAAAGAGAAAACATTTGTTAATTAAGTATATTACAAAATGTATTAATGACACAAATACTGCCGCAAATATCAAAAGTTGTCCAAAAGTTTAGTTACGCTTTAAAGAAGTTGTCCAAGAGTTCTGGGCTCCTCAATATTCTCCAGATTGACAGACTATAGAAAAGCCAGACTCCTTAGCAGAGGTAACTGGAGGAGGCGGAGTGACTCAGGGGACACCTGGTGTCGGAACCAGCTCAGAAACCTTAGGAACAGTGTCTAAAAACCTCTGGAGGAAGTTTACAAAGACCCCTGGACCCTCTGGATACTGGCACAGTAGAAACTTGCTTCTCATAACTGCAATGAAAAACTACATGCAGTTTTTCAGTGAAAATAGCACAGTGTAAAAACAGCTTTTAGACTCACTAAGCCAGTGTACCATCAAGGCCAGTTGCAGACGATCGTGCTGCAACCGGCCTGCCATGATTTAAAAGCACGGGCTGCACACAGGGAACACGGGGATGTCCCTGTGTGCCGCCCGTGCATGTGCCGTGCTTCCGCGGCTCCTTTCATTAATAGGAGCCACGGAAGAACAGGCCACAAAATGGGACAGGAATAGGACCTGTCCTATCTGATGCGGCCTGGACTGTCGGCCCGCACACGGGACCGTGAAAATCACAGTTGTGTGTACAGGCCAATAGAAAAGAATGTATTTCATAGAGAGCACACTTACCCACAGCACGGTCGTCTGCAACGGGCCTTAGGTTCAGGACACTCCACCCAGTAATAGAGCCGTGATTCAGCATTTTCTTACAGCTCATGACCTGCTACCAGGGTTGTCCAAGCAATATCCTGCCAAATAATTACAACAGAATATACTGCACAGAAAGGCTGGGAGAACACTAAAACTGCTGTTTAGACACACGACTGGCTTATACACGGAGAATTTCTTCAAGCGGAGTATACACTGTGCTTTCTTACTGAAGTACTATGTGCAGTTTTATAATTGCAGTAATAAGGCTAGGTTCACATACTCTGCTGCAAATTCCGCCTAAGATAAGTGGATAGAAAAGTCCTCCACAGAGAGAAATTATAGTCTATGGGGTCCAAGGGTGACCCCTTTTTAAGTGGACAGGCTCTCCGTCTTTCGGATCTCAATGCGGACCTGAACGCAGAGAACCGAATGCTAGTGTGAACCGAGCGCAAGTAGCACGTTACTATTCCAGTAACCAGAAATGTTAAGTGTGATGGCCACTAGCATACAGGTGAAATGCACAGTAGCATGTTGCCACTATTAGAAACTACATGCAGTTCTTCAGTACGGCTGGGTTTACAAGGCACTTACTTGCTGAAGAACTAAAGAGCAGTAAAGAGTTTCAAAAGTCACTATGCTGGCCCCCGCATGATAACAACCAACCTCTGGTGCACTGACTGTTATCATACAAGTGACATGGATGGTAACATGTGCTAAGAATTCCTGCAATTAAAAAACGCATGTAGTGACGCCAGCCTTATAGGGGTTATAAAGCACATTTCTTCACAAAAACACATGCTTTTTAAACGTGGTGTTTTTTTCCCGCAGCATTTTTCATTGAATTTTTGCTACATTTTTTCTTCCTATATTAAATATATAGGAGAAATGTGTGTGGATGAGATTAATGAAATGTCATTCACTTTGCTGGTACTATAAAATGCAAGTTTTTTCCATTGCTTTTCGGCAACGTGTGGAGTTTGTTGTGATCAGTGTGGTGTCTTCCGTGGACCATATATTGAATACATTTTTGGAAAAAGGAGATGGGGGCAATATTGTTCTGTCCACTCCGCACATTGACCTGAACACTGTCACTGGGTTCCCCCATAGATTATGGTGAACAGCTCAATGTCAGGGAAGCCCTCTTACAAAGAGGGATTGTCCAAAGCAGATATGACCGATCACTATGTGATCTCCTGACACAGGATTGTAGCATACCAGGACCAATCTTACCGCAGTTTCACTCTGCTGCATTGACACGGCCATAATATGTCTGTATTATATGGTCCACAAATCCTGTCCACAATAAAACATTTGAAAAAGTGGGCATGGTCAGCCTATGAAGACACATGCCTACAAGATTTAGCAAATGTGGCTTTGTAAAAAGTTGCAAAAACTGTCACAACTTCACTCTAGTAGTTGGGTAGCTTAGAAAGTGGAGTAACATCTCAGGGAAGAAGTGTTAGAATAAAATTGGTTATCCAGTTTCTTCTATCAATGGCCTATAGGCCATAAATATTGGATGTGCAGGGTCCGATACCCAGGACTCCCACAGATCAGCTGTACCAACACAGCTCACTCACTGTACCAACTGTAGCAGCGGCTGTAGGTACTTTAGCACCACCCCATAGACTTCAATGGGGCAGAAATGCAGTTCCAAAACCTGCTGCTAAAATTTGTATGATGAGTGAGCAGCGTGGCTGCCAGCATGTAAACAATGGGAGCCTCACTGTCTTGATACAGCTGATCTCTAGGGGTCCTGGGTGTCAGACCACTGCAGATCCAATATTGAAGGCCTAACCTTAGGAGAGCAGAAACTATATAATCTTGTTAAATCTGCGGGGGTTAGCTGTACCAAGCAAGGCAGGGCAGCACTGTCCAACTGAAGTATATGGGACAGCGCTGCACTTTGTATGGAGACTGAGAAGTGTGGTGTAGCTCCGGCCATGTAAACATTACCGCAAGCCGCTCTGTCCAGGTGTCAGTCCCCGGAAAATGCCTTTTGAGCTATCCCAAGAATCAATAGTACAAGTAGTGCAAGGTTTGATAAATTTGGCAAAAATTACAGAAACGTTGACTCCAGCAATACTGGCATTAAACAAAACCCCATCTGCATTAATCCACCATTGAACGTATGATTATACTGTATAATCGCACATTAACTGGCAGCAGCATATATTTGCAGCTTTTTGTGCCACTACTAACATGCCAAATGTGTACTAAAGCTGCTTTTCTATGATTTCACAAAATCCCCACCAGCATCTTGTACACCCAATTCTGATCATGCTTCCTCCAACCTACAAATGGCACGTAACCGGTTAATTTACATCCAACCCCATTGCTCACCTCATGTGTACTGGTGGTGAAGCGGTTAAATCCTAGTCAACTTTTCGCAGTCGACTCTCATTCACTTAGCAGAATCCTTCATCACTTGACCAAATGCCAAGCAGACCCCTATACTGAGCCTCTGCTGTAAGAAACCCCCCACCCCGAGCCCTCATTACAATACTGACCCAGGAGGTTACTTGTAAAGTCTTGTATAATACACTGGGCACTTGTGCATTATATCCGCATAATGTACTACTATCCATGATAATTTCATGGCTGTCTTTTTGCTATTAATGGGCTAACATATAAAACACAGCCTGCACGCTTCAATAAGGACACTCCTGGGGACTGTGATAGTCTAAAAATCAAAAATTACAGCCAAAGCTTCATGTAAGCTGGACTTAGGTCCGCTTATTTGCAGAGGACTCCTGCAGCTGATAACACGGCCTGCTATATTGTGAATAGTTAAACTTAATCGTCAGGAAAGGGAGGAGGGGAGAGGTAGGAGGCGATTTGTGGAAGAATAAAGATCTCTCTCATAGAGAAGAATACAAAGTGCTGTGAACAGTGTGAGAAAAAGTTCTGAAGTGACCTGCAGACTGGTAAGTGACATCATGCGGGCTACTGAAACCTACTAGACGTGAAGCAAAGTATATAGACCCAGGCTAAAGGGATATAATTTGAAGGATGACATCTTGGATACAATGGTTTATTTATTTATTTTTTGTTATCGTTTTCTTACTCCCTAGATCATATTAGGCGAGATGGACTCTGAATGGCGTCGGAAGGATTGGGTTATGATCCGTGGTGTCCCGATGATCTGCGCTTGTACTCCAAACTGGGAGAGGATTGATAATTTCCAGGCAAGAGAAGATGATATTGTCATCGCCACATACCCCAAATCAGGTCAGTGATGCCGACTGAATTTTATAGGGAACCTGTCAGGTCTGTTTGGGGCACTAAGCCACCCACAGGTCCCTATGGACTGGTGGTTTAGTGCCCAAATAGCTCTATTCTTATAATGTGCGTTGTCAAAAAAAAAAAAAAAAACTAAATCTTTCATACTTACCTAGTAGGGCTGGCGATTATGGCCTAAATCAAAATCAGACCCCAGGGGAGTTGGTCAAACATAAAAAAAACACTGTTACTCACCTCTCCTGGGCTCTGACATGACTCCCTGCTGTCTTTGGGCCTTCTGACTGACATCAGGGACCGCTGTGGCCTGAGATGGAGCCTCAGTGGTCACATAGCCTTATGACGCTTGAGTTTATGTATCATCACAACAGCACGTGACCTGCTGAGGCCCAATCACAGGCCTCAGCGGTCCCTGATGTCAGGACACAGCAGGAAGACGCACAAGCCCAGGAGAGCACCTCAGCTTCACCTAACATGCACCCAAAGTCTAGGAACTGCACAGGTCCCAGGAGTAACAGGAGCCATGCAAGTATAAATGTGCATTCACATGGTGCAGTTGGAGGCAGTTAATGCACTAGAAAAATTCCAAGCAGTTTTTGATTTTATAGGTGAAACGTGAACTATATGTGTTTTATATATGTTTTTTTTTTTTTGCTGTAAAATTAAGAAACTGTAACAAAAACAGCATCCAGCTGGGGACTGGATATGGCTATACCTGCACCCAGGTACCACCATAACACCTGCAGACAGGTGTGATAGCAAGTGGACACCTGAGATGAGCTGTTGTATTAATTGTATTTTAAAGGTACAACATGGATGAGCGAGATTGTGGATGTCATACTAAATGATGGTGACACAGAGAAGAGTCGGAGAGATGTCATCTTTGAAAAGGTCCCTATGCTGGAGTTTTGGGTGCCTGGTGAGGTGCCTCCAGGTACTTGAGACATTACCTCACATATTTTCAATTATATTGTGACTAAAAAGTTAAAGGAGTTATCCAGTCTTTCAAAATTGCCCATTCTTATAATAGGCTATCAATATCAGATTGGAGGGGTCTGACCAACAAATCTTCTGGATTGTTTCCCTATCTACAAGCCTATAACTACTATAATACTGTCTCCTATATACAAGAATATAACTACTATAATACTGCCCCTATGTACAAGAATATGATTAATATACCTATAATACTGTCTCCTATGTACAAGAATATAACTACTATAATACTACTCATATGTACAAGAATACACACGTGGACAAAATTGTTGGTACCCCTCGTTTAATGAAAGAAAAACCCACAATGGTCACAGAAATAACTTGAATCTGACAGACTGGAATTTGCCAAACTACATGTTGACAAGCCACAAAGCTTCTGCGAGAATGTCCTATGGACAGATGACACAAAAATCTAAATTTTTGGCAAGGCACATCAGCTCATGTTCACAGACGGAAAAATGAAGCCTATCTTGAAAAGAACACTGTCCCTACTGTGAAACATGGAGGAGGCTCTGTTATGTTCTGGGGCTGCTTTGCTGCATCTGGCACAGGGTGTCTTGAATCTGTGCACGGTACAATGAAATCTCAAGACTATGAAGGGATTCTAGAGAGAAATGTGCTGCCCAGTGTCAGAAAGCTTGGTCTCAGTCGCAGGTCATGGGTCTTGCAACAGGATAATGACCCAAAACACACAGCTAAAAACACCCAAGAATGGCTAAGAGGAAAACATTGGACTATTCTGAAGTGGCCTTCTATGAGCCCTGACCTAAATCCTATTGAGCATCTTTTGAAGGAGATGAAACATGCCGTCTGGAAAAGGCACCCTTCAAACCCGAGACAACTGGAGCAGTTTGCTCATGAGGAGTGGCCAAAATACCTGTTGAGAGGTGCAGAAGTCTCATTGACAGTTACAGGAATCGTCTGATTGCAGTGATTGCCTCAAAAGGTTGTGCAACAAAATATTAAGTTAAGGGAACCATCATTTCTGTCCAGGCCTGTTTCATGAGTTTTCTTTTTAAAAAAAATTCTGTTGTAGCATGGTTGAAAAGCAATGTCTGACTTTCATTTGTTCATTTCCATAGAATTTTTATATATTATTACTTTTGTCAGATTCAAGTTATTTCTGTGGCCATTGTGGGTTTTTCTTTCATTAAACGAGGGGTACCAACAATTTTGTCCACGTGTGTATATCTACTATATTCTTGTACATAGGAGGCAGTATTATAGTAGTTATATTCTTGTCCATGGGAGCAGTATTATCGTAGTTATATTCTTGTACATAGAAGGCAGTATTATAACTACTATAATACTGCTCCCATGAACAAAAATATAACTACT
Source organism: Leptodactylus fallax (assembly GCA_947044405.1). NCBI lineage: Eukaryota > Metazoa > Chordata > Amphibia > Anura > Leptodactylidae > Leptodactylus > Leptodactylus fallax. The sequence continues at coordinate 646,295 of CAMRHE010000608.1, read as the reverse complement.
ATAATACTGCCTTCTATGTACAAGAATATAACTACTATAATCCTGCTCCTATGTACAAGAATATAACTACTATAATACTGCTCCTATGTACAAGAATATAACTACTATAATACTGCTCCTATGTACAAGAATATAAATACTATAATACTGCTCCTATGTACAAGAATATAAATACTATAATACTGCTCCTATGTACAAGAATATAACTACTATAATACTGCCCCTATGTACAAGAATATAACTACTATAATACTGCCCCCTATGTACAAGAATATAACTACTACAATACTGCTCCTATGTACAAGAATATAACTACTATAATACTACTCCTATGTACAAGAATATAACTACTATAATACTGCTCCTATGTACAAGAATATAACTACTATAATACTGCTCCTATGTACAAGAATATAACTACTATAATACTGCTCCTATGTACAAGAATATAACTACTATAATACTGCTCCTATGTACAAGAATATAACTACTATAATACTGCTCCTATGTACAAGAATATAACTACTATAATACTGCTCCTATGTACAAGAATATAACTACTATAATACTGCCCCCTATGTACAAGAATATAACTACTATAATACTGCTGCTATGTACAAGAATATAAATACTATAATACTGCTCCCATTGACAAGAATATAACTACTATAATACTGCTGCTATGTACAAGAATATAAATACTATAATACTGCTCCCATTGACAAGAATATAACTACAATACTGCTCCTATGTACAAGAATATATCTAGTATAATACTGCTCATATGTACACGAGTATAACTACTATAATACTGCTCCTATGTACAAGAATATAACTACTATAATACTGCTCCTATGTACAAGAATATAACTACTATAATACTGCCCCCTATGTACAAGAATATAACTACTATAATACTGCTCCTATGTACAAGAATATAACTACTATAATACTGCTCCTATGTACAAGAATATAACTACTATAATACTACCTCCTATGTACAAGAATATAACTACTATAATACTGCCTCCTATGTACAAGAATATAACTACTATAATACTTCTCCTATGTACAAGAATATAACTACTATAATACTGCTCCTATGTACAAGAATATAACTACTATAATACTGCTCCTATGTACAAGAATATAACTACTATAATACTGCTATGTACAAGAATATAACTACTATAATACTGCTCCTATGTACAAGAATATAACTACTATAATACTGCTATGTACAAGAATATAACTACTATAATACTGCTCCTATGTACAAGAATATAACTACTATAATACTGCTCCTATGTACAAGAATATAACTACTATAATACTGCTCCTATGTACAAGAATATAACTACTATAATACTGCTATGTACAAGAATATAACTACTATAATACTTCTCCTATGTACAAGAATATAACTACTATAATACTGCTCCTATGTACAAGAATATAACTACTATAATACTGCCTCCTATGTACAAGAATATAACTACTATAATACTGCTATGTACAAGAATATAACTACTATAATACTGCTCCTATGTACAAGAATATAACTACTATAATACTGCTATGTACAAGAATATAACTACTATAATACTGCCCCTATGTACAAGAATATAACTACTATAATACTGCCCCTATGTACAAGAATATAACTACTATAATACTGCTCCTATGTAGAATAATATAACTACAATATTACTGCCCCATATGTATATATAGTTACTTTTCATCTTGATGCCAAAGGGTTTCCTTAACACATCGTAAAGTATCTTTCTCTTCCAGGGTCTGAGCTTTTAGATTCTCTTCCTTCTCCCAGAAAAGTTAAAACCCATCTACCAGTCTCCCTGTTACCAAAGTCATTTTGGGAAAAGAACAGTAAGGTAGTACTGTTCATTGTTCTCCCTTATTTGATCACTTGGGTATAGTCCATTTTGAAACATCCATTGTTTTGTGTTTTTACCAGATTATTTACGTAGCGAGGAATCCTAAAGACGTGGCTGTGTCATTTTATCACTTCGATAAGATGAACAATTTACATCCAGAGCCGGGACCCTGGGAGAAGTATGTCGACAAGTTTATACAAGGAAACAGTAAGGAATATTAATTCCTTTTTTTTATTTAATTTTATTGACTTGTCATTGATTGGTCATTTTCTTTATGTCCTAGTGGGATTTGGGCCATGGGCCACTCATGTCAAAGAATTTTGGGCCCTAAGACAAGACAGAAACATCCTTTACATGTTCTATGAAGATATGCTGGAGGTGAGTTTTCTCCACCTATTACTTTTAGAAGTCAGGATGACAACAAAGTAACGTACAGAGTCTCTTCCAACACTGCGAATGTCCTCCTCGTTTTGGTGGCGATGGGTTATCTCGGTGTCGCCTTCAGCAGTTCATCATAGCAGGCAGTATATTGGCTCTCTGGAAGAGGGATCTTAATGCTCTGTGTAATGTATTCAGAGAAATACCTGTCCATCTTTCCTTTATGAACAGGACCCAAAGAGGGAGATCCGTAAAGTAATTAAGTTTCTGGGAAAAGATTTTTCGGATGATGTCCTTGAGAAGATTTGTCTACACACCTCCTTCAAGGCCATGAAGGAGAACCCATTAACAAACTACACCGCCCTCTCCTCAGCCATTATGGACCAGTCAGTCTCTCCATTTATGAGGAAAGGTACAACACTGCCATCTGGCTGTCACAAAAACAATAGCACTTTTACTTACTGTAGTTGTGATTATTGTTAATGTCTACCAACTGACAACTTTTTAATGCATTACGAAGCACTAAGACAGCAGGGGTGGGAAAAACTTTGCTTTTAAGAGCCATTTTTAGGGCTATTTTAATGGTCTGCACTGCTGACCTCCATACACATTATTTGAAAAAGACCACAAAAGGCAAATTTTGGCTGCAGATTTGTAAGCACATTAGGCCTTCATATACAGCCTATATGGTGCATGTAGACTTCATATATTGCATATACAGTAATACCTCGTACATTCGCGAGGTTAGGGTCCAGAGCGGGTCGCAGATCGCGAGGAATCGCGAATGTTTGGTACAAGCGCTTAGAAGCGCTTACAATGCCGGTTTCTAATGTTTAACCCCTAAATATCAATAAACTTTACCCTACAGTACTGTACAGTATACTAAAGTATACTAAAGTATACTGTACAGTACTGTATATTAATACATTCATTCATTTTTCTTATACACTCACAGTAAAATGAAACTAATTACCGGGTACGTAACGAACAGGACGCTACTACCCAATAGCGAAGGTGTTTTTTTAAATTAAATTTCACAGATCTGAAAAAAAAAGAGCAAAATCTATATATGTTAGTTGCGAAAAAAATATCGCGAATCTGTGAATTCGCAAATTCGGAAACGCGAGTGTACGAGGTATTACTGTATGCCTAAATATAACATCTACATGACTATATGCAGCAATTTTGATTGCACATAGGAATATAGCCTCTAGTGGTCATTTGCGGTACTGCCATTTAAAAAAAAAAATTTTTTTCCATTGACCAGGTCATGCACCGAAACGTGTGAAAACTGAAAAATCTGTACAGAATATTCCTGCTATGTCCAAAGAACAGTAACAGAGTTGCATCTTGGGCACTGACTAAAATGTTTTCTTCTTTTCCCAGGAATCTGCGGAGATTGGAAAGATCACTTCACTGTGTCTCAGAATGAGAAATTTGATAAGTATTATCAGAAGGAAATGTCCGGTACTGATCTCTCTTTCCGCTTTACGGTCTGAACATTGCATACACTTGTCCTGGTCACACCTGTGTATGGTATATACAGTAGAAACCAGTGAAGAGTCTTCATTACGAGCAATAAAGAGCGCGATGGTATGTGCTGGATTCCTAAAAAGCCATTTGTGCTCTACCTGAGTATAGGAAGCTTCTTAGACAACAAAACGCCAATGCAAGATGAGCGGCTCCACGTACCTCTGAGAATAGATTGAGCCAAGACATCTTAAGACAAGAACACCCATCACAGCTCCAATATAATAGCTATGACCAATCGACTAGTTTCAGTTTCTTAATGTCACATTATAGTATTTATTCAATTTTTTATTAAACTCAAAGCACATCAACTAAAATAACTTTTAATATCGTTCATTTAAAAAAAAATCGGTATAGGCTGAATAAATATGCGTAAATATGCTAAGATGAGAAAAATGTGTGTATAATAATCAGAGTCACGATTGGGCGGTGATTATGTATTAGTTTTCACTGCACCATCTCCCATATTGGCTCACCATTTCATCTAACTATCCTCCTGATCAACCCACAGATGGGCAGGGGGGTGAAACGTGTTGAGGGATATAGTTAGGGCCATAGTGTCTTAGCGGGTCAACACAGTGTCATACCCGATACTCATATCCATTGGACTATTCTCAATATAGCGGTGACTATAATTAGACCACGCTACGTAGATATTGAAAGGAGTAGTGAGTTTCTTAGCGAGCCAGCATTCTCTGGGACCCCCTGCTTTTGCCCAGTGGAAGACACTTAGTGAAGCGCTGGGATTTTAACTAGACCACGCTACCACCTGTGACCCCAGAGAATAATGATCAGAGGCCCAGGGGAGGCGAGGGAACATAAAAAACACTGTTACTTACCTCTCCTGACGTCTCCGTGGGCCAGGCCAATGTCATTGTGCGTCGCAACGCATGTCTGGCTCATGTGACCTCTGGTTCAGCATCAAAAAAAGCCGGAAGTAGTGGGGAGTACGCCGGAGCCAGGGAAAGGTAAGTAACATTGTTTTTTATGTTTGTATCCTCATGGGTGCTACACAATGGGGTATAATACTATGTGAAAGGGCCACTATGGGGCGTAATACTGTGTGCAGGGGCTACTATGGGACATAATACTGTGTGAAGGGGCCACTATGGGGCATAATACTGTGTGCAGGGGCCACTATGGGGCATAATAGTGTGTGCAGGAATGCGGTTTGTGTGGGGGAGGGGGCGGTTGCCGGAGGGGGGGCATGTCAAATGTTCGCCTTGGGGCCCAGTCATTCCTACATTCCTAGTTACGCCACTGTGAGTGACTCACAGACACCATATAATGCAACATACTGTGTTGCTTCTTTATAATTTATGCAGTAATATAGACTTTGATGGCAAGGGTGTCTGTGATAGATTATCTCACTCTCCGCTGTACAATGAGTGAAACAGGCGACTACTATTGTGGTTACACATAGAGCTGATATTTTATCATGTATGAAAAGTTTAGATTCCTATGGTGTGTGGTTCTATATACCAATTTTCCTTTTGAGTTAGAGAATCATCTTTGTTACTGACATTTGGGAGATACCAACATTGACATTATTATGTCTAAGATCTCCATACCTCCTAACAAAGAGGTGGATGAGTACAGATTTTATAATATAACTAGTGTTTGGAACCACACTGTTGACAAAGTACAGGGGGTGATCTATATTAATTTGGGTGTATATTAGTGAACCAATTATGGTCCATATATCCACCCATCCCTGATACATAATCAGCGCCCAATCATGAATCTGATTATTATACACACATTTTTCTCATCTTAGCCTATTTACGCAAATTTATTCAGCCTATACTGATTTTTTTTAAATGAATGATATTAAAAGTTATATTTTAGTGGATGTGCTTTGAGTTTAATGAGATACCTGTTTTGAGCACTTGATACACCCTCTTCTTTCTCCCTCCTCTCTTTTTATTAAATTTTTAATCATAACTCGTGAGTTTGTGTTTGATCCTTGGGAAAATGATAAAAACTGCCCAAACAGTGAAGGTTTTGGCACTGGTTGGAGGTTATGAGCTCAGTTAAATTGGATGACGACCAATGGGACCACCATTGCTGCGTTCACACAGCTATGCCACGACTCTCGGAGGTCAATTATATAGTGTGTGTGGAGAAAATGGATGAGCTCTTCTACTGGACACTTATGTCTACAGGAGAAAAAGGAACTAGAAACATCTTCGTGAAGAAAAATCTCTTCTGTAGCCCTTACTTGAGAATTCTGGTCGGAAATAAATGGTTGCAGTTCAGCTGTAGTCATACTCAATGAGGGAAAGATAATACAATCTTCAACTTACCCATAAGAGAGGTTAAAATAAATGTTTCAGGCTCACTTTATGACTATTTATTTTACCTCACGCACATAAGGTCAAAAAGGGCTTGGATACCTCTCTTGAAAAAAAAAAAAATAAAATTATTACAGGTTAAGAGTATTACATTTTTGGAGAAGACATGTTGATCCAGAGTTTTATACTCTTTGCCAGGTTTGGAGTTGGGAAGGAATTTTTTCCACCTAACAGTTTCAGATTTCTTTTTTGCCTTCCTCTGGATTACAGGTTGGAATTGATGGACCTGTGTCTTCATCCAACATCATCTACTATTGTACTAAGTCTTTATTACAATGAAATTATCACCAAGTGATAAATCTTATTATGTTGAACCGTGGTGATCCTGGGCACACTCTTCCTACTTTACTTTGAAGTGATGTGAGTGTCAAAAAACAAAAAAGTGGCGCAATTTTTCACACAAAATAGAGTGCACTACTTTTACAACAGATTTCTGTCACACGGCCAGTACTAAAGAGGTTTTCCCACGAGCATAACCAGATTTACATTCATAGACAATTAAAAGTTAAACATTTTTTCAAATATAAGGAATTTCAAATTTTGTAGAGTTTAAGATTTTCTCTAACCATCTTAGTGACGACAATCTGTTGTCTTGATCAGTTGTCATTAGATACAGGCATGGACTCAAGAACTTTCTTTAGTCAGGCTCTTGTCAAAAACCCAGCCATGATGTCCTTATTGTGGTTGGTTTGTCTTCTCATACATGTAGTGTCCCTCCTGATAACCTGCCATGATGTCCTTATTGTGGTCAGGTTATCTTCTCATACATGTAAGTGTCCCTCCTGATAACCAGCCATGATGTCTCCATTTTATATTTGCAAAAATGATTAACTTTTGTCTACAAAACTAAAGATGATTATCTTCATGGGAAAACCCCTTTAAATTTTCCCTACCGTGTATGTTCCACAAAATAGGAGGATTCTATAGGCAAAAGAGAGACTCCTAGTGGCACATAGTGTAATTAGTGAATTAGTGGACTCTCATCTGATGTTCTTGTGAAAAGGCACAACAACTGTAGAAAGCAATGTAACTTATTCCCAGGGTAGTGCAGCTGGGTCCACAATCGTCACAGGAGGAATCTGGATGAGGATAACATCCAATTACCACCAATGGAAATAGGTTCCAAGAACAGCAAGAATATCTGCGCTTACCCAAACAAGAATTTTTATTGTAACCAAATCCACACAACGTGTTTCATAGGGCTCCCCCTTTATAAAGTGTATACACCCAAGACCCTTATTGTCGCCCGGATTCACTCTCTCCTTGACTACTGTAACTCCTTACTAATCGGTCTTCCCCTTACTAAACTCTCCCCTCTACAATCTATTCTGAATGCGACGGCCAGGCTCATCTATCAGTCTAGATGCTACAGCGATGCCTCCGGTCTGTGCCGGTCACTACATTGGCTGCCTATTCAATACAGAATACAGTCCATAATGCTGCACCTCCCTACATTTCCTCCCTCATCTCTATCGCCCAACCCGTACTCTCCATTCACTCAATGACCTAAGATTAACATCCTCTATTATCAGAACCTCCCACGCTCGTATACAAGACTTCTCCCGAGTTGCACCACTTCTCTGGAATGCTCTATCCTGGACTATCAGATTAAGTTCCAAATTCTACAGCTTCAAGCGCAAACTAAAGACATATCTTTTCAGATAGGCCTATCACAACTCCTAATGTAAACCCTTCCGTAGTTAGAATCCCTTAAACGAACACTTCTCTGTTCATGTTCCCACATTACCTCACAGGATATGATACCATATCAGACTAACTTTATATGTCCAGGCACCATCTGCACGTTAAAGGACAAGACTGGTGACGGCTCATACAGCTTTATATATGTGCAATGACAGTAACCTCTATCACAAAAAACGTCTGGACTGCTGTATAGGCGATGCTACCTCGTGTCACCTCCTCTACCTCATAGATTGTAAACTCTTGCAAGCAGGGCCCTCAGTCCCACTGTATGAATTGACTATGTTTCTATGTTCAGTTTTTTGGATGCAGTCTTTGAAACCAGGAGTGGATTATAAAGAAAAAGAACATATAAAGGACATATGGTATTTGTTTTTTAATCCATTCCTGGTTTTCTCTTCAAAAACAGCATCCAAAAACCTGTACATAAAGACACTTACAAGTGTCGGTGTCAGGTGGGAGTCACTAAGATGATAGGACAGCTGGCCGACCTCTTGGTCAAGGTATATCAAGTATCTCTGGCAGGAATACTTTATCTATTAGGATTACTTCTGAGTTATGTTACACTGACTAGTTACTCTGTAGACCATCCATTTATCCCAAGGAAAAGAGAACCTCTCCTTTCTATATAGAATTAGGCCACCCCTGTCACCTCCTCCCCACCCCTTCCCTATCTCCCATTAATGTTTGAAGAAAAGCTCTTGGTGCTAAGAACCTGAAAGCAGTAACATCTTTCTGGTCGGTGCAGTTTATGTTGGGTTGCAGGCAGTCTTTGGATCTCTTGAGCTTAATAGGTCATCTCCAGCTGTTTTTTTTTCATGCAGTAATACATCAGAGACTTCCAACAAGAGGAATTCTACTAAATTTACAAGATTTCTGTACAATGTCAAAGAAATGAGAACTTCATCAAGATTTTCTACCCGGCAGACACCTTTATGGCTCCACCTTCTGACTCAGTCATTGACTTTGGTAGGTGGCCTTATAGAACAGGAAATTAGATATAGCTCCTAAATATGAGATGGCTTCCTTAATCATTTGTAGCGTACAGCTTGCTCTTTCTTCCTCGTGGCTTTGAATTTCCAGGGCATTGATGCTCTTATACTAGTTAATGAATGGATACCCAGTCCGGTATGGGTTTTGCTTTATCTTTTATCTTTTGCACTGATCATTTCCTTGTGCAAGTCCGTAATTCTATTTGCAACGTTTTAATCTCTTCAACAAAACCCTGCGTTTCTTCTTCTTTCTCCAATGAGAAAGCAGGAGGGATCGAAATAGGAGTCACCTTTGGATCAGTAGTATTTCAGAGCCATATTGTGGACTATGCATTTCTGGCAGTGTAAAGATGTGTTAGGCTCTTGTCACATAAGACCTGGTGACTTAACATTCAGATCTTATTCACAAACAAAGCTTCACATTTCACTCTTATTCACAGCAGATATAAGGAGTGGTGCAGAAAACCTCCATCGCTTCTGAGACCCCTTTTTATCCTACAGTTAGAGAATTGCTTGTTTTTTATGTGGGATATAACACGGCATTTGGTGCTTGTTTGTACTGGCTTTTTACATAGGCCAATGCAAAACACATGGGACGAACAATTGCTGTTAGTAGCAGGCGTCAGCTGTGTAATATAGCCTGCACCTGCCGTATATGGCGAGAGCTCAGGACTCTCTCCATACCCTCCCCCCACCAAACATTATGACATACCTGAACATAAAATGTCAGAATAAGAAAATTGCATTTTTCTAAAAATGACTCTGGTTAGTAAAAAATGTTCCAAATTATCCAAAACTGTAGTGTATGGCCACTTCTGGCCCCACAGCCTATTCGTTTAAACATTGTGGGCCAGATCTATTAAAGCTTAATAAAGTCCCCGACAGGCGCAGGGCGTGGCTTATTTATGAAGAGGCTCCAGCCCCTTTACAAATCAGACGCACACCCGTGAGCCAGAATAGAGATCTACACCAGTAAGGAATTGGCATAGATTTCCAGTATAAGGGTGGGTTCACACTTGCGCCAGCACTCCGTCTGCCGTGAATCCGACCTAAATGTCGGAAAAAAGGACTGGGACAGGATAGGGAAAGGTTCAAGACGGTTTGCTTAAAAACCCATTCACTTGAATGAGTTTTAAAAGCAATGCGCAGGTGTGTGCTTTCACCCTCTGCGCCGCGTAGCGGAGTAAATGGGTTTTTAAGCAAACCATCTTAAACCTTTCCCTATCCTGTCCCAGTCCTTTTTTCCGACATTTAAGTCGGATTCATGGAGGACGGAGTTCCGGCGCAAGTGTGAACCCACCCTAACTCGCACCTTCTGCTAAGTGCCTGGATATGGTGCGGGCAAAGACAGGGGGTGTAATGACAGCGCCCCCTGTGTCTGGATGGATATCTCCTGCTTCTCTCAGCCCAGTGATGCCCTCTCTGAAAGTGTGTCAAATGGGAAAAAGACATGTCTAGCAGTCACCGATCTCTCACCAAGAGGTACGTGGCAAGCCCCAGTGTCTGATCAGACCACACCTATAATCCTTTACAAATCTGCCTGACAGAATGGCAGGACCAGTTGTACTGGGTGCGATATTCTGTGACGTTTCTATCTGGTTGTGGTATTCTGTGACGTTTCTATCTGGTTGTGGTATTCTGTGACATTTCTATCTGGTTGTGGTATTCTGTGACGTTTCTGTCTGGGTGCGGTATTCTGTGAAGTTTCTATCTGGTTGTGGTATTCTGTGACATTTCTATATGGTTGTGGTATTCTGTGACGTTTCTATCTGGTTGTGGTATTCTGTGACATTTCTATATGGTTGTGGTATTCTGTGACGTTTCTATCTGGTTGTGGTATTCTGTGACATTTCTATATGGTTGTGGTATTCTGTGACGTTTCTATCTGGGTGCGGTATTCTGTGACGTTTCTATCTGGGCGCGGTATTCTGTGACGTTTCTATCTGGGTGCGGTATTCTGTGACATTTCTGTCTGGGTGCGGTATTCTGCGACGTTTCTATCTGGGTGCGGTATTCTGTAACGTTTCTGTCTGGGTGCGGTATTCTGTGACGTTTCTGTCTTGGTGCGGTATTCTGTGACGTTTCTGTCTGGGTGCGGTATTCTGTGACGTTTCTGTCTGGGTGCGGTATTCTGTGACGTTTCTGTCAGGGTGCGGTATTCTGTGACGTTTCTGTCTGGGTGCGGTATTCTGTGACGTTTCTGTCTGGGTGCGGTATTCTGTGACGTTTCTGTCTGGGTGCGGTATTCTGTGACGTTTCTGTCTGGGTGCGGTATTCTGTGACTTTTCTGAGTGCGGTATTCTGTTCTGTCAGTATACAGGAGCGTTGTGGATGACCATAAATTTGCTGTACTGTATCTCACCTGTGACTTGATGGATTGGCACTAAAGTACAACCTCATCCTGTTCTGCTATCACCTACAACCGCGGCGTGTGAACCTGACCTGAATGAGAGGGTTTCCTCAGTTTTCCCGCCATAACCTGTGTTTCGGGTGAGGAGGTCACACATGGCTCCTTCTGTTACCACATAACCTCTGCCCGGAGCCATTGCAGCGTGTATCTCTGTATTACATGTACTGCCAGCTGACAGCCCCTCCTCACATTTTTACCTCAGACCTTCCTTCTTGTCAGCCGGGAGCGTCAGTCTGCAGCTAACACACTCCGCCCACTGTCAACAGGCTATCACCATGGAAATAACGGGCGTAGCCGTCTGCTGTGCGCCTGCGCAGTATGTCATCCAGAGTACCGGCTGCTGTGAGTCACCTGTTTCGGGCCGGCTGCGCTGTGTTTGGGTTCCGCGGACAGGGTCAGTGTGTGTTAGCCAATCAGAGAGCTCCAGGCACTGCGGGCAGGTAAGTAGGTGCAGGTGACAGACCGCGGAGCCCTCCGCCAATAGATCCGCGCTATGATTGATTGGCATTAGTATAGACCAATCACCCTAGGGCACTGCTGGTAATATAGTTCCTGTAACCTGTAACCCCTATACTATATATCCTATAGCCTGTATATCACATCTTATACTATCTTATACTATATATCCTATAGCCTGTATATCACATCTTATACTATCTTATACTATATATCCTATAGCCTGTATATCACCCCTTATACTATATATCCTATAGCCTGTATATCACCCCTTATACTATATATCCTATAGCCTATATATCGCATCTTATACTATATATCCTATAGCCTGTATATCACATCTTATACTATATATCCTATAGCCTGTATATCACCCCTTATACTATATATCCTATAGCCTATATATCACCCCTAATATTATATATCCTAATGCCTGTATATCACATCTTATACTATATATCCTATAGCCTGTATATCACCCCTTATACTATATATCCTATAGCCTGTATATCACCCCTTATACTATATATCCTATAGCCTATATATCGCATCTTATACTATATATCCTATAGCCTGTATATCACATCTTATACTATATATCCTATAGCCTGTATATCACCCCTTATACTACATATCCTATAGCCTATATATCACCCCTAATATTATATATCCTAATGCCTGTATATCACATCTTATACTATATATCCTATAGCCTGTATATCACCCCTTATACTATATATCCTATAGCCTGAATATCACATCTTATACTATATATCCTATAGCCTGTATATCACCCCTTATACTATATATCCTATAGCCTGTATATCACATCTTATACTATATATCCTATAGCCTGTATATCACATCTTATACTATATATCCTATAGCCTATATATCACCCCTAATATTATATATCCTAATGCCTGTATATCACATCTTATACTATATAGCCTATAGCTTATACATAACCCCCTATTCTATTTATCCTATAGCCTGTATATCACCCCTATGCTATATAGTCTATAGCCTGTATATCACATCTTATACTATATATTCTATAGCCTGTATATCACCCCTTTTACTATATATCCCATAGCCTGTATATCCGCCCTTATATTATACAGTATATCCTAATGCCTGTATATCACTCCCTCTACTATATATCCCATAGCCTGTATATCATACTATATGTCCTGCGTTTGTTCCTGTATATCACCCCACATACTGTATATCTTATGTCTGCCCATATGTCACCCCTTATAATATATATCCTACGTCTGTGCCTGTAATCAGACTTGTGGCTCGGTGACAACTCGTCACCTGCTGATTGGGCACATGAACTGGCACTGAGTTGCCCCTAGGCCTCAGTGACGTTGGACCGCTATGGATACAACAAGGTCACTGAGGACTAGTGATCACACAACCGACCTTATAAATGGTCGTAACTTTTCGACAAACTTTGTATAAATCAATAGTACAAGCAAATATAACAAAAACTTTACCATATATGTTATTAGAGAAAGATGCTATAATGTTATCAGCCACTTTCTCCTCCTTCCTTAAAGGGTTTATCACATTATGGACACTTATCCACTATCCACAAGACAGTCCTGGCAGCCCCTAGAAGTGAATGGAGCGCCGGTCACACAAGCACACTGGTGCTCTATTCACAAACAGGCCTTTCAGGGACTTTCGGTCCTCTGCTCCTCAAGAACACTGGGGAACCTGGCGATTGGGCCCCCAGTGATCGGACGCTTATACCCTGTCTTGTAGATAGTGGATAAGTGTCCATAACAGGACAATCTCTTTAACTGTTCACTGTGATAAATCTGTCAAGATTGACTGTCAGTTTAGAAAGGGATCAGATTGCAGCAGGCCATAAAAAGTCTATGGGCAAGGGCAGAGTGAGAGAGAAGCAAAGACACAAACAGACAAGGTCCTGCTGCTTTTAGTAAGTGTTGCATTTCACATCAGTACAGATCAGTACTTCTCTATTATTTCTTATAAGCTACTGCTTCTAGTAGTATGTGTTGTATCTCACATCAGTAAAGGTCAGTCTTTTCTATAACGTCCTTTATGCTGCTGCTAGTAGTAAATTTTGTGTTTCACATCAATACAGGTTGGTCTTCTCTATTACATCCTATATGCTGCTGCTACTAGTAGTAAGTGTTTTATCTCACATCAGTACAGTTTACGCTAGGTTCACACTAGTGTTCGGGTTTCCATTTTTCGGGTTCGCTTGGGGACCTGAAAAACGGAAACTCTATCCACTTAAAAAGCGGTTGCTCGCAGAAACCCTTGGACCCTATAGACTTGCTTGCAGGACTTTTCTCTCCGCATATTTTAAGTGGAATGGGGGACATAGTCACCGAACGCTAGTGTAAACCGACTACTAGTCTTCTCTATAACATCCTTTATGCTGCTGCTGCTGCTGGTAGTAAGTGTTTAATCTCACACCAGTACAGGTTAGTTTTTTCTATAACAAACTTTATGCTGCTGCTAGTAGTGTTTTATCTCACATCAGTACAGGTCAGTCTTCTCTATAACTAGCATTGTGCTGCTGCTAGTAGTAAGTGTTTTATCTCACATCAGTACCAATCTTTACTTCTCTATAATATCCTATTGACAAAGTTTGTTAAAATGTTGCGGAGGTTTTAATTTTTCTTATGTCCCTCATCTCTGTGTTCCCAAAGTCTCCGTGTAGCCTGGGCCTGAACCTTGTAACCGCACGTACAATAAGAGTCACACTGACAGTACAGCTGGAGGAATGTCGTGGCCCAGTGCCCGGCTCAAGCATTTGCTGATGAGGGCATTTCAATAGAACTAATGCTACAAACCTCAGAAATGAACTCAGCAGCAAGTGCTGTTATGTGAAGGTACACCTCAGCAGCACAGAGTATTTCAGGAGGGCAGTTATGTGTGTGACGCCGTGTTTTTTAATTATACTGATTCTGTCACATCTTCCCTTTAAAGTCTCCACACTGAAGTGTCTGACCAGACGTGCAGATGGTGGGTAGTACCCTGACTCGAGTTGTTACCACGGCCACCATCACTGCTGCGGTAGCTGCGCTCGGAAGGTGTGCACATTACCATAGATATGTCTGCCATCTATGTTATATGCATGCGACATGGTTAGAAACCGGGTTAGTATGTGAAAAACAGAAGCCACCATTAGCATCCGCAGTAGGTTGTATTCCCCGTGCTCATTTACCTAGAGCTCTGCCTGTGCCAGTCTTAACTTTATTTTGGCATTCTGTTCGTGAACCAGGAAGTTCAGGATGAGAAGCAGCAGATCCTGTTCACATAGTAGTGTTTCTTGCAGGTGTTTTGCTGTTCTGTCCCCGATTCTCTCATGGTTCGCCTTTCTTGTGGGTTCAGATTATGACTCAGTTGTGAATTATTTGCACAACCAGCTTGTGACAAGTGTTTCTTTTTCCACAGTATCTTGTTGTCTTATTGGTATCGCAACCGTAGCCGCCCATCTGGAATGGCGACTCACGTCAAAGCGCTGACCTCTCCTTACCCCGGCTCCAAGGTGGAGAGGTGGCCGGTTCCTCAAGAAAAGGTCAGCTGGTCAGTAGAATGGCCGGAGTATGAGCCCATAGAATACACCGCCCCTTCTGTTCTTGCCCAACCTCCCTGGGCTGACCCTCCAAAAAGGTGAGCGATACACTTAAACCCCCAGACCTGTTTATCTAGTTCAGTCTACCATTGTCTAAACCTCTAAGGGTGTAGTTTCGTTAGTGTTGTGTGTGCTCCTGCAGCACTACTATCCAAAAATTGCCTGAAAGGGGTTTTACGGGACTTACATATTGATGACCTGTTCTTAGGAGAGATCATCAGTATGAGATTGATTGGAGTCTGACACCCAGGACCCCCACTGCAGCCTTTTCACTGAATACACAGCAC
Organism: Leptodactylus fallax; assembly: GCA_947044405.1. Lineage (NCBI taxonomy): Eukaryota > Metazoa > Chordata > Amphibia > Anura > Leptodactylidae > Leptodactylus > Leptodactylus fallax. Next base: position 630,670 of record CAMRHE010000608.1, on the reverse strand, counting down.
TGTGCATATTATAACGGCTGTACTTGATATTGCTACTCAGACCCATTAATTTGAATGGGACTGAACTGGTGCTCTACCATGTGACTGATGAGCGTGATGTCGTCGGCCAGGGAAGAGGCCATAGCCTCTTTAAACAGTTGATCAGCAGGGTTCCCAGGTGTCAGACCCCCAATGATCACATATTGATGACTTGTGCTAACAATATGTCATCAATGTGTAAGTCCTGGAAAACCTCCTTAACTCGAAAGAAGGGCCCCACAAAATTAACTTTATTAAATTACTGTTCTTGTCCTAATTTTGTATCGAATCATGTTTTACACTCCAGTCACATCCAGAGCTGCAATCATAATTCTAATGACAGCAAAAATGGCATAGCTGGACTTGTATAACCCATTGCTCTGCCTCCTACAGGACACATCTCCAACAGAGCATTCTTCGTGCCGTACCAGCAGGGGGCCTTCTAGTAGCCTGAGAGCTCATAGAAAACCTGTAAAAATGTGAATGCAGCTTTAGATGTGACTAGAGCATACTTAATAACGTGACTGAAGATCTATCAATGAGGGGTAAAGCAAAGCATCTCTGTGTGATTTTTAGCAAAGAAGGCTTCTGCCCACAATACAACGCTCTTGACGGACAAGTACAGAGAACCAGTTTTGAGGGGACATACGAAGTGCTGAATGGGTCACCAAGGTGGGTGTGGATGACATGAAGCGGATCATAAGGGTCTGCTATCACCTCTAGATGTGACTCCAATCACTGAATTCACTTCTTAGAAACCCCTCAGGGCGGACAGGAGTAATAGGAAGAGGATTATTAGGACGATGGGGGCCTAACCACGCCGCAGACCCTATTATAACCAGGTAAGACTACTACTACTCTCATGTAGCAGCAGGTATTGTGCGGGACTTTGTCTTATATCATGTGCCCCCCTACAGGTGGAAACGAGATGCTGCAGGGGAGAGGGTGATGCACCCCGAGTCTGGGAAACCCTTATTACAGTTTGTAGCCATACAGAGGAAGGACTGTGGGCAGTGGGCCATCCCAGGGGTGAGTGGAACGTATTCCTTCAAGTACAGAGTGATATTGTATAGTGGGTACTAAAAGAAGAGAGGCCCCTTTAAGGGAGTGCACCATGTGTGATTGATGGAAACTTGTGTAAAAATGTTATTTCATATATTCCTTTTGAATACAAATCAGGCGCCGAGGTCACTGCTGTGTAATATCTGAGCAGGGTTACACAAGGTATCAACAGTGTCATAGGGGGCACAGCCAGGTACTCATGTTTAGGAGGTTCAAGCACAACAAGTAGTATGACAATAAGTGATCATAGTGATCAGCCCAAATATTGTGTAAATGAAATATAACAATTATTTTATAGCATCTTCTTACTTCACAGACAAGATAGAACCTGCACACAGGGGCGTTCATTGTAATGATCAGAGGGAAGAACTGGAAATGTATGACTACTGAAACTGAGTATAGAGTTATAGAGCTGATTTTAAGTCCTGAGATAGTGGTTTATACCATAACTACTATAATAGTGCCTTCTATGTACAAGTATATAACTACTATAATACTGCTGCTGTATACAAGAATATATATACTATAATACTGCTCCTATGTACAAGAATATAACTACTATAATACTGCCCCCTATGTACAAGAATAGAACTACTATAATACTGCTCCTATGTACAAGAATATAACTACTATAATACTACTCCTATGTACAAGAATAGAACTACTATAATACTGCTCCTATGTACAAGAATATAACTACTATAATACTGCTGCTGTATACAAGAATATATCTTCTATAATACTGCTCCTATGTACAAGAATATAACTACTATAATACTGCCTCTTATATACAAGAATAGAACTACTATAATATTGCCCTCTATGTACAAGAATATAACTACTATAATACTGCCTCCTATGTACAACAATATAACTACTTTAATACTGCCCCCTATGTACAACAATATAACTACTATAATACTGCTCCTATGTACAAGAATATAACTACTATAATACTGCCCCCTATGTACAAGAATATTACTATAATACTGCTCCTATGTACAAGAATATAACTACTATACTACCTCCTATGTACAAGAATATAACTACTATAATACTGCCTCCTATGTACAAGAATATAACTACTATAAGACTGCTCCTATGTACAGCAATATAACTACTATAATACTGCTCCTATGTACAAGAATATAACTACTATAATACTGCCCCCTATGTACAAGAATATAACTTCTAGAATATTGCCTCTATGTACAAGAATAAAACTACTATAATACTGCTCCTTTGTTCAAGAATAGAACTACTATAATACTGCTCCTATGTACAAGAATATAACTACTATAATACTGCCCCTATGTACAAGAATATACAGTAACTACTATAATACTGCCTATATGTACAGTATATTCTGTTTAAACATATTTTCAGTGGTCAGTATGGTTGCTGTTATTACGGTCCACCCTGGACTATCTTCTATGTGACTGTTTTCTCGCTCTCGCAGGGGATGGTGGATCCAGGGGAGCTGGTGACTGCTACGCTGCGCAGGGAGTTCTGTGAGGAGGCGCTCAACTCTCTGGAGAGTACAGGACAAGAGCAGGACACAGAGCAGAGGATCCAGAGCCTTTTCTCACAGGAGCACTTACCGGTAATGGTCCCAGTGATGCTCATTTTGGTTGGCGCTGGGTATTAGGGTATTGTTATCATTTGTGTACCAGGATGGGTGCCCACTAAATGTTGGGTTATTGTCCTAGTAAGGGGTGAACTTACTGATATAATCTTTCGGTGGGTGGTAGGTGCAACTGTGTGGGTGTCCTTATTTGTAACTGTTCATATTTCAGTTATACAAGGGATATGTGGATGACCCTCGTAACACCGATAATGCCTGGATGGAGACCCAAGCTGTCAATTACCACGATGAAACAGGTGGGTATAGTTTGGGTAGTAGTAATACAACCTGCCCCTTTCTTCTCATCTATGATGCCACTCTTTGTCATCTCCTATCAGGGCACATCCTGGACAAGTTGGCCTTACAAGCCGGTGACGACGCGGGCAAGGTGCAGTGGGTGGACATCAGCAGTAGCTGCAGCCTGTATGCCAACCATGCCCAGTTCATTCAGATTGTGGCAGAGAAGAGGGGTGCCCACTGGTAGTCTCCGGCACAGCTGTTCTGCCATTCTTTCCTGTGTGAAGTCACTTCCTGCCTGTGTGCCAGCAGGCAGCGGTCACTGTGTGAACTGTGTGCTATTAGTACAGACTGCTCCACAATCCTGCCTTCAATGGTTTTACCATCTGTTCAAGGATCGAGCCGGAGACTTCAGTTATTTTCAACCTTCGGAATGTAATAAAATAAAAATTTCCTTCTTGAGAATTTCTGGTGAAAAAAAGATTGTTCAATGGAGAGGTGACCCCACCCAAAATACACTGCCGCCTCCTCTACCCGGGCAGCCTCCTGGAGAGTATACTATAGTCACATGACCTTTCATTTTGTCACTTATAAATTTAGATGGCAGTCCACTTACAAAAATAATTGTGGAAGTATATATAATCCAGAACTGAGGTGGTGCTTCCTATGATAGCATCTGCCAATCACATGGGTTGCCTTTCTACAAACCACGCCCCCTCAGACTGCCCATGAAAGGAGCGGAATAGATGGGCAGGGCCCATCTTGACCACCACTGTGTGTAAACTCCTCCTCCTTAGGGTCATGCAGAGAATGGGGGCGACAGGAAGGTCCCACCTGTTGGGCCCCCAGCAATCAGACACTTATCATCTATGCTGGGGAGGGGGCTGGTATCAGTGTCAGTCTTTACTGTAGCTTTCAGATTTTATTCCTGAGCCAAGAGGCAAAGGCTCACCCAGAGAAAGGAGTTGTGGGAGGTCAGATGTTCAGAAGAGCCAATCAGCTTTCTCCTTTACAACTGGACAGACCATTTATGATAACCTATAGCTGCCAATCAGATCACTTGTTTCACTTTCTAAAGCCAGACTCTGGTTGCTATGGGCGACATGGCCGTACATGAGGCCTTATATTAGGATCATTGGCATCGGTGGTTGATTATTCATGTCTGAAGCCTCTATTTGTAGGTAGGACAGGTATAGCTTATTCCTGCCTATTATAACGTTATTAAGCTATACTGGATACTAGATTTTATTACGCCTGCAGACAAGCCCTACAGCAGTGTTCACACAGTACATATGCATTACAGCCAAGATGCGTCCAATGGAGATTGTCATGGTTACATATATATGATATATTCATTTATGATAGCTGTGATATCTTCTGCAATTTGGACGGCCATCAACAAGGAAAGTGCCAGCACCTGTAGTTATAACTGCACCAGTCTCCAGGCCATCAGTATTCAGCCACATCATGGGCACACCTCATCCTCAGTACAATCTCAACTGTATCACATATGTAGGATTATATACAGTGGATCAGCATATAGTATTACACTTCATCAGTTCTGCATAGAGTATCACACATGATAGGATTAGATACAGCAGTTTAGACTATCACACAAGATAGAATTAGATATAGCAGCTTAGCAGAGTGTATCTTACATGATAAGGTTAGATACACAGTTAAGCATACAGTATCACACATGATAGGATTACATACACAATTAAGCATGCGTTATAACACATTACTGGATTAGATACAGTATCTCAGCAGACAGTATCATACATGATTAGCTAAGATAGAGCAGACAGTATCACACATGCTAGAATTAGGTTTAGATACAGTAGTATCTCAGCACACAGTATCACACATGAAAGGATTAAATACAGTATCAGTAGACAGTATCACATATGAGAAGCTTAGATACTGCATTACAGTGTTCCTTGGTCATGTTGACCTGGGATCTGGTGGCTCCAGGATGTTACAAGGTTGGGCATGGGAAGTCCAAGCTCCCTGTACCTTGGTCACTGCCCAAACTGGTTCTGGTCATGTGTGCAGTGCAGCAGGTATGTACCTGCCTGGAATGCATGTAGGTGTGTCAGATAGGGAATTAACCTCATCACTGCCAGAAGACTCCAGTGCTGTCAGGAATTATAGGGCCTTCAAGAAAGGAGCAGAAGAGACATCTCAGAATGGACACGTGACAGACCAGTCATGGCAGGGGCACCACATGCATCCACCTGTGTGAACAGCGGCCAGGCAGGCTTTATCAGAATCTGCTGATTATCACTTCTCTATCTGCTGATTACAACATTCTCTTCCAGTCCAGAGAGCAGGTAGAAAGAGGGCGCAGCTGTGGGGCTCGGTGCCAGCTGGTGAAAGGCTGCTATCTACAGTGCACAAGGGCAGAAGAGGACTCGGTGGCCCATACAGACCGACTATTCTGTGCCAGGAGACAAGATCCATCAGTTTGTGGCGGGATACAGGTGTACAGATCGTGTGCCAAGCCAGAGAGGCAAAGATCGTGCCAGAACAGGAGCAGAAGCGGTGTGCCAGGTGAGGAGCAAATTATCTGTGGTAGGAGGGGGCAATACTCTGTGCCAAGGATCAGAGCACAAGCCTGAGCTGGAAGTATGACAGATACACTGTGCGAGACGAGTACAAATACCCTGTAATAGACGGACCAAGTATTCTGTAGTGCCAGGATGGCAGCAGACTGTACCACAGAGCAGTAGGTAAAAAGGTAGGTGCTCTTTGCCAAGACACATGTACTATAGGAAGACCAGATATTGTGTACCAAGGCAGGAATATGTTGTGCTGCTCAGGGCAGGGGTATGTGCTGTGTCTGAAGATATCATATGCCAACATCAGGTGCCAACATCAGGTGCCAGCTACCAGTCGACCAATAGTAATGGAATGCCAGGATAACAGAGGCAAAATATGTACAATGTGGCGATGGAACTGAGAGTACCATGGGAGAAAAGAATGGTAACTGTAACAACAGAGTAGGTAATACTGTACATAGTTGTCAAAATAGGGTTTATGAGTAAAAGATGCCCTGTGGCACAGAAGATCATAGCATGCATCACAAAAGTAGTATGCCCAGGAGAGTAGCATGCCCTGTGGTAGTAGAGCGAGACAGAAGACGATAGCATATATCACAAGAGTAGTATGCCCTATGGTAGTAGTGTGAGATGAAGAGGATGCCCTGTAGTATTAGTGGATACCTTGTGGTATTAGAGGATGCTCTGTAATATTAGAGAATATCCTGCGGTATTAGTGGATACTCTGTGGTATTGGAGGATGTCCTGTAGTATTAGAGGATTTCCTGTAGTATTAGAGGATTTCCTGTAGTATTAGAGGATGCCCTGTAGTATTAGTGGATACCCTGCGGCATTAGAGGATGCCCTGTAGTATTCATGGATACCCTGTGGTATTGGAGGATGTCCTGCAGTAGGAGAGACTGCTCTTTGGTATTAGAGGATATCCTGTGGTATTAGAGGCTGACCTGTAGTATTAGTGGATAACTTGTGGTAGTAGAGGCTGCCCTGTAATATTAGAGGATATCCTGTGGTATTAGAGGATGCCCTGTGATATTAGAGGATACCTTGTGGTATTAGAGGATGTCCTGTAGTATTAGTGGATATCCTGTGGCAGCATGTTTCCCTGTACAGCAGACACATTACACTGCGTACTTTAATCCTGTGCCTGGGCACTGAGCAGAGATTATTTCCGGGCAGTGCCCATGGCAGACACAGTAAGGAGGCGGCTGCTGCTGTAATGTGAACAGGGGCATCACTCCTCCCAGCCTCTGTGTCCTTCACATCCTGCAATGCCTCTGGCTGTAGATGGATGATTGACGCTCAGGTCTCTCCTCCTGCTCCTCCTCATCTGCAGGTTCTGCTGCCTCCGGATTACCTGCTGGGCTCCCTCCTCACATCATGCTGCCCCCCTTATATTACCTGGTTCCAGTCCTGGGGGGCTATGCTGCCACCTCCTATTACTTGCTGAAAAATCCTCATATCCTGCAGAAGAAGAAGAGACTGGCCTTCCACTGCCGCCACATCTCCCACCGAGGGGGTAAGTCATCACACCTGCCCCCCAACAATTAACCCTTTATTCTCTGTAGGAACAGGGTATGCCAAGTTATAATCAGAGTAATGTGATTGGGGGTGAATCTCATTTATCTGTCACTTTATTAAAACTTCTATTCAGTTCTTAGCCTTATCTGATTCTGAGAAAGCTGGGTGGCAAACATTAACAATGTAATTACACCTCCACTTTTACAGCTTTTCCAGAAATCTGAATGGCACATCTTTATATAATATGCTATGATATGTTATGCTGAAATACGGGAGCAGAAGATAGATGTGCGCTATTAGGGTACCAGGCATGGAGGGGGTTTAGAAAGCTGAGTAATGGCAGCCATTTTGTGTGTCACTCAACTTTCCAAGCCTGCTGAATTCTCTTTGTTATGCAGCTATACATTACAGCGGGAATGTGTCGCTACATAACAAGGCCAGTCATTGCTCAGGAGTTTGAGAAAGCTGGGTAATGTGCACAGTGACCTAACCAGGTTATTCCTCTGCTTTTCAGGAGCAGGCGAGAGAATCGAGAACACCATGGAGGCATTTGAAAAGTAAGTTTGTGGAGGTGGTTGTTCTGTGTGGGGCAGCATTATTCTGTGGAGGGCAGTGTTGTTCTGCATGGGACAGCATTGTACTGTGAGGGGTAGCATTGTTCTGTGAGGGGTAGCATTGTTCTAGGGGGGAAGCATTGTTTTGTTCGGAGAAGTATTGTTATATGAGGGGCAACATTGTCATGTGGCGGGCAGGATTGTTATGTGAGGGACAGCATTATTCTGTGGGGGGTAGCATTGTTCTGTGGAGGGCAGCAATGTTATGTGAGGGGCAGCATTGTTCTGGGGAGAAGCATTGTTTTGTTAAGGGCAGTATTGTTATATGAGGGGCAACATTGTTATGTGGTGGGCAGGATTGTTATGTGAGGGGCAGCATTATTCTTTGTGGGAAGCATTGTTATGTGAGGGGCAGCATTATTCTGTGGGATGTAACATTATTCTGTGAGGGGCAGTATTGTTTATTGTTATATGAGGGGTAGCATTATTCTTTGTGGGAAGAATTGTTATGTGAGGGGCAGCATTATTCTTTGTGGGAAGCATTGTTATGTGAGGGGCAGCATTATTCTGTGGGATGTAACATTATTCTGTGAGGGGCAGTATTGTTTATTGTAATATAAGGGGTAGCATTATTCTTTGTGGGAAGCAATGTTATGTGAGGGGCAGCATTGTTATGTGGGGGGCAAGATTGTTATATGAGGGGCTACTGTGGGGGGCAACCATTGTTATGAGGTGTCTCTACATAAAGTAGCCCTGGAAAGTAAAGCAGTCCTATAATATATATTATACGGGAGATGTGTCAAAACTGTTGCCAAGGGCAATTAGAGCATTTGCCCATTGCAACCAATCAGGTGTCAGCTTTCATTCTCCAAACAGCCTCTGAAAAATGAGAGCTGGAATCTGATTGCTTGCCAAGAAAACACTGTTTGCACTATTGTTTAATACATGAAGTCCATAGTGTTGACACTTCAAGGGGTTCTCCAGATTAGACAGTCCCCAATACAGAGTTTAATGTGGGGCTTCTACTGCTGTGACCCCCGCAGTCAGCTGTCATTGCCATTGGTCTTCTTAACCAGACAACCCCTTTAAGTATCAAAACTCTATTTGCCCCAAAGAGACTTATCCAGTGTGAACAGGCTTCATAGGGCATAGGACATGGTTATATATTCCTCTCATTGCAGCGCTGTAACCCATCACACCGACCTCCTGGAGTTGGACTGTCACATGACCAAAGATGGACACGTTGTGGTGTCACATGACGGCAACTTGTTGAGGCAGACGGGACACGATGTGAACATACGTGACATCACATACGAGGTAAAGACAACGACTGCTGTCAATCCTTCAGATTATGTCACATCTCTGCTTGCTCTGTGTGACTAGACCCCTGAAAGCCCTTCCTGACTGAATACTTCTCACAGCTGAGAGTTTGCTACAATCTGTTCTTATCTAAACACATTAACAGGACAGATCTCTTTCCTGTGTTGATAGTTTATTACAATATATCAGTATAGGTAAAATGTATAATCTAGATTGGAATCTGATAATCTTGTGGATTGTAAAGGGCTGCTATGGATTTTATTGTTTTTTTCATTCGTAGGAACTGCCGCAGTATAAGCAGTCTCTGGAGGTCACCTTCTTCCCAGGTAGGTTGTGGATGACCAGTGACTCTAGCAACCTTCAGGTTGTTCTAGAACTACAAGTCCCAGCACATCTGCTGTATTTTATACATTTGGCTAAGATATTTTATGTCATCTGTCGCAGGTCACATGTCAACAGGCACAGACCACCGCATCCCCCTGCTAGAGGAGGTCTTCCAGAGATACCCTGATAAACCCATCAATGTGGAGATTAAGGAGGATAATGATGAGCTGATTAAGAAGGTAACAGTGGGCAGTGCCTGCCTTGTGGCGGCAGTGAGGGGAGCAGAGATTGACCCCCATGTGGTGGTGGTGAGTGGTGTCGGTGAACCCTGTGTGGTGGCAGTGAATGGCGGGCAGTGACCCCTGTGTGGTAGCGGTGAGTGGTGGGCAGTGATCCCCATGTGGTGATGGTGAGTGGTGGACAGTGACCTCTGTGTGGTGGTGGTAAGTAATCCTGTCCTTCTATGGTAGGTGTCGGAACTTGTCAAGAGGTACCAGCGCACGGAGAGGACCATCTGGGCCAGCACCAGTGACAAGGTTATGAAGAAATGTCAAAAGGAGGTAACAAGAACCTGGAGTATATGAGTACTTCTCACCACTGTATATATACTACTACTGCTTCATCCTCCTCCTCTGTACTACCACTCACTCACATGCTGCTCCTCTTCTATACTACTACTTCATCTTCTTTCTCTGTTCCACCACTCTGTCATCTCCCTCATATCATCCTCCATCATTCTCTACTACTACTCCATCATTCTCCACTGTTCTATCACTCCCTCATATACTCCTCATCATTTTCTACTACTACTCCATCATTCTCCTCTGTACATCCACTTCACATCCTCCTCCATCATTTTATACTACTACTCCATCATCCTTTTCTGTATTACCACTCCCTCACATCCTATTCCAACATTCTCTTCTCTACTACTACTCCATCATCCTCCTTTTTACCACTACTTCCTCATTTTTTATTTAGTTTGTTTTACTATATTATCCTCCTCTCTACTATGACACCTACCCTCATCCTCCTACCCACTTCTTGTAGTGCTGTTACTCCCTCATTCTGCCCTCTTCCTCCTACTACTACATTCTCATCATCCTCCATGCATTTCCTTTCAGAACCCACAGATGCCATTCATGTTCACCCCACGACGGGGCGCCATCCTCCTCCTCCTTTACTACACGGGGCTGCTGCCATTTGTGGACGTGCCGGAGTCAGTGGTGGAGACATACATGCCGTGCCTTATAAACAGGTCAGTGTGTAATATACATGTATGTCTACAGGAGGGGTCAGGGCTGGGTCTCTGCTGTGTATAGGGCTCTGACCTACAGTCTCTCTATAGGACTTATTTTCCAGGAAACTCTCTGATGAGGAATCGCTTCCTGGTCTACCTGCAGGACAAGTAAGTGCAGAGCGGTGACTTACCTGCTTACAGGTTCTTAAAGGAGTACTCCACAATGCACAACATGTCCCAGGTCACACCTCCATATATCACTTAGACATGATATAAATACTTCCTTGTACTCATCTTGCACCGATCCTGAGTTTAATCATATTCTACTCCAGTTACAGCCGAAGTAAATGACAGTCATGTGATCCAACAGAACTTAAGCTGCTATGACTGGCCAACCAGTGGAATCTTACTATGATATACAGTACTATTATATTTATTACAATTCAGCTATATCCCCTATACACTACCTCTTATACGTTATATGTGACACATTATAATGAGACAATTTGTTTATCTCACAGACTGATAATGAGGAAGACTCTGTTCCAGCATCTCCAGGCCCGAGGCATCCAGGTAACAAAATCATACATGTGGTGTATACCCCAAGCCTGTCATATTACATATGTGATACATACAGGACTGGTCATATAACGTATGTGGTACATACAGGAGCAGTCATATAACATATGTGGTACATACAGGAGCAGTCATATAACGTATGTGGTATATACAGGAGCAGTCATATAACGTATGTGATGTCTGTATAACTTTCCTTATGTCTTGCGCCCCCTCCAGGTTTACCTTTGGGTATTGAACCAAGATTCAGATTTCCGCAGAGCATTCGATTGTGGAGTCACTGGTATTATGACCGATTATCCCTCCAAGCTTCACACCTACCTGCAGGAGTGTGAAGGGGAGCAGCGGGCGCGGGGGGCAGAGGTCCAGGGCACCTCGTCAGGGGATGACCAGCAGAGGACGCACATGTGAGGACTGGACTCCTGTATATAAACCACTAGGAATCTGACAGTGTAAATAAATGTTTATTTTACAGTAACGATACAGGTTGTGAGTCTGCGGCGCAGCCAGCATAACAGGGAGCAACATATCAGACACCAGGACCCTGCAGAGGTCATATGTGGGAGGATGTGCTCCTCAGCCATGTCTATAGAGCATCTCCCGGCAGTCCACTCTGCTGCAGAACATCTGTCTCTGCAGTACTCAGCTCTGCTGCATCATGCTCTGTCTCTGCAGTACCCAGCTTTGCTTCTTCAGGCTCTGTCTCTGCAGTACTCAACTTTGCTGCAGCATGCCCTATCTTGGAAGTACCAGCTCTGTTGCAGCACACACTGTCTCTGCAGTACCCAGCTCTGCTGCTTCAGGCTCTGTCTCTGCAGTACCCAGCTCTGCTGCTTCAGGCTCTGTCTCTGCAGTACCCAGCTCTGCTGCTTCAGGCTCTGTCTCTGCTGTACTCAGCTCTGCTGCTTCAGGCTCTGTCTCTGCAGTACCCAGCTCTGCTCAGGCACCACGTAGTCCTTAATAACGTTGTGACAGACACCCATCATCTGGACACTTGCTCCTGGCACCAGAGGCCCCTGGAGGTGGCATGAGGGGGCAGGTACCAGGGTGGTGTGTACATCTGTTGCCAGAATGGTGGGTGCAGTGCAGAAGGTGGATAATTCAGTCTAACTGGCGGAGATGCCCAGGAGCCAATATAATAGGGGGCAGCAGGGGGCAAATTAGAGTTTGGAGATGAAAATGGAGCCAAAGCCGAAGGAGAAGGATGAGCGAATCTGTAAAGGAAGAGAAGCGGTCAAAGAGAGGGGCCGAGACAGGCTAAACGAATCAAGCAAAGAACAACTGTCAGGATCTTACCTATGACCTACAGGGCAGGTGGGGGCAGTATAGGCTGTTACTGGTAGCGGAGAGATGGCAGAAGGTGCTGCCCACATTGGTCTCTGTGTCATGAGATCCCACTGCACGAGACTGTCTGTCCGGTGAGACCTCTGTTCTCTGCCGTCCATACAATCCCTATGTGTCTCGATTCTTCCTTGCGCAGTGTGTGTAGTGTCCACCATATGCCCGATGTCATCAGCTCCAGCACTCTTTTCTCCAGGCGTTTGTCTATTTTTTCTTTCCTCCTCTCTCTTTTCTGTGACCTCCGGTCTCTCCTTTTCTTCCACTGTAGTCTCTTCTGACACAAGCAGTCTCTCATTTTTCTCTTCGGAGATTTTATCTACGACAAGCAGTCTCTCCATCCTGCTGTCTCTCTGAGGAGTTATCAGTTCAGCTGCGCTCTCTTTAAGTATCTTGCACTCTGAAACAAAAAATCATTATTGTTATATACCATCTGTAGCAGTGTATTCCCTGCCTGCTCAGTGTCTGCAGGGAGCGTTCTCTGTATAGTGACTGCACCAGCAGAATAGTGAGCGCAGCTCCGGAGTATAATACAGGATGTAACTCAGAAGCAGTAGTGTTATTTCCTATGGCCATACACTAGACATAACACAGTGTATCTGGTTTCCCTGGCATGTTTCTGGGTTGATATGAGTGAAGTGATGGAAGCATCTTGTAATGTGTACCCTGATGACATCACATGCTCGGACTTACCTGGGGATCCATCTTCTTCCATTTCCACTCTGTTATTCCTCTTTCTTGGGGTGTTGCTGAAATGGAGAATTTTTGGTTTTCAGTATCATATAAAACCCCTTATCTAAATAGTTCAGTGGCGGTCACATTAAAGGGGCACCACACCCTTTACGGCTGATATTGTATGTACAGTGGTTTTCTACTGGTCAGTGGTCCACGTCGAAATTTACTCTATTGCATCAACAGGGAGGAACGTGTCATACTTACTGTTCCTGCTGACTCTTGAAATATTTGATTCCTTTGGCGAATGGATTTTCTTCGATTTTCAACAAGGAGAGCTAAAAGGGAATGTAACTATGGTTAAGAGGCGGTGCTTATATAAGAGGGAGGAGCTAAGAGCCATAACATATAGATTTGATAGTATATAGAAAGCCATTAAAGAAAAATAACGCTGTGGAGGCTGCAGGATCTTAGAAAGATTCACCCTCCAAAGGGTCGCCTCCATATTTGGAAGAGGTTTCATTAACTGCCCCCATGTACCCGGAATCTCAAAAGGCAAGAGATTTGTAAAACTAACTCAAAATCTCATTATTACTTTCCATAACCAATATTTTATTGAGGTTTATTCTCTATTTATACCCGAAGCTGCATTCAGAATTCTGCTGGTTTCCTGATACCAGAGAGCACTGTTGTCTGTTTCCAAGGATAAGTAGCAGAATTTTGAGGGTAGCTTTGGTTGTGAATAGAGAAATAGGAAATGACTCAAAATTGGTACAAAAAGCATAAAAGTATTAACCTTTACAGGAGACACAGTCATTATATTGGGTTTGGGGGTGACTGTATACTGACCCTGGGGTTCTGGTAGCTGGTGACTGCTATGAAGGACGTCTCGGGGAAAGAGATGGAGGAGGCAGGGCGTGGATGGGATCCGTTGTTACACGTGGGGATGATGTATAAACGCAGGTAGTAGCGGTGCATGGACTGCAGGACTATCTGAGGAGACAAAGGACAACATGAAGAAGGTACACAGTCCTGTCCTAAAACAGGGGGCCCCCAGCCTGGCATTATGTTAGCACACAGGTGGGTGTATGTGATGGAAATTACAAACATCTATTTATACTAATAATAATTCTCTGTTTTTCATTATGACATGACCCTAGGGGGCGCCATTCTACTATGACCTAATGACATAGCTCCATACCTGTCCTCCCTGGCTCAGGGTGTTGTTGGTCAGTCGGATCTTGTTGAAGCAGATGTGTCTCTCCATCCATCGGTGACCAGGAGCTGGGGATTCAGGGTGGAGGTAGAGGCGAGTGGGGGGTCCTGGCTCGGCTCGGCCACTCATACTCCAGGCCCCGTCACGCCATTTGTAACGGTTCTCACCATCCGGGACTGCCTGGACACAGATAGAGTACAGACCATGCGGGTCCAGGCCCGACAGGGAGACGGAAAACTCCGGGAACATACGCCTGTCAGGACAAGAGGAAGAGTCAGACGCGACCAATTACCTAGGTCGTTACTAGGTCTGTTCTAGTGTGGGGTGACAACCACTAATAGCTACCATTACAGAGTCTACAAGAGTTGTCAGCTTTATACAGACCTCCCCTACTTCCCTTCTTATGTGAGTGTCACTCAACACTGTATTTCTGGCATTCTATTCATGAACCATTTACTTACCGCCCGTTTTTGGTGAGTATCATCTCTGTCCCTACAGCATTAAACTTCTCCCATAACTCCCTGTTCTCCAGTTGGGCGGAGACTTGTGGGGCAGGCGCAGCTGGCGATCCCGGGGGAGAACAATATGGTGAAGACAGGTAACATCCAGCAGTGTGAGGAAACTTTACATCTGAGTCAAGCAGAAGAGAAGACATTACCTGCCTGTCACTTATACAGGGCCTGCCAAAACACCCGGGTAAATATTGACACAAGGACAGATGGGCATCAACAAGGTGACCCCAGGTCCTGAGGTTGCCCGCAATTCACACAGAGTTGCGACATTTGTTCATGAATTTACTAGGGAGAGTGTAAAGAACACAGATCTGCTGGGCAAATGGGAACTACAACTCCCAGAAGAACCTGCCAGAGGGTTGTTATAATGACAGCTGGATAGGAGAGACAAAAAGACCTGGGTGGTAACACATATGGCTGCCATTATAGTTTCCGCAGGTCTCTTCATTCAGCTTTTCTCAGCTCCTGAATGGCAAACAATCTTTATCATGTCCATAGATAAAACTACAACCTCCAAGGAGGCCACAAGATCTGCACTCAATGACTGGTCAAACTGTTATCCCCTATCGATTGGGTGGGGCTCGATCACTCAGAACCCACTGATCCCGAGAATAGGGGCCTAATTCCCTGTCCTGATGGAGCGGCGGGTCAAGCATGCACCTTGCCACTCCCATTACTTTTCTATGGGAGCGCTGAAGATTGCAGAGTACAACTCTTGGGCCTCCATTGGTCTTTCTGGCCCCGAGCTCTCTCACTCTCGCCCCTGCTGCTAGACCCGGCAGGCCCCTGGTCTCACTTGGACCCAATCTCAGTAGGGATTATACTCAATGCTGGCTGCTCTAGGCCTCACCTCAGGCGTGAGGCCTAGTCACTTGCCTCTCTCCAGCCATGGAGTGCTGGCACACATTACCTCTGCACCACCTTGCTTAAAGAGTTTGTCCAGGATAAACTTTTTTTAGGCTGGGGAAGGTGAAAAAAAAAAACAAAACAAAAAAAAACAAAACACACTCACATGTCCCTGGTACTCCCGTGTCTCCCAGCGTCATCCGGTACTGCTACTCCAGTGACTTCTTGCAGTGGAGGTCCCCGTTGCACTGTGATGTCCCATGTCCTTTGTTGAGGCCGCTGATTGGCCTCAGAGGTCACGTGCGGCAGATACTTCCACCAGAAGAAAACACCAGAGAAGCAGTACCGGACTGCGCTGTGAGACATCGGATCCAACTGGACAACCCCTTTAAGGCCTCCCCACAAGCTAAGGGGCCATCATTTGTATCCACTGCTCTATCTGCATAGGGAACAGTGTATTACACTGAACCTGTGTGTAACAGCGCCATCTATTGTCAAACACTGGTACAGTGCCTTAACATCAATACAGCAACAGCAATATAAACCACAGCATGTGCTTGTTATACTTACACGACCTGTAAGGGAAGCAACCAGCAGTATATATATATATATATATTTACCAATTATCAAGTGCTATCTATAATACTGGTGTCTTATATTGTAGAGAGGCCCCTGTAGGATTCAGGGCCCAGTAGTTATTCCTACCTCTACAACCCCCATAGCTACACCACTGCAAATATATAATCAATCTGAGAGTTAACATTGTGTGATATTTGTGGTGATATCTACTACATGATCACTGTTATCACTGTTATCACTGTGTTATCTGTGGTGTTACATAGGACTGCAGGTAACATCTACTACATTATCTGTACTCAGAGAGTTATCACTGTGTTATCTGTGGTGTTACATAGGACTGCAGGTGACATCTACTATATTATCTGTACTCACAGAGTTATCATTGTATTATCTGTGGTGTTACATAGGACTGCAGGTGTAATCTACTACATTATCTGTACTCAGAGAGTTATCACTGTGTTATCTGTGGTGTTACATAGGACTACAGGTGACATCTACTATATTATCTGTACTCAGAGAGTTATCACTGTGTTATCTGTGGTGTTACATAGGACTGCAGGTGACATCTACTACATTATTGGAATACAAGAAATAGCTCAGCGACACTTCCAGCTCTGCTACATCTGTACATAGACATTGCACACACATCTTACTCACTCATGTCTCTCCTCAGTTCTGGTGGGGTTGGAAGGCAGTAGCCTAGTATTCCTGTAGAGTGCATGGTGGGATCTGACACCCAGGACCGATGGGGTGAGCTTTATACAGGGGGGAGGAGAGACCCCATAGGGCTGAGAGAGGAGGGGGAAGCAAAAATCCCCTCATTGTCCCATTCCATTCACACACTGGTTGTAGATTGTGAGCTCTTGTGACTAGATGTTTATGTCACCCCACCAGTTATAACTGCAAGGGTCATTAGTGCATCATTGTGATCCTGCACATGGCATTAGGAGGGGCCGCTGTCTGTACACAGTCTAATTCTATGTTTATATTCACCTAATCTCCATCATTACTCAATTAACACCTTGTTGTCCGCCCCCTCTCCTATAGTGCAAGTAACCTTTTATACTCTCCCAGCTGTTGCCACCATGTCAGCTGCATGGTTACTTGTGCTTGTGTCCTGGTTGTGCTCATACATTGTACATTTTGGGGGGATAATTGTTAAAAAGGGGAAAAAAAACCTTTATCCAACTTGTGAAACAGAATCCAACCCATTATAGACATGGATGCTACATATTGGATATTGACCACCAGATCACCAAGGACACAACGTTGTACAATGTTGTCATGAAGGGGTAAATTGGGGATAATTATATGGTGCTCAACCATCAAGGAGTCAATAAATTCAGTCTGGATCACCAGGAGTAGATTTTATTTCAATAGGTCACTACGGCGAGTATAGTATCTGAGCGGGCCACACTTTCCCACTGGACCATCTGGAACAGGGTTATATCCTAACGTTTCACCATAAGCAGATAATTCCAAGAGGAATGGGAAACCAAAAGCAGATAATACTAAGTAGAACTGGTCAACACGAGCATATACAGTGGGAAAAAAAAGTATTTAGTCAGCCACCAATTGTGCAAGTTCTCCCACTTAAAAAGATGAGGCCGACCTGTAATTGTCATCATAGGTAGACCTCAACTATGAGAGACAAAATGAGAAAACAAATCCAGAAAATCACATTGTCTGATTTTTTTAAAGAATTTATTTGCAAATTATGGTGGAAAAATAAGTATTTGGTCAATAACAAAAGTTAATCTCAATACTTTGTTATATATCCTTTGTTGGCAATGACAGGTCAGACGTTTTCTGTAAGTCTTCACAAGGTTGGCACACACTGTTGCAGGTATGTTGGCCCATTCCTCCATGCAGATCTCCTCTAGAGCAGTGATGTTTTGGGGCTGTCGCTGGGCAGCACAGACTTTCAACTCCCTCCAAAGGTTTTCTATGGGGTTGAGATCTGGAGACTGGCTAGGCCACTCCAGGACCTTGAAATGCTTCTTACGAAGCCACTCCTTCGTTGCCCTGGCGGTGTGCTTGGGATCATTGTCATGCTGAAAGACCCAGCCACGCTTCATCTTCAATGCCGTTGCTGATGGAAGGAGGTTTGCACTCAAAATCTCACGATACATGGCCACATTCATTCTTTCATGTACACGGATCAGTCGTCCTGGTCCCTTTGCAGAGAAACAGCCCCAAAGCATGATGTTGCCACCCCCATGCTTCACAGTAGGTATGGTGTTCTTTGGATGCAACTCAGCATTCACTCTCCTCCAAACACGACGAGTTGTGTTTCTACCAAACAGTTCTACTTTGGTTTCATCTGACCATATGACATTCTCCCAATACTCTTCTGGAACACCCAAATGCTCTCTAGCAAACTTCAGACGGGCCTGGATATGTACTGGCTTAAGCAGGGGGACACGTCTGGCACTGCAGGATCTGAGTCCCTGGCGGCGTAGTGTGTTACTGACGGTAGCCTTTGTTACGTTAGTCCCAGCTTTCTGCAGGTCATTCACTAGGTCCCCCGTGTGGTTCTGGGATTTTTGCTCACCGTTCTTGTGATCATTTTGACCCCATGGGGTGAGATCTTGCGTGGAGCCCCTGATGGAGGGAGCTTATCAGTGGTCTTGTATGTCTTCCATTTTCTAATTATTGCTCCCACAGTTGATTTCTTCACATCAAGCTGCTTGCCTATTGCAGATTCAGTCTTCCCAGCCTGGTGCAGGTCTACAATTTTGTTTCTGGTGTCCTTCCACAGCTCTTTGGTCTTCACCATAGTGGAGTTTGGAGTGTGACTGTTTGAGGTTGTGGACAGGTGTCTTTTATACTGATAACAATATCAAACAGGAGCCATTACTACAGGTAATGAGTGGAGGACAGAGGAGCCTTGAAGAAGAAGTTACAGGTCTGTGAGAGCCAGAAATCTTGCTTGTTTGTAGGTGACCAAATACTTATTTTGCACCATAATTTGCAAATAAATTCTTAAAAAAAAATCAGACAATGTGACTTTCTAGATATGTTTTCTCATTTTGTCTCTCATAGTTGAGGTCTACCTATGATGACAATTACAGGCCGGCCTCATCTTTTTAAGTGGGAGAACTTTCACAATTGGTGGCTGACTAAATACTTTTTACCCCACTGTAATACCAAGTAGAGCAGGTCACCAAGAGCAGATAATACCAAAATGAATGGGACATCAAGACCAGATAATACCAAGACGAATGGGTCATCAAGACGATATAATACCAAGAAGAACTGGACACCAAGACCGGATATGCCAAGAAAAACAGGTCACCAAGAGTAGATAATATTAAGTAGAACTGGTCACTAAGATCAAATAATTCCAAGAAGAATGGGTCACTAAGAGCAGATAATACTAAGTAGAACTGGTCACCAAGAGCACATAATACCAAGTAGAGTGGGTCACCCAGAGCAGATAATACCAAGAAGAACGGGACACCAAGACCAGATAATGCGAAGAAAAACAGGTAACCAAGAGCAGATAATACTAAGTAAAACTGGTCACCAAAAGCACATAATACCAAGTAGAATGAGTCACCAAGAGCAGATAATACTAAGTAGAGTGGGCCACCAAGAGCACATAATACCAAGAAGATCAGGTCACAAAAAGCAGATAATATCAAGAAAAATGGGTCACCAAGAGCAGATAATACTACGTAGAACTGGTCACCAAGAGCACATAATACCAAGAAGATCAGGTCACAAAAAGTAGATAATATCAAGAAAAACGGGTCACCAAGAGCAGTTAATATTAAGTAGAACTAGTCATCGAGAGCAGATAAGACGAAGAAGAACGGGAAACCAAGACCAGATAATACCAATAAAAACAAGTCACCAAGAGCAGATAATATCAAGAAGAAGTTTTCCCAGTATATCAGAGGACATTATCCCACTAGATCACCATGAAGTAGATGAAGCTCACTGAGCTCTGGTCATGAAGGTATCATCAGTGCATCTTAGGATTACAGTCAGGACAGGTGTGACCATTGATATCCTTGATGTAAAAATTTGAAAAGTAGTCGTTTTTAGTTAGACAATACCAAGTATGAAAGGGGTGGGGACTTTTTGAATATTTTATTATTGATAGTCATATAATGCATCTGTATGTATCTTGTATTTCAATGTGTCTACAGTCATGGCCAAAAGTTTTGAGAATGATACAAATATTAATTTTTACAAAGTCTACTGTTTCAGTTTTTCTAATGGCAATTTGCATATACTCCAGAATGTTATAAAGAGTGATCAGCTTAACAGCAATTACTTGCAAAGTCAATATTTGCCTAGAAAATGAACTTTATCCCCCAAAACACATTTCAACATCATTGCAGCCCTGCCTTAAAAGGACCACCTAACATCGTTTCAGTGATTGCTCCATTAACACAGGTGTGGGTGTTGATGAGGACAGGGCTGGAGATCAATCTGTCATGATTAAGTAAGAATGACACCACTGGACACTTTAAAAGGAGGCTGGTGCTTGCCATCATTGTTTCTCTTCTGTTAACCATGGTTATCTCTAAAGAAACACGTGCAGTCATCATTGCACTGCACAAAAATGGCCTAACTGGGAAGAGTATTGCAGCTAGAAAGATTGCACCTCAGTCAACAATCTATCGCATCATCAAGAACTTCAAGGAGAGAGGTTCCATTGGTGCCAAAAAGGCTCCAGGGCGCCCAACAAAGACCAGCAAGCGGCAGGACCGTCTCTTAAAAGTGTTTCAGCTGCGGGATCGGGCTACCAGCAGTGCAGAGCTTGCTGAGGAATGGCAGCAGGCAGGTGTGAGTGCATCTGCACGCACTGTGAGGCGGAGACTCTTGGAGCAAGGCCTGGTCTCAAGGAGGGCAGCAAAGAAGCCACTTCTCTCCAGAAAAAACATCAGGGACAGACTGATATTCTGCAAAAGGTACAGGGAGTGGACTGCTGAGGACTGGGGTAAAGTCATTTTCTCTGATGAATCCCCTTTTCGATTGTTTGGAACATCTGGAAAACAGCTTATTCGGAGAAGAAGAGGTGAGCGCTACCACCAGTCTTGTCTCATGCCAACTGTAAAGCATCCTGAAACCATTCATGTGTGGGGTTGCTTCTCAGCCAAGGGAATCGGCTCTCTCACAGTCTTGCCTAAAAACACAGCCATGAATAAAGAATGGTACCAGAATGTCCTCCAAGAGCAACTTCTCCCAACCGTCCAAGAGCAGTTTGGCGCTCAACAATGCCTTTTCCAGCATGATGGAGCACCTTGCCATAAAGCAAAGGTGATAACTAAATGGCTCAGGGAACAAAACATAGAGATTTTGGGTCCATGGCCTGGAAACTCCCCAGATCTTAATCCCATTGAGAACTTGTGGTCAATCATCAAGAGACGGGTGGACAAACAAAAACCAACAAATTCAGACAAAATTAAAGCATTGATTCTGCAAGAATGGACTGCTATCAGTCAGGATTTGGTCCAGAAGTTGATTGAGAGCATGCCAGGGAGAATTGCAGAGGTCCTGAAGAAGAAGGGTCAACACTGCAAATATTGACTTGCTGCATTAACTCATTCTAACTGTCAATATAAGCTTCTGTTACTCATAATATGAATGCAATTATATTTCTGTATGTGATAAAAACATCTGACAAACACACATAAAAACCAGAGGGCAGCAGATCATGTGAAAATATAATATTTGTATCATTCTCAAAACTTTTGGCCATGACTGTATATTTTCCCTCTGAGGTGATGTCCTGTGAACGTCCCTGCAGCAGGCCCCATAAATATTTCAGTGTGTGCTCCTGCAGCCTGTGTCAATAGAAGTGTTGTCCATTTGCTCAGATCTCTTGGTGTTCTCTCTCTTCAGCTTCCTCTCTGTGTTTTACTTTCTCTCTCCCTCTTGTTATCCGTGCCTGTGATCAGAGCCTGATCTCCCCTGGGAGGTTGCTGGGTGCACAGGGTCCTTTAATCTGCATCACACCCCATGTGTCATCATTTTCACCTGTCCAGCAAGTGTGGGAATGTCAAGTGTCCGATCCCAGCAGCAGCAATGACACCAGCTACCCCTGAGTCCTCAGATCTCTGCTTTATGTTATTCCCAGCCCTCATCAGAATGCTCAGCAAAATAAACGCTGGTCCATGAATGCTTAAAAATCTGGGATGGTTCATGGTGTAAATAATGTTCTACATAGAACCTGGAATGGTCCATGGTAGAACCTAGCATGGGCCATGATGTAATGTTCCATGGAAAACCTGGTATGGTCATGACATAATGTTCTATGTAGAACCTGGCATGGTCCATTATACAATATTCTATGTAGAACCTAGTATGGGCCATAATGTAATGCTCTATATAGAACCTGGTAAGATCCATGATTTAATTCTCTATGTAAAACCTGATGTAGTCCATAATGTAATTGTATATGAACTTGGTATAGATGATATAATGTTTTATATACTGTAGAACCTGGTATGGTCCATGATGCAATGTTCTCTGAAGAACCTTATATGGTCCAAGATGTAATATATCATAAAGAACCTAATAGGATGCCTGATGTAATGCTCTGTAAATTATGTGGTATGGTCCATGATGTAAAATTCTAGGAAGAACCTGGTATGGTCCAAGATGTAATGTTCTCTGAAGAACCTTGCATGGTCCATGATGTAATGCTCTATGAAGAACCTGATATGGTTTGCAATTACATGCTTTGTCTAGAAACTGGTATGTTGCATTACATAATGTTCTGTGTAGAATATGGTATAGTCCATAACAATGTTCTATGTAGAACTTGGTATGGGCCATGATGTAATCTATAATGAAGAATCTGGTAAGGTCCATGAAGTAATCTCCAGCATAGAACCTGGCATGGTTTACAACATAATGTTCTATGTAGAACCTGGTATGGTCCATGATGTAACTGTGACTTCAACAGCAGAACAGTGAGTTCAGCTCTGGAGTATAATACAGGGTATAACTCAGGATCAGTACAGGATAAGTAATGTAATGTATGTACCAGTGGCGTAACTAGGAATGGCTGGGCCCCAAGGCGAACATTTGACATGGGGCCCCCCCTCTAACCGGTTACGGGTCCCCAAACAGTAAAATATACTCAGCAGAGGCCCCAGATAGTATTATATGCTCAACAGTGGCCCCCACACAGCATTATATGCTCCACAGTGGCCCCCATACAGCATTATATGCTCTACATTTCTCCCCCCACACACAGTATAATATGTTACCCACAGTGGCCCCACACAGTATAATATGCTCCACACAGTGGTCCCCACCCAGTATTATATGCTTCCCACAGTGGTACCCACCCAGTATTATATTCCCCCCATAGTGGGCCCCACCCAGTATTATATCCTCCCTACAGTGGCCCCCACACAGTATTATATGCTCCCCACAGTGGTCCCCACCCAGTATTATATTCCCCCCACAGTGGCCCCCACCCAGTATTATATGCTCTACAGTGGCCCCCACCCAGTATTATATGCTCTACAGTGGCCCCCACCCAGTATTATATGCTCTACAGTGGCCCCCCGCCCAGTGTTATATGCTCTACAGTGGCCCCCGCCCAGTGTTATATGCTCTACAGTGGCCCCCGCCCAGTGTTATATCCTCTACAGTGGCCCCCACCCAGTGTTATATGCTCTACAATGGCCCCCACCCAGTGTTATATGCTCTACAGTGGCCCCCACCCAGTATTATATGCTCTACAGGGGCCCCCACACAGTATTATATGCTCTAGAGTGGCCCCCACACAGTATTATAAGCTCCCAACAGCTCCCCTCCGCTTCGGTGCTATTATTATGCTCTGGGGTCTCCTCAGACCCCAGAGTATAATAATCGGAGGCCCAGGGAAGGTGATTAAAAATAACATTACATTCATACTCACCTTGCCTTACCTTTCCTTGGCATCCTCGCTCCATCCTGCCATCTTCAGCGTCTTCAGGCCCTCTTCCGACGTCGCTGCCGAGGCCTGTGAATGGGCCTCAGAGGTAACATGGGGGCGCACTGACGTCATTACGCGGCCGCGCCCCATGTGACTGCTGGGGCCTAATCACAGGCCTCAGTGATGACGAAAGAGCGCCGGAGAGAACGCTGCGTCCAGGAGAAGAGAGAATATGTGTTTATTATTTTCAGTCACCTCCCCTGCCCTGCCATCTATTGGAAAGGGGCCTGCAATATGCCAGGGCCCCTTTCCAATAACATTATGTATAGTGGTCGGGGAACCAGGCTTTCCCCAACCGCTATCATAATGGTCCGGGGGCCCTGCCGGGTCCGTTCGTGGTCGCACCCCCTGCGACCGCGATCGTTACTGGTTTGTGGGGTTCGCGGTAGCGGCTGCCACAGGGCTCCGGGCCCCCTAATGTCCCGGGCCCTGTGGCAGACGCTACCGCTGCTACCCCGATAGTTATGCCCCTGGTATGTACACAGTGACTGCACCAGCAGAATAGTGAGTGCAGCTCTGGAGTGTAATACAGGATGTAACTCAGGATCAGTACAGGATAAGTAATGTAATGTATGTAAACAGTGACTGCACCTGCAGAATAGTGAGTGCAGCTCTGGAGTGTAATACAGGATGTAACTCAGGATCAGTACAGGATAAGTATCCTCAGCTTCAGATTTTTGGGGTTGTAGAGATACCAGATGTAATCCCGTCCAGTACGTTGGTAGATCTTAGTCCACTCAGCCTGATATGATAGCAGGATTATAAAAAGGTAATGCAGTGATGGTCACATAGCCCAATGGGGGATGGGATAAATCACATCTGGTTATGGTGCCCCCTGGTGTTGTTATGACAAAATTGATGTAAAACTCCGTACAAAATAGAAATCGAACTTCTTGATGTAAAATATGACATAAACTAAGAATCCATCACAGATCTTATTGCAATCTACATGGGGGTGAGATAGACATAGCTGTGACCTTAGACATCTCGGCACACCCCGGGCGTTGTACCGAGCGGGTGTGATGTCTTCGGGTGTCATGGTAATAATATAAAGTAATTAGCACTAATACAATATACAGTCACTAATTATGTGTGAAGTCCCTATGAGGGTGTACAGTGAGTACAGGCAGAGCGCCACCTGTCGGCTGGAAAGCCCACACACACTCAATGCCTGTGTCCTGTCATACTAGTATAATGTTGTACCGTGTTAGCCATAGAAAGTAGTGGAAGAGTGAAGAAATCAGGCGATACCTTTTAGAGGCTAACTGAGTATATTTGATAAGTAAGCTTTCGGAAGTCAACTTCTGAAAGCTTACTTATCAAATATACTCAGTTAGCCTCTAAAAGGTATCGCCTGATTTCTTCACTGTGTCCTGTCATATAATCCTTGTACTGAAGTCCTGGCATTATCTCCTGCTCTAAAATTCAACCATTTCTGGGAAAGCTACTTGTTCTAGTTTTTTATATCTATTAAGGGTCTGTAGTCTAAGAGCGCCCCCTAGGAGGGGCAGGAACTGCAGACTATATTAGTGATTTCAGAATATTTGTATATGTTTTAAAATTATTAGATGTATAATCATTCTGTTCTTGACATTATACATGTCAGTCCTTCATATATTACAGACAATCTAGAAAACCCATGCTGCAATGTAAAATATGTATACAGTATGCAGTATATAAAACAGACTTCCTGCTGGACTCATTGTTCAAAACTGTTTCCTACTAGATGGAGCAGAGCTGAAGTATAGCGCATGGTTGAACAGAGCAGCAGCCTGAGCCTTTACTGAGATAGGAAGTGAATTCAGACTATCGCAGACACCCATAGACAGTGCAGCCTAGCTGGAATTGCTGATCATAGCTATGGTGACCTCTTGGAGCAGAGCTGAAGTGTAGAGTATGGTGTGACAGAGAAGCAGCCTGAACCTCTGATACAATGCAGACATGCTGGAGTCACCAGTCATTGCTGTGTCTGGATGAAAAAGTTTCTTACACTAGACATCAGCGATGTTCTATGGAGAGACATTTAAAGGGATCGCTCTACTGAATTAAAGGGGAACTCTAGTCTGCAGTCACTCCTTCTCTGTACTTTAGCTCTAGCTTTACCTGGGGAGCTGGACACAAATCTGACTACACACCCATCAGCGTTCCTCTTTATTTGTTATATCTGTACTGTGACATCACTGTGTTTATTATCCCTGTACTGTGACATCACTGTGTGTATTATCCCTGTACTCTGACATCACTGTGTATTAGCTTTGTACTGTGACATCACTGTGAGCCTTATCTCTGTACTGTGACATCACAGTGTGTATTATCTCGATACTGTGATATCATTGTGTCTTATATCTGTACTGTAACATTGCTGTATTATCCCTGTACTGTGACATCACTTTTTATTATTTATGTACTGTGACATCACTGTATGGCTTATCTCTGTACTGTGACATCACTGTGTGTATTATCTCTGTACTGTGACATCACTGTGTTTATTATCCCTGTACTGTGACATCACTGTTTGTATTATCCCTATGCTGTGAAATCACTGTGTGTATTATCCCTATGCTGTTACATCACTGTGTGTATTATCCCTGTACTGAGACATCACTGTGTATTATCCCTGTACTGTGACATCTCTATATACATCAGTATCACACATAATTGGCTTAACTATAACCATTCAGAAGATAGAATCTCTTATAATATGCTTAGGTACAGTACCTGTGCAGATAGCACCACATATCATAGGATTGGATACATGGTTAGCCAGAGATGTACACACGTGGACAAAATTGTTGGTACCCCTCGTTTAACGAAAGAAAAACCCACAATGGTCACAGAAATAACTTGAATCTGACAAAAGTAATTTTCCAAACTACATGTTGACAAGCCACAAAGCTTCTGGGAGAATGTCCTATGGACAGATGAGACAAAAATCAAACAAACATCAGCTCTATGTTCACAGACAGAAAAATTAAGCATATCTTGAAAAGAACACTGTCGCTAATGTGAAACATGGAGGAGGCTCTGTTATGTTCTGGGGCTGCTTTGCTGCATCTGGCACAGGGTGTCTTGAATCTGTGCAGGGTACAATGAAATCTCAAGACTATCAAGGGATTCTAGAGAGAAATGCGCTGCCCAGTGTCAGAAATCTTGGTCTCAGTCGCAGGTCATGGGTCTTGCAACAGGATAATGACCCAAAACACACAGCTAAAAACACCCAAGAATGGCTAAGAGGAAAACATTGAATTATTCTGAAGTGGCCTTCTATGAGCCCTGACCTAAATCCTATGGAGCATCTTTGGAAAGAGCTGAAGCATGCCGTCTGGGAAAGGGATCCTTCAAACCCAAGACAACTGGAGCAGTTTGCTCATGAGCAGGGGCGTAACTATCGGGGTAGCAGCGGTAGCGGCTGCCACAGGGCCCGGGACATTACGGGGCCCTGCGGGCCCACAATGGTTTTTTTTTTTTTTTAATAGACCGTTACCTGCTGGAGTAACCCCAGCAGGTAACGGCCCCTATATACTTACCGTTCCCCGGGGATCCCGCTCACGGCCGCCTGCGTTTCCGATTCTGCGGAGGCGGCTGTGAGCAGTAGCGGGGATCGGTATGTGAGGCTGCGGGCCGAACACCACAATCTCTGCTATCATTATACTCTGGGGTCTTTTCAGACCCCGGAGTATAATAATCGGAGGCCCAGGAGAGGTGAAGGAACATAAAAAACAATGTACTTACCTCTACAGCACCTCTCCAGGCTTCGGACCTGTTTGGTGATGTCCCAGACGTCAGACGACGTCATTTTGCGTCGCGACGCCGGCCCGCATCACGTGACGCCGGCCTGGTCCAACATCAAAGAAGGTCGAAGTAGCGCACGGGCATGCACCGGAGCGAGGAACAGGTAAGCAACGTTGTTTTTTTATGTTTGTATCCTCCCCTGGGTCTCCGATCATTATACTCTGAGGTCTGAAAAGATCCCAGAGTATAATAATTGTTCATGGGTGGTCCACAATAGGACATATAATAGTGTGTGCAGGGGCCACTATGGGGCAAAATACTCAGTGCAGGGGCCACTATGGGGCAAAATACTCAGTGCAGGGGCCACTATGGGGCAAAATACTCAGTGCAGGGGCCACTATGGGGAATAATAGTGTGTGCAGGGGCCACTATGGGACATGATACTGTGTGCAGGGGCCACTACGGGGAATGATACTGTGTGCAGGGGCCACTATGGAACATTATGGAACATGATACTGTGTGCAGGGGCCACTATGGGGAATGATACTGTGTGCAGGGGCCACTATGGGGCATGATAGTGTGTGCAGGGGCCACTATGGGGAATAATAGTGTGTGCAGGGGCCACTATGGGGAATGATACTGTGTGCAGGGGCCACTATGGGACATGATACTGTGTGCAGGGACCACTATGGGGAATGATACTGTGTGCAGGGGCCACTATGGAACATTATGGAACATGATACTGTGTGCAGGGGCCACTATGGGGAATGATACTGTGTGCAGGGGCCACTATGGGGCATGATACTGTGTGCAGGGGCCACTATGGGGCATGATACTGTGTGCAGGGGCCACTATGGGGCATGATAGTGTGCGCAGGAATGCGTTTTTTTTTGGGGGGGGGGGGAGGCGGTCCTGGGGGGGCAGTTGGGGATAGCGGTTCTGGGAGGGGGTTGTAGGGGGCGGTCCGGGGGGGTGGCTGGGGGAAGCGGTTCGTGGGGGGGGGGGCCCCATGTCAAATGTTCGCCTTGGGGCCCAGCCATTCCTAGTTACGCCACTGCTCATGAGGAGTGGCCAAAATACCTGCTGAAAGGTGCAGAAGTCTCATTGACAGTTACAGGAATCGTTTGATTGCAGGGATTGCCTCAAAAGGTTGTGCAACAAAATATTAAGTTAAGGGAACCATTATTTCTGTCCAGGCCTGTTTCATGAGTTTTCTTTTTTAAAAAATTCTATTGAAGCATGCTTGAAAAGCAATGTCTGATTTTCATTTGTTCATTTTCATAGAATTTTTATATATTATTACTTTTGTCAGATTCAAGTTATTTCTGTGACCATTGTGGGTTTTTCTTTCATTAAACGAGGGGTACCAACAATTTTGTCCGTGTGTAGCTAGGCTTTCCATCGCTTGGTTGGTTTCACTGCCCTTACTCTGTATCTAAGTACCTGGGTCTGCTCCTTAATAATAAGCTGGACTGGGCAGATCATATGGAGGCCCTGTACAGGAAGGGCCACAGCAGGCTCTACCTGCTTAGGAAGCTGAGAGCCTTTGGAATCCGGGGGGCACTTCTTAGAACTTTCTTCAACTCGGTAGTGGCATCAGCCATCTTCTTTGGAGTGGCCTGCTGGGGGAGCAGTATATCAACCAGGGACAGAAATAAACTTGACAAGCTGATTAGAAGGGCCAGCTCTGTCCTGGGGAGCCCACTGGACCCAGTGCAGGTGGTGGGTGACAGAAGGATACTGTTCGTGGTGAGCTCCATGCGGGAGAATAACTCCCATCCCATGCATGAGACCGTGATAGCGCTGGGCAGTACTGTCAGTGACCGACTGCTCCACCCTAGGTGTGAGAAGGAGCGCTATCGGAAGTCTTTCCTCCCCACCGCGGTTAGGCTGTACAACCAACACCGACCTAAGCGGAGATCATTACATACAGAGAACTGAAATATCTCTCTGCCTGTTATATCCCCCCCCCCCCCCCCCTGCTACGTCCTATCTGTCTGTCTGCTATTAATGTAATGCCTCTCACCTTGGAACATTCCTGTACATGTTGTATTTGTATTTGTATCTGCTTATCTTATCTTTGCTGCTGTAACACACTGAATTTCCCCATTGTGGGACTATTAAAGGACTATTATTATTATTATTATTAAATACATAAAAGTGTCTTGTTGGAGCCTCCGACTCCTTGCACATGCCCAGGTTGCCCATTCACCTCAGCTATGCCCCTGGTTTAACAGACATTATAATATATGGTAATATTCATAGATTGTAAACTCTTGCGAGCAGGGTCCTCAATCCCATTGTGTGAATTGACAATTTCTTTGTAATGTATCTTTTTTGTCTGTACTTGAACCCTACAATTTGTAAAGTGCTGCGGAATATGTTGGCACTATATAAATAAAATGTATTATTATTATTATTATATTAGATACAAAGCTCAGTTGCTAATGTCACACATAATAGGCTTAGATACAGTGGCTCAGCTGGTGATTTCATGAATCTCATGAACATTACATGATGGGAATGTAGTGATTTGGGTGCTATGAGATTGTATCACACATGGCAAGCTTAGTTACCCCATATTATAGGCAGAGTTCCTCAATGTACCCCAGTATAGCAGCCCCCATGCACCACCATCAGCCCTTATAATAATATACCTGACAGATGTCCCTAATAACCAGGTGTCATGTGGGTGCAGACTCTGAGCTACTCCTTTGTACTCATTTCACATATAGGTGCAAACCCCGTCCTGACTACCATGATTAACCCCTCGTTTCCCACTCAGCTCATGGC
>CAMRHE010000607.1:632500-813573 GCA_947044405.1 Leptodactylus fallax | reverse complement strand
GGAGTGTGGATGGATGGGCCACGTTGCTGCTAGATGTCCAGAGCAGCGACAAACTTATGAGAGACCGCCGTTAAACTGAAGTCCCCTGCTGCTGAAGGGCGTGTAGTAGGGGAGACTGACAAGGAGACTATGTGGGGAGAATGCCCTGATGATGACCTGATCGCTGCAAGTCCTGTCATACAGGTGGAAATGGAGGGTATTCCGGTTACCGGGATGATTGACGCGGGTTCCCAAGTAACGACCTTGAGTAGAGACTGTTATGAACGGTACTTCCGGCAACATGTGAAATATGATCCCCATACATTCGTACGAGTGGTCGCAGCTAACCAGTTACCAGTTCCGGTCGTGGGAGTGGCCTGGATGAATGTCCGGGTATGTGGCCAAGATCTAGGTAGGAAAGGCATTGTGGTGGTACAGGAGTCACATGAAGTAAAGGTCCCTGTCATTTTGGGGATGAATGTGTTAAAAGAATTAGATCAGATCCTCTTTGAAAAGAAAGGTCACGGTTATTGGAAAGAAACCACCACCCATCGGCCTACTCAAACAGCTTTCCAGCGGCTGATCCGGACATGTGGCTTACAGAAAAGTTCAGATGCACAGCGTCCTCTGGCTCGAATTTCAGTTCCTTTGCATACAAAAGTTACACTGCCACCCAGTCGGGAGACAATAGTGTCCATGCCCGTAGGCACCTGTCGGAAACTAGAGGGCATAGCTGTGTTGGTAGAACCACTGCAGGCAGCCGAAGGAGGTGTTGATCCGCTAGTGGCCCGTTCCTTGGCAATAGTTCGCAATGGAAGAGTACCACTTCGATGTGTAAACACTCAGGACCAGAGTGTGGACCTGACCCCAGGGAGGCTGCTGGCTAACATCTATGTGACTCCGGAGGAAGTAAGGAAAGTAACTCCAATGCAGCTGAAGCCGACTGAAAGGGATGAGTGGACCGTAACTGTGTCCATGGGAGAAGATGAGGAACCCACCTCTGAATGGAATGGCTGTGCAATTCGAGAACAGATGAAGATGGATGTAAGTTCATGTTCTCTGGAATGGGTGCAGAAGGTAGATGAGCTGTTGTGGGAGAACCAAGCCACCTTTGCACGGTATGCTGAAGATTTTGGATGTACCACAGGGATCTACCATGAGATTCCCACAGGAGACACCCCTCCAATTAGAGAGCGCTACCGACAAATTCCTCCACAGTTGTATCAGGAAGTGAAAGAACTGTTAGCTAAGATGCTACAGGGTGGGATCATCCAAGAAAGCCAGAGTCCCTGGGCGGCTCCTGTGGTGTTAGTAAGAAAAAAAGATGGGTCCATCCGATTTTGCGTAGACTATCGGAAGTTAAACGCTTGCACCGTACGAGATTCCTACCCCTTGCCACGGATTGAGGAGTCCCTCTCAGCGCTAGGGAGAGCCCGGTACTTCTCCTCACTAGATCTGGCTAGTGGGTATTGGCAGGTGCCGATGGCCACAAAAGACAAGGAGAAGACGGCATTCATCTTGCCCATGGGACTATACGAATTTAACCGGATGCCCTTCGGGTTGACAAATGCACCCGGAACGTTTCAGCGGTTGATGGAGAAATGTCTCGGTGACTTCAACTTTGAGTTCACTCTCATCTACTTGGATAATTATTATTTTTTTTTTCTCCCTCGAAAAAAAACAACACCAACAAAAGGAAGAAATAAAAAAAAAAAGAGAAAAAGGGCACCAAAAAAAAAACAAAAAAAAAACGGTGGGACCACACCAAAAATAATTTAATTGGGCACAACGCAGAAAAAGGGGGGGGGGGGACAACAACAAGAAAAAAAACGGCGGGTGAAAAAGAGCCGCCCACCCACCCCCCCGGGAAAAAAAGGGGGCCCCTTGGAGGAGCCCGTCACACCGGGGGGTTTTTTTAGGGTTTCCCCCGAGGGGCCCCCCCCCCTTAACCCCCCCACGGGGCCCACCCGGGGGCCCAAAGAACCCGCCCGGGAAGGGGGGCCCGGGACGGGAACAAGCCTTCCAGGCATTGAAGGATGCACTGACAACAGCCCCAGTCTTGGCATATGCTGATTACCACTTGCCGTTCCAGCTATATACAGATGCAAGCCTGTATGGTCTTGGAGCAGTGCTTTCCCAGCTTCAGGATGGCCAGGAGAGGGTCATAGCGTACGGCAGCCGGTCTTTGAGAGATTCTGAAAGAAACCCCGAGAATTATAGTTCATTTAAATTGGAGCTGTTGGCACTGGTATGGGCCATGACCGAGAAATTCTCTGAATATTTGACCGGTGCTGAAGTTTTAGTACTGACTGACAACAACCCACTAGCTCACCTGGAAAATGCCAAGCTCGGGGCGTTAGAGCAGAGGTGGATAGCCCGAATGTCTACATTCAATTACCGCATTAAGTATCGGTCCAAGACAGAGAACCAGAATGCTGACGGACTTTCTAGGGTAACTGCCCAGACCCCCACAGAAGACGTGGATCATGAGTTGGAGCATGTGGAGGTGCCCGATTTCAGCAGATTTTCACAGGCCTTGACCGCCACTAATCAGTTTGAGATGGAGGGGACTGAAATGGCTCCTTTCTTTGGTCCCTCACGACAGGAATGGGCACAGATACAACAGACCCATGAGGGGCTGGCGCAGATGATCAAGTGTGTTGAGAAAGGCCAGAAGCCCTGTAGAGAGGAAAGAGAACGACTGACACGTGAGATATTATCTGTTTTGAGTCAGTGGGAAAAGTTGGAGATGAAAAATGGAGTGCTATGCCGAAAGGTCTATTTACCTTCTGAGATCGACATTCGATACCAAATTGTGGTGCCTAGTGAACTGGCTCGCTCGTTGGCAGTTGAGGCTCATAATAAGAATGGACATTTTGGTCATGAGAAGACCTTTCGTTGGTTACAGCGACTGATTTACTGCCCTGGTCTTCGTCAAATGGTCGAAGAAGTATGCCGCAGCTGTCGAACTTGTGAGATCCATAAGGCAATAGAACAGAGAGCTCCCCTGCAAACCATCGTGACCCAGGAACCTTTAGAAATCGTCATGATAAACTATCTAATGGTGGGCCCATCCAATAGCGGACACCAGTATTGCCTCGTAATGGTGGATCACTTCACCAAATTTGCGGTGGTAACCGCCACCAAGGACCAGACAGCTGAGTCAGCAGCTCGTGCTCTGTGCCAAGATTTCATTCGAGTATATGGGTGCCCCCAACGCATCCACTCCGACCAGGGCGCCTGCTTTGAGGGACACGTAATGAAAGAAGTTCAACGTATCTACGGGATAAAGAAGTCGCACACGACTCCATACCACCCTCAGGGAAATGGGGCCTGTGAAAGATTCAACAGAACTCTGCTACAGATGCTGCGGACTCTGGAGGAAGACAAGAAGTTACAGTGGCCTCAGTTCTTGTCTGAAATGGTGTGGGCCTATAACAATCAGGTCCATTCTACAACGGGGTACTCTCCTTATACTCTTCTCTTTGGGCGGTCTGGGCGAAGTATAGGAGAATTACAGTTGAATGATGTGGATGGGTTCCCTCCGAGGGATCCAACCTCTTGGGTGCGGGCGCATCGGCAGAGACTTGAGACGATCCATCGATTGGTGCGGCAGCGCCTGCAAGAACATCCCCATCCTGATAAGACCCCAGTGCAAGAAGCACCATTGCAACCAGGCGACCTGGTGCTAGTTCGTGTCAAGAAACCCCAAGGGAAATTGGAAAGCAGATGGGAGGCTTTGCCGTATCGTGTTGTTGGCCGCAAGTATGCGAATGGGCCAGTGTACCAGGTCCAGAAAGAAGGAACTGATTGTGTTCGAGTACTTCACCGAAATATGTTGCGCCTGTGTCATTCTGAAGGGACAAATCACGATGGGCCTGCCAATGTGAATGAGCTCCCACAGTCAGAGAATGGAGGTGCGGAATGGGCCTCCGACGAGGAGGATGATTGTTGGCCGATCCCTGCTCCTGGGGATGTTCCACCTGTGACTACTGTATCTCCGGCCTGTGCCCCCTCTGGTGCGGAATCCGCTGGTCCTTCTCAGCCCATAGCTGCAGCACCCCATAATATACCACCGGTCCTCAGACGGACCACTAGGCCAAATGCTGGTATTCCCCCTGTTCGGTATGCGCAGGATGAGTTTGTTTGGCCTGCCATACATCGGTATACTACCACCCTGTGCATAAAAGTACAACCCTCTGGATATACAGTCATAGGCAGGGACTGCCAATCTTAAAGTGGGGGGGGAATATGTAAGAGACAGCCAATGTTGTCTTAAGCTTCATTTGTCTGTATAAACTGTTAATGTTGAATGTATTTCTGTGATTCTGTTCCTTTAAGACAGCAGCCATTGTAATTGTGACATGATGCTGGAGTGAGACCCCCCCCCCCTTTTATGTGAGCTTGCCTGTTCTGCAGACAGAGTGTGAGGAGAGAAGCAGGAAGTGACGAGAGAGAGAGCAGCAGCCATCTTAGCAAGTGTTGTATTGAACTGGTGTGGAGATTTTTCTGTACAGCTAAGCTGTATCTTGGTCCAGAGACAAACAGAGTGTAAAGAGACAACAGGACTAGTGAGTCCACGTGAAAGGAACTGTGCTCAGTGGCTGATCAGTGAGACTGACATTGTGACTGTGTATATGGATACCACAGATAGAGACTCGCAGTGCTGTTGATGTACTGGACGGCACCTGCTAAATCCCGGCTTACATCCCAGCTCAGTGTATGGATTCGGCAGGACTGTCAGTGTGCTGAGTGGAATCTGCTGTTGGATTACATTGCATTCAGTTGGTTTCCCTGTCTGTTAAAGAGGACTTCATTTCTCCCAAGATCCTGATAACCGTGAGGAGAGGACGCTTCACTATAAAAGAAAGGACCGACTTTGGGCCCCACCGCGCGCTTCTACGGACTGTAAGCGGTCCACCTGGACCACTGGGGAAAAGGGGGTGCACCCAAATGTGAAGTCAGGGTCAGTTAGGGATAGTTTTGAGTATATTGTTCATTCAGTGTCCATACTGCAGAAGTGGACAGAGTAAAAGTAGAAACCATTGCAGAATTTGCCTTGAAATTGTTCATGCTATATTGTATATTTTGCTTGTCTTTAGCCCTGTCATTTTACCTTTAACTAGCCTTTATTAACTTATAGTAAATATATTTTTTTTTTCTTGAACTACCGCGTGTGCGTTCATTTCCGGTTGCGGAGTCCAAACCACCCCCCCCCCCCCCCCCCCCCCACAAAAACCCACAACCCCCCCCCCTAAAAAACACTCCACCAACACAACAAATAAGATGTATATGTCTTTTTTTCTTCCAGCCCAACTCCTTTCTTTCCCTTTCCTTCCCCCCACCACCCAATTTTCAATTTTTTTTTTTTTGGCCCTTTTGAAACCAACCATTTTTTTTGTGAAAGCCCAGTGTTAACAAAAATAAGCTGTTCAGACACCAATTACTTTTATACCATTTTTACTACATTTGCTGCTTTATCCATAGTCCTAGTATCATTTCTTATTACATTTGTGTCATATGTTTATATTATTGTTGCAATAATGAAGATCTCATCATCTAGTGGAAAGCGAAGAGCATTTTACACCTGCAGCTCACACTTCACTGCTGTCACACTGACCTATGGGAGTGTAATATTTCTGTATGTCAGACCAGCTGAAAGTGTATCTACAGAGTCAAATAAAGTTATTAGTATGCTGAACAGCATTGTCACCCCATTCAGCAACCCATTCATTTACACTCTAAGAAATAAGAAAGTTCAGCATGCCATCCTCAGTACCCTAAAGTTCTAATAAAAATAGATCTGCTTTATGATAATAAATATAACTCACATTACATTTTATATCTGGTTTAAGGTAGGCTTTATGCACACAGCTTTATTACAACTCTGTTCTGAAGCCTTAGACTGTGTGGCAATAATGTGATCAGGTTGCAAACTGTATCAGAAGTCTTTCCTAAAATGTTATATACCCATGTGCATGAATCTTATGAAAGCTCCTATAAAGGGGACATGGTTTGGCTGCTGATCCTAATGGCCACGTGACCACAGAGCTTCCTCTCAGATTAGCCCACAAGACCAAGCTAAACCTGCCAATGACACACATCACCTATTCCTGACACCAGGAATAACCCGAATCAACATGGGCAGGAAGAGATTGGTAAAAGAAACTACCACCAAGCCGATAAAGTACTACTTTGCATTAGACCAAGACCACACCAAAGATGGCGGTAATAGCGCCTCATCAACATCAAATCACGCTCACTCACCAAACCAAAACTCTGCTGCTATGGAACAAGGCGAAGGGTCCATATCTCCCTATGTGTTTGATATGTAGACAAGATGGCGCTCCCCACCATCACCTCTTACAGAAAGCATAGCAATAGAGCACAATTATGCAGAGAATGAGTGCAGCATGCCACCACTACAACTACAGACTCATTCCATCTCGTCCTCTGACCCCTCTGCATCAGCATTGGATATATCCTCCCTAGGATTTAAATCCCTGGTTAACAGCTCACTAAAGCAAAAACAAAAACTATAACTTCAGACACAGGACGAGAGAGGCCTTGAACAACAACAGATAAGTAATGTTGAACCAACAACCTCTTATTCATTTTTGAATGTACAAACTACTGATAAATCTGTATCGGAAAATAAACTAAAAGAAATGTTACTTGTCCTGAGGAATACTATCCACTAAGGACTTTACCAAAATGACACTCCCAATACAAGCATCCATAAATGCAGTAGAAGGTAGATTCCCACCCACAGAAAATATAATAGCTTCTTTTGCAACAGCTGGTAGATTCTCACAATAATCTTAAGGAGAAATTTGAAAAACTACAAGCCAAAGCTATTGACACGGAAGACAGAAACAATAACATAAAATTCAGAGGCATCCTGGAAAATAAACCCAGTACTCAGTTGAGATCTTATATTCATGAGTTAGCAAAAAATCTTTTTCCCATCCTGGCTGAGTAAGTCTTCCAAACACTATCCCTAGGGACAACTCACAAGATTGACATTCTACCATGTAAAAGAGTGCCTAATGATAGAATCTAGAAAGCCCCAACCACTACCAGCTCCATATGCTAATATTAAGCTATTCATGAATATATCAAGTGCAACCTTGCAAGCAAGAAGAGACCTCTCTCCTATCACACTACTAATGAGACAAAATAACATCCCATATGTATGGAGTTATCCAACCAAGATACTAGCCAACAAGATGGGGACATAGATGTGTCAGCTCAGGATTTAAACCCTTCCAATCAATCTCCAAGAGTATTAGACATGGAATGGTCTCAGAAGAAAAGAAATTAATCTCTATCAGATAAGTGGACTCGAGAAAATGTGAGACTGACTGGTACATTTCTGTTGCTTAAACGTTTCCACATACATACAGTGCCTTGCGAAAGTATTCGGCCCCCTTGAACTTTTCAATCTTTTGCCACATTTCAGGCTTCAAACATAAGGATATAAAATTTTAATTTTTTGGTGAAGAATCAACAACAAGTGGGACACAATTGTGAAGTGGAACGAAATTTATTGGTTATTTTAAACTTTTGTAAAAAATAAAAAACTGTGCTAGAGCTGAATCCACCAAAAGGAATTACCAGAGGACGGCTAAGATTTTTTTGGAGTGGTGCTCCAAAAGAGGCGTTGATATTTCTAATCCTTTGACTTCTGATGTTTTGGATTTTCTTCAGGATGGCTTGGACAGGGGCCTTGCCCCTGCTACTTTAAAGGTACAGGTATCGGCTTTATCCGCCCACTTAAACAGACGGTTGTCTTATATTGTATTATTTTCGGATAGGGTCCACCTTAGGTTTTTGCCTGGCTTTATCCCTAAGGTTCCTTCACGTAATAACTATAATCAATTGATTTCTTTGCCTGTTTTCCTTCCGGATCCGTCCTCAGAAGAGGAGTTTAAACTTCATACTTTGGATGTGGTGAGGTGTCTGCGAATTTACTTATCGCGGACACAATCTTTCAGGAGAGCTGAAAATCTCCTAATCAATATGTATGGTAAAGACAGAGGTCTTAAAGCTTCCAGACCCTCCTTGTCCAGATGGATTAAGGAGGCAATCAAAATTTCTTTCATTGCTCAAGGGTTGCTTTCTCCAGTTTTTTGTACAGCCCATTCGACCAGGGCTGTGTCGACTTCTTGGGCTGAGAATCGCTCGCTTCCACTGGATCAAATTTGTGCGGCTGCTTCTTGGTCATCCCAGCTGACTTTCGTCAAACACTATCGTTTGGATGTCCGCAGTTCCGAGGCGACTGCCTTTGGCCAGACAGTTCTTGAGGTTGTAAGGCGAGGAAACCCTCCCTAGGGGAATTACTTGCTATATCCCCATATTGTGCTGCTGTAGGATGTAAGGGAATCATTGATTATATTGTTAATCTGTTTTCCCTTAGTCCTAACAGCAGCACAAGGCTTCCCTCCCTAAAATCTTGTTTCTTTTACTTTATAATTTACACAGGTGAGGGAGGTCTCTCGTGCCCTCTTATAGGGCAGGTTAGTAAGCACATTTTTGTGCTAATTAAAAGTTCCACCTGTCCTAAACAACACACAGGGGGAGAAATACCCCATATTGTGCTGCTGTTAGGACTAAGGGAAAACAGATTAACAATATAATCAATGATTTTCCAACATAGGTATACCTAATGTGTATGTGTTTCATAGTACTTAAGTACTTTTATATGTGTTCTAGGGAAAAGGGGATGATTAGAATTTTTTACTCCCTATGATTTTTTTTCTATTATTTTTTTCCTTCCTTTTTTTTTTTTTTTTTACTGTATTTATTAGATCCCCTAGGGGTCTGATCATTAATGCAATGCAATAAAATGGTAATGCAAAATACCAGAATTTGTATGACAGGCTGCATAGAGCAGTCTGTCATACAAATTAATGCCAGACAAGCCTGGGAGCCTTCAATAGGCTGTCATGGCAATGGATCTCATTCCAGGCGTAGGCAATCTTCAAGAAAATGGCAGCACCCATGCGCCTCCAGAAAAATTGTGCCAAAAAGCTGGAAGCAAAAACTAGGCCTCAGCAGAAGGGACATGGCACGTCACAGCAGGTGACTTCTGGCATAAGAAGACAGCTGCGTAACAGGAACAGACCATGCTGGGAGGACACCGGAGCACCAGGAACATTTGAGTGTGTTTTTTTTTTTTTGCTTTTATTTTCTTTTTTCACCTCCCCCAGCCTAATTTAAAAAAATAAATAAATTAGGCTAGACAACCTCTTTAAGCCTAAGGCCCCAAGTAGTGAGCCGCCGCAAGAAAGCACTGCGGGAAAAACCACCGCGGCAATACATTGCAGTTTTTCCCATAGCGCTTTTCAGAGAAAGTCCACAGAGGTTTCCTCTGCGGACTTTCTGTTTCAATTACACCTTTAGGGAAACCGCCAGCATTTCCATAGGTATAATTGACACGCTGTGATTTCCAAAACCACAACGTTTTTGGAAATCGCAGCATGTCCACAGCGTGTATTTTTTCGCAAGGTGTGCCTAATCTGAAAGATTATTATTATGAATGTGTATTAGACCAAGCCACTTTGTGGTGGTCCCAAAATCCCACAAAGCCATAGATACAGATAGAAGAGGGGATTGCAACTCATGTGACTCTTATTTCAAGATTATTACATGTGTGGAGTAAATTGGTT
The DNA here is from genome assembly GCA_947044405.1 of Leptodactylus fallax. NCBI lineage: Eukaryota > Metazoa > Chordata > Amphibia > Anura > Leptodactylidae > Leptodactylus > Leptodactylus fallax. The sequence goes on along the minus strand of CAMRHE010000607.1, from coordinate 803,923 downwards.
CCTTCGTCATATATTTATACTATACAAGCTATTGCTTTAGCTTGTAAATACCCAATAAAGCATCTAGAGAATGATACATCACGTTCATCACTCCATATATCACTAGACCTGCTAGAATATTTAATAATGGACTTAGATCTCTCACTATAGCAATCTAAAGGTATCCTTACTCTCTCGCACGTCAAAGATCAAAAGGGTAATCTAAACTTCATATACTTAACCAATCAATATGGAATAAACAAAAAAGATTTCTATTATTCTATTCTTCCTTAGACTCAGAGATTTTTTGACTAAAAATGAATCCAGACTACCAAAATTGAACTCAAAGGTCTCTCAATATTTCTCTAGCTTCCAAAAGGCATATTGTTTTTCTATAACTTAATAGATCCCCAAAGCATACTTCTTGGGGTGAGCGGTCAGGCCAGCTGCTCTCAAAGAATTCACTACTGCTTGTACCTTGGGCAAATGACTCTCCCAGTCATTGCTGAAAATGATGATGTTATCCAGATATGCCGAAGCGTATCTTCTATGAGGTTTTAACACTATGTCCATTAACTGCTGGAATGTGGCTGGGGCCCCGTGGAGCCCGAACGGTAACACAAGATAGTGAAAAATTCCCTCAGGGGTGATAAAGGCAGTTTTTTCTTTGGCGCTATCCGTTAGGGGTACCTGCCAGTATCCCTTAGTGAGATAAAGTGTAGTGAAGTACCGGGCCCCTCCCAGTCTCTCAATAACTTCATCAAATTTAGATACCTCATTCAGTTTCCTGAAATCGTTGCAGAAACGCAACGTCCCATCTGGCTTGGGAACTAGGACAATTGGACTGGCCCATTCACTTTTGGACTCCTCAATGACCCATAATTTTAACATTTTCTGCACTTCCTCCGAAATGGCTTGTCGACGGGCCTCAGGGATACGGTACGGTCTCGACCGTACTTTCACCTGGGGCTCGGTAACAATATAATGTTTGATTATGGACGTACACCCAGGTAGCTCGGAGAACACGTCTGTATTCCTTGCTACAAACTCTCTGGATTCTTGCTGCTGGCTTTTTGTGAGGGACTCTGCTATTGTTACCCCTACTGCTTCCTCTGTAGTCCTAACCGCAGCCTGTGGGGATAGTACAGGATGCAGTTTAGCCGGAGATCTTTCCGTAAGCAGACTCTCTCGGTCTTTCCACGCCTTTAACAGGTTTACATGATAAATCTGCTCTGGTTTTCTTCTACCGGGCTGACGAACCTTGTAGTTCACTTCCCCTATTTTCTCCAACACCTCATAGGGTCCTTGCCATTTGGCAGGGAACTTACTCTCCACTGTGGGAATGAGTACGAGTACTCGGTCACCGGGTTTAAAGGTCCTTACCTTCGCCGACCTATTGTAAACCCGGCTTTGAGCCTTTTGGGTCTCCTCCAGATGCTCTCTAAATATGGGCATAACGGCCGCCACCCTGTCCTGCATACCAGTGATGTTTTCAACAACACTTTTGTGGGGGGTGGGCTCTTGCTCCCATGTTTCTCTGGCAAAGTCCAACAGACCCCTAGGATGTCTGCCGTAGACCAACTCAAAAGGGGAAAACCTAGTGGAAGATTGTGGTACCTCGCGGATGGCAAACATCAAATATGGTAACAAAACATCCCAGTCCTTTCTATCCTTGTTTACCACCTTTTTTAACATACTTTTTAGGGTTTTGTTAAACAGTTCTACTAACCCGTCTGTCTGGGGGTGGTAAACAGATGTACGTAACTGTTTGATATTAAAAAGTTTACATATTTCCCTGGTGACTTTAGACATGAATGGGGTACCCTGATCTGTGAGGATCTCCTTGGGTAGACCCACTAGGCAAAACATGGCGAACAATTCTTTATCAATCAACTTCGCGATGTGTGCCGTAGTGGGATGGCTTCAGGATATTGGGTAGCATAGTCCATGAATACCAAAATATACTGATGCCCCCGAGCAGACTTAACTAAAGGACCCGCCAAGTCCATGGCAATCCTTTCAAAGGGCACCTCAATAATGGGCAGAGGTAACAGGGGGCTTCAAAAATGTGCCTTTGGGGTATGCAACTGACACTCCGGACATGTTTCACAATACACTTTAACTTCATGATATACCCCCGGCCAATAAAAACGCTGCAATATTCGGTCCAGCGTTTTTGTGGCACCTAGGTGTCCCCCTAGCACATGTTTATGTGCTAACTCCAGCACCGTCCTGCGATAAGGCTGGGGTACCAGTAACTGCTCTAAAGTCTCACCTCGCACCCTGTCAACTCGGTATAACAACTCCTGGTTGACAGCCATGCGGGGGAATACCTCATCAGCGCCTGGGCGCTGAGACACACCATTAATAACAATAACATTCTCCCAGGCCCTTTTCAGAGTGGGGTCCTGGAGTTGTGCAGAACCAAAGTTATCGCAGCACACCTCCAAGTCCAACATCTGAGGTTCGGTACCAGGCTCCTCGACTTCGCCTGCCATTACCTCTAGGGGAAACACAGCATTACCATTTTCTCCTAAAATGGTCACCCCTATGGCAGGAACCCTAGAGTTCCGGTCATTGGGTTCAGGCTCCAGGACCTGAACAGACAATACTTGGGGTATTACTGGGGGTGTGTTCTCTGAACTTTGCTTTCCCCTCCACAGAGTCCAAAGGAGGGGAAAGTCCCGTCCCAGAAAGAGGTCATGGGGTAAGTTCTGGACAACCCCTACCTCATGTCAGCTCTCCCCACAGGGGGTCTGGATGGCGACAATCACAGTCGGGTAGTCTCTTATATCGTCATGTATGCACAGGACCCCGACTGTCCATCCAGTGACAGTCCCGAGGTCTACAGAGGACCCATTAACGAGGGTCACCTGACTGCCAGAGTCTAGTAGTGCCACCACTGGGCACCCAGCCACGGTCACTTGGCATAGGTGGTGCCCATCATCAGTGTCCGAGGTGGCAGCAGCATAGGCTGGGGAAGCGTAGAGGGACACCCTCTGACCCACGCTGCAGTCCATGGGCTCCAAGGCACGGGGACAATTAGCCGCAATATGGCCTGGCTCGTGGCAATCCCAGTAGATGACAGTCTCTCTCCTCCTCCCCTGGTCACTATCTTATCCTGGGGAGCTCGAGGGAATGTTGGCCCTCCGGGCCTTGGGGACTTGTGAGTTCTGGCAGGGTTCCTTCCTGAGGGACTGTGTAGTCCAGTAAGTGTTCCACCAACCCCACCAATTCATTGGAGTTAGTTGGATCTCCATGCCCCACCCACTGCTGGATCTTACCCGGTAAAGCCCTCAGGTACCGGTCTATGACGACCCGCTCCACCATCTGGGCTGGGGTCAACGTCTCCGGCTGGAGCCACTTACGGACAAGCTGTACAAGGTGGTGCATTTGTGACCTCGGTGGTAACGCCTCCTGGTATTCCTAATTGTGGACTCTTTGAGCCCGAACGTGCTGGTCCACACCCAGTCGGGCCAGGATCTCCGCCTTCACCTGCTGGTAGTCACATGCATCCTGTTCACTTAGGTCAAAATAGGTTTGCTGGGGCTCGGCGAAAAGAAAAGGTGCCAACACCTCGGCCCAGAGGTGTCGTGGAAGCCTCTCTTGGTTGGCCACTCTTTCAAACCCAGTCAGATAGGCCTCTATGTTGTCCTCTGCCGTCATCTTGGTCAACGCTTTATGGACCTCTTTCCTGACATCCCGCTCTGGCTTTGGTGGGTCGGCCTTTTGCTGAGCAGCCAGCAATATCGACATCTGCTTGTCCAAAAGTCGGTTGGTCTCCTGTTGCACCTGTACCAGCTGCTTCACAACCTCCTCCATGGCTGTGGCTCTTTATTTCAATGCCGTCAGCTACAGGACACGCAGCCCGTGTATATCTCACTGCACGTATGCCCGCATCCGAAGCACCATATGTGGTGAACCGCTCAGGTAGTTGCTTGGTAGCAGTGCAGGAAACAGGTACACAGAGGCTGGATCACACTCAAGTTTGGAGTTTATTCACTTGGTGCATGAACAGTTTGCCTTTACAAAGCCATGAACAGAAAACAGCAACAAAAAAAACCCTTCTCGGCTGAGAAATAACTAAAACAGAAACGTTCCCTTTCTGTACAGGAGCCTGGCTGCCAGACTCTCACTCTGGTTACTACAAACGGGTGGCACACATCCTAGTTCTAACACACAACCTATATCAGGCCTTAATTAGTCAGGTGACCTCCCTGCTGTGGGCTTCTACCACACACCCTTTAACTGCCTGGCTGGAACATACCTGTTCTCCCAAACCACACCCTTCACTTTCTCACAGTATATATGTTATTTCCACCCACCAATGCCTTATGCAGCAGATTAAACGATCCATGTTGCCACCTCTTCACTGTCACTGGGTCACTGTATGGCCTCCTAAGTCTACTGACAGCTCCACCCTCTGTTACCAGGTCACTGTATGGCCTCCTAAGGCTGCTGACACCTCCACAATGTCACTGGGTCACTGTATGTCCTCCTCATGCCGCTACCACTGGGTCACTGTATGACCTCCTCATGCCACTTCCACTGAGTCAGTCTGTGTCCTCCTCATGCTGCTGTCACTGGATCACTGTATGGCCTCCTCATGCCACTGCCACTGGGTCACTGTATGACCACCTCATGCCACTTCCACTGAGTCACTCTTTGTCCTCCTCATGCTGCTGTCACTGGGTCACTGTATGGCCTCCTCATGCCACTGCCACTGGGTCACTGTATGGTCTCATGCCGCTGCCACTGGGTCACTGTATGGCCTCCTCATGCTGCTGCCACTGGGTCACTGTATGGCCTCCTCATTCTGCTGCCACTGGGTCACTGTATGGCCTCCTCATGCTGCTTCCACTGGGTCACTGTATGCCCTCTTCATGCTGCTGCCACTGCTGGGTCACTGTATGTCCTCCTCATGCCGCTGTCACTGGGTCACTGTATGTCCTCCTCATGCTGCTGCCAACTCCACATTATGTCGCCTTTACACTCTGAGGCCTACTCATTCTTCTGCCACTGGATCACTCTATGGCCTCCTCATGCTGCTGCCACTGGGTCACTGTATGGCCTCCTCATGCCGCTCCCACTGCTGGGTCACTGTATGCCCTCCTCATGCCACTGCCAACTCCATATTATGTCGCCTTGCCACTCTGTGGCCTCCTCATGCTGCTGACAACTCCACATTATATCGCCTTACCACTCTTTGGCCTCCTCATGCCGCTGCCAACTCCACATTATGTCGCCTTACCATTCTGTAGACATCTATGTGGAATCAGCAGACGTCAGTGTAAAAGGAGTGTGCTCTTTCACGCTACAGTAGGATCTTGGGCATCTGCACGGTTCTTTCTACCTGGAATTAACATGGACCTGTAAGGCTGAGTTCACACTTGAGTTAGTTGGTCAGTTTTGGCCCCGTAACTGGCCAAATACGTGAAGTGTGCAGTGATTCTAAGAGCAACGTCTGTCATGTGCATGTCATACTGACTCACAGTATTGTTTCACTACCACAGTAGGCTCCCTATGCATGTTACTGCAAGGCACAGTGTTCTAGACCACTATATAGGCTCTCTGAAGCCAGGAAATAGGTGTTTTTTAACAATATTCGCTGCAAATTAATCCGGATCGAACCAAATTTTTTTGGGAAATTAGAATTGAACTGCAAAATTGAACTTTTGAGAAATTCGCTCATCTCTAGTCACAACACACTGTGTCCACCCCAACGCGCGTTGCAAGTGTCTGGCGATGGCTCAAAAACAAAATCTGGACCTATTTAAGGCCCAAAGGGCCAATAATGCAGCTAGAGTACAGTTGAGCTTAATATCTAATAAAGATATGCCGCCCAAATATAGGACGTAGACTCCATCTTACTCACCAGGGAATGGTGTATGTCAGTATAGAAAAGATATTCTAGCTTATTTAACATGCTTTTGTTTATTACTTAATTCCTTATGTGTTCCTTTATAATTTTCATGTCTCCAATATAAATCTATAATGTAGAAAATAAAATAAAAAAAACATGTAATAAAAAGATAAGTCCAAACATTTGAGTAGCACTGTAATTTACAGTTATGACGGATGGTTAAAAGTTTCACCTAAAGGCCATCTAAGCTGTATGGGATCTGAGCAAGTTCCCCATGAAGCTCCCCCTAGACTGGTGAGGAGGACGTAAATAAATGAGAATTTTAACTCCACTCTGTGAATACAGCATTTTATTTACCAGACTTTAAAAGGCAGTGGAAAAACAGGAACAGGATTTCTGAGTAAATCCTTACAGGACTCCTAGGAGAAACAGTGAGAGATCTGATTACCCCACCCACATAAGGTGATTGACATCTTTTCCTGTATCAGTGTACTGTATAAACAAGAGGCTGTCAACCTGTGTCAGTGGGATAAGCAGGACTCAATGGGGCAGATTTATTATAATAAATGTGGCAGAATTCTGATGCAATTTGCACCAAAAAATGGAGTCCATGCCTTATACGACATTTATTAACAATTTAGTCACTTTCTGATACTTTCTCTACCTGTTTCAACAAAGAACTTATTGTAAAAGGGGCAGGGCTTGTTACAAAATGGATGAGGCTTAAATAGTGTGCAAAAAATTTGCCAACATTTTGGAGCATTTTTTGGCCAAAAACTAAGCCAACTACAGTGGGGAAAAAAGTATTTAGTCAGCCACCAATTGTGCAAGTTCTCCCACTTAAAAAGATGAGAGAGGCCTGTAATTGACATCATTGGTAGACCTCAACTATGAGAGACAAAATGAGAAAACAAATCCAGAAAATCCCATTGTCTGATTTTTAAAGAATTTATTTGCAAATTATGGTGGAAAATTACTCCTTTTTTTTCTCAGAAATACTCCTACAAATCATATAAACCTATAAACATTATCTTAGGACATAGCTTTTCTCCCTCTATCATATTCAGGTCTTCAATAGGACAACAGAAATCATCTGATAAGTTCACTTTAATAACCTTTAAGACAAAAAATATCTAAAACAAAAATCAAGCAAACCTTTTCTAATATCAAACTAAGCAGCACTGAAGTCGAGGAGACTAACAGGGATCCATTCATCTGTACACAGTGCTGCTTGCAATTAAACCATTAGAGGTCTTACCAGAATTGATATCAGTCTTATAATGACTCTGTAAACTGAACACAGATGCATTTTCTCATTTGTTTAGTGAACCAAAGGTCCTGAAACTGATGACAAATTAATTCACACAAGTGATGACTAAATATAGCAAATTATTTTTTATAATGTACCCAATTTTTCCATACACATAAGAAGCCAAATCCTAGATCAGAGGTTCACAGCTGAAAATGAGCCTTGTCATAGATTAGGTGCATCCTCCAGCAATCTGCCCCATTCATCATTAAGTCATCATTTATGCCATAAGCCCTATCCTCACCATGCCCCCCTTTCAGAAAGTGATGTGACAATTATTATCAGAAGTGGCATTTAAAAAGTACAAACCTGAATTTCTTACTCCACCATCCTGGTGTAGGCCTGTGATAAATCTGCCCCATGAATTGGTCCTATTAACCGCCTAAGGCTACAGCCCCACGTTGCGGAAACGCAGCTTTTTTTGTTGCAGATTTTGCTGCGATTTTTTGAGTCAAAGTCAGAAGTGGATTTAGCAGCAGCTGTGTTTCCGCAATGTGGGGCCGCAGCCTAACAGTCACAGGCTAAGGCCTCACGTAGCAAAATGCAGAAAAAAAAACGCTCCGGAAAAAAAACCCAGAGGAAACGCATTGCGTTTTTTTCTGCAGCGTTTTTCTCTGTGTTTTTGCTGAATTTGTCTCTGCAGACTTTTTGCCCATATTATACCTATAAGGAAAACATCAATGTTTTTGCAGGTTCAATTGACATGCGTTTTTGAAAATGCAGCTTTTCTGCTGCAGATTTTTTTCTGAAATGTGTGGATGGGATCAGTCAGAATCCCATCCACTTTGCAGGTACTGTAAAATGCATCGTTTTATTTTGCTGCAGTGTTTCCGCAGCAGCAAAAACGTTGTATTTTTGCAACATGGGGCTTCAGTCTAAAGTCCAACAAACCCTTCCTGGAAATGTCACTTTTTATTGTAGATTTTTAATTCATGCTTTTAATTCATAATTAAATCAAGGAATTAAACTTGGCCCATAACTCAGGTGCCTTAAGTGTATTTTAACCCCTTAATGACATACTGTACCTAATTTTATCATTTTAGCTTTTACAATCAATAAAAATGTTTTCCCTTCTTTGTTACAGAATTCATAACTTTTTTTATTGGTTCATCAGTGTAGCTGTATGAGAGCTTCTATTGCGCAGGACAAGTTGTATTTCTGTAGAAACCAATCTCTTATATATATATATATAAAAATGAGTTCCTGTCTGTCTATCTGTCTGTCTGTCTGTTCTTTATGCGCGACCAAACGACTGGACCGAGCCTCACCAAATTTGGTACACATGTACATCAGGTGTCCGGGAATATTATAGACTGGGTCTCAGCTCTCTTGGACGTACCGTTCCTGAGATACAGTATTCCCAAAAAATGACCAGCATTAGTCTATACAAGCCTGCAAGTCTTTCACTCATATTCCAACTGCCATACACACGGTCACATGTCCCTTATCAGCCAATAACAGCTCGCAGGCGCTTACTCTCCTCAGGCACACAGGTTTCCATAGCAACCAAGCTATGTATGACCTGTATTAGTGAATAGCAGTTCACAGGACCTTAAATATTCAGTCATATCACGTGTATCAGCCAATATAAGTTCACATTTAATTTACCAGTTAAATTTACCCCCCCCCCCCCCGCAACCCCCCCACGCACAAACTGCATTTCTGCACACACTATTATGCCCCATAGTGGCCCTTGCACACAGTATTCTGCCCCATAGTGGCCCCTGCACACAGTATCATAGTGGCTCCTTCATATAGTATTGTGCGCACTTCCCGCTACTTCTTCAATGTTGGACCAGATGTCACGTGAGCCAGGCATGTATCGCAATGCATAATGACGTCGGACTGGCCCACCGACATCTGGGACGCCACCAAGGAGGCCTTACTTACCAATCCCCGCTCCTGCTCACAGCCGCCTCTGCAGAAGGTGAAGTGCAGGCGGCCGAGAGCAGGAGTGGGGATCGGTAAGTAAATAGGGCCCGTTACCTGCTGGTGTTAAAAAAAAAAAAAACATCAGAGGAACATCAGAGGCCCGCCGGGTCCCCTAATGTCCCAAGCCCTGTGGCAGCTGCTACCACTCCTAAACCGGTATTTACGCCACTGACTGGACTGCCATACTGGATTTCAGCATTCTTATAAATTGAAACGTTTTTTAAACTACTCATGTCCCCTGCAGCAAAACGCATGGCTGCTGCTCGAGCTAATGAAAACTCTCAGTAGACCCAAGCCTGTCTCCAATCTGATAAGGTATGTTACAGACAACAGCGAGCTGCTGAAACTCCCCAGCAAACCCAAGCCCGTCTCCAATCTGACAAAGCATTGTCAGCCACATGCACACAGCTGCACTCCAGGTTTCAATAACAACCCAGCCATTTGTCTTCATTGCTGTAGGTCAGCTTTAAAGGGGCAGGGCGCTGTGGATGACACTGTTACACAAGGTCACATACACACAGCTTTACTCCAGGTTTTCCATAACAACCAATCGCAGGTTTTTCACTGATATCCAAACTGAGATGCACATGATCACATGACACTTATGGACCAATGGAAAATCGCAGGTTCAGTCTTGACATACACACAGCTTTACACCAGGTTTCCATAGCAACCAAGCTATTTATGTCCTGTATGAGTCAATAGCAGTTCGCAGGTCCTTAAATATTCAGTGATATGATGTGTATTAGCCAATGTAAGTTCACATTTCATTTACCAGGTTTCCATAGCAACACAGCCATAAATAGACTATACCTATACTGGACTGCCATACTGGTTGTCAAGTACAAAACTGGCCAATTCTTATGGGGTCACTACACAAACAAAAAATGAAATATACCCGTGCGAAGCCGGGTCCTTCCTCTAGTTATATATATTTTTATAATAAAATATTTTGCAAGGGGATTTTTTGACTTTTTAAATTTTTTCTTAATACTGTTTGACTTTTCTAAATATTACTTGACTTTTCACTGCAAAACTACTCAGATGCCATGGTCAACATTGGCCACAGCATCTGAGGGGTTAAGGACTTTTCTCAGAGAGGGAAGAAAATGTTAAAGACAGACAAAGACAGACATATTTATTGCAGGTCAAGTAGGGCATAGAGTAGAGGTGAGAGTAGAAACTGGATAACCCCTTTAACCCTTTCCCTGTCAAGGACATATGTAATTTGTCCTTCCAGGGAGGCACTTCAGTAGCCAAGGACGTTTGTAATACATACTTTTTATGAAAGTCAATTCCTCAGGATCCACAAGCACTATCAAGTAGATCTTAGATTCATTTTAAACATAAGAATCTTTAAAATGATACCAAAATCACCATGATAGCCTTTACAGAACTGGAGCGATTCACAGGTAAAATTTCTGTTCAATCTCAAAACCTGCAGATCTCAATTTCTGACAGCGTTTCTAACAGCTATTCGCTCCGGATTTGTAGAGGCTATCATAGGCTTTAAAAAAGCTGTAGGGGCTTTAAAATGAATCTAAGATCTTCTTGATAGCACTTGTGGATCCTGAGAAATCAGGCATTAAAGTGACCACCCTCCAGCCTTAGGCAGCATCTCCAAACAGGGTGGATGGAAGAAAGGGGCAGAGGAGATAAGCTGCAGACCTCACAGACAATGAAAAATCATCAGTGTCTGTGCATAAACTGTATCTGACCCCAAGAGGGGGGTAGCAGGGACTTTTGTCCATGTTATCCCTCTCCTATCAATCAGAGCATACTGTACTTTTGCTCTCTGATTGTCACATAGAGGGGTAATGTAATACTCCTTTGAACTTAATCAAAGGGGTATTCTTAAGTAATTCCCTTCTTAATATAATCAATGTTTAGTGGCAACATGACTCAGATGCGACGTTTACAAGTGTCCAGATCGCACCACCAAAAGAGTTTACACCAAAACTTACATCACATACACAAAGTAATCAATAAAGTTTACATTTGACTCTGTCCCTATCCTGTCAACATCTGATCTTTATAAAGCAAAATGCAATGACTGCCTCTCTAGCAATATCTGTTACACACTAGAGATGAACATAAAAAACATTCCTGACAGGACAAAAAGTTCCATCTGTCAGATAAGTAGTTTTCTCCCAATGGCTGTCACCATTAGAAAAATTCCAGTTTTTGTCATCTTTCAGATGGGCGTAATAGTGGGTGTATTTTTCTGTACCCATAGTACAGAAGAAACACCTGGATTTCCAGCAGGTCATCAGATCTAGAATTATGACTCTCTAACTGCAGTAATGATGAACTTCAGTTCATGTGTGGTATACATGAACTACTCAAATTTTACAGTAAAGTACATTTTGTTTGCAGAAAGGGGTTGCTTGAGCTTGCACTTTAGTTTCAAATTTTAATTGTATGTGCAATTTTGGATTGTAATCTCTGTTTACTGCGAAGTTGCATGAAGATGTTTATATATTAAATATTAAGTTGTATTTTTATATAAGGTATGTGGTGTCAATTAATATGGCAAAAGCTTTGAGACGCTTTAACTTACACAAGTGATTTTGAGAATATATTTTCATGATACATTGTACTCTATGTTAGTGGTAAACATTGATCAATATTTTTGTATTTGTTTATAAAAATTAGGAAATTTGATGGAAATTTGGAAAAAATTGCAATTTTCAAAATGTTAAATGCTCTGCTTTTCAGACAGATAGTTAATGTATGCTACCCAAATATATTAATAAATATTATCTACCATATCTCTGTTTTATATTGGCATCATCTTTTAATCATCCTTTAATTTATCTTGGATGTTAGAAGGCTTACAAGTGCAAGAGCGATTTTCTAGATTTACAAGAAAAATACCCAAACTAATCTTTAGGGACCACTTCAGTTCTGAAGGGGATTATAAAGGCCTATATATTAGAACCCCCCATAAATCACCCCATCCCGTGCTGTGGGGATGGGACTCTCTAGAATCCCATCCATCATACAGTGACTGTAAAACACCGTGTTTTTTTTCCACGGCAAACCATGGTGTTTACGCCGCATGGGCCCTGGCCTCAAGCAGTTGTTGTTGGTGGAGGTGGTAAAAGGTCCACTGTGCCCACTGATTACAAAAACAATGCCCTCCACTGTGTTCATTTAATAAATCTATGCTTCATACTGTGTCATGAATTTAAAAAAAAAGCAGTCCCTACCACGTCATTATACAATACACACCTCCAGATGCGCCAGAAAAGACATCTAGATATTGTGGTCACTCCTGAGGAGCAACATGACTTGACGACATCATAGTGTTGTCTGCACCACAAAGTAGGTGTTGAATGGTTGTGCAAGGAACTTAGCCATGTTTCATGCACCAATGCCCTAATTATATTCCATATATTAAGGGCATAGATATAACTGAATTCAAAGAAGGGGGGTGAGCTTCTTGTTACTCCCTTAGAGTCTGATGCCTTATGCGATCACATGGGTCACAAATGGCAGGCTGGCCATGGCAATTGTCTGGTGTATATTCCTTGGAAATATGATGTTCAGAATGAGCACCATATTAATAAAGTATCTGGAAGAGGCCAAATGTGAGGGTTTTTTTTCCATAAAAAATTCCTTGACTTAATAAAAACATCATGCTAAGATATCTATGTGCGACCCAGTCATGGCACACACAATTTCTATTCCCTGCATTATAATCATGAATCTGCCCGTAATGGAAGATAAAACTAGATTTATTTTGTTGCTCCCAGGGGTAAAAATTATGCTGCTCTTTGGAGACCAGTTTTTAACAGACATTTAAAGCTAGGAAACAAATGAGAAAGGACTCTTAATAAACGACAGCATATGCTTAGTCACAGTAGGGCACCCGTACATGTCTAAGTGCTATAAGGTATGTGAATGACTACAAGGAGATTATAACACAGACATGAGTACATGCAGTCTGCTCTGTGCAAAAGCCCTTGCCTGGTGTGCTGTCACTGGATGCATTGTCTATGGAGGATTCTGAGAAATCATGACTTCAGGATAGCCTTCTACAAATCTGTATACTGTATCATGGTTCCACAAAACTGCAGAGTGTTTGGGGTGTATTCACACTGTACATCATGTGCCATTTGTGTTTGGTGCAGTCATAAAAGTTTTCACTATGAATTACAATGTTTTTGTGTTTTGTGGGCATGCAGTTTTTCTAGGGGACATGTGTGCTTTTAACATGTTTCACATGTATTGACAGCGTAATCAGAAGTAAGCAGTGTGTACCAGCAGGCGTGAATACATCCTAACATGCAGTTTTTTTTTAGAGAATTATTCTGATAATAACCTTAAACTACTCTGTTCATATTTAAATCTATTAATTCTCTAATTTCAGAAATGTTTAATATCAGAATATTTCCATTACAATTGACAAAGATATGTCTGCAATTATCGCTGCATACAACTGAATGTAGTCATCCCAGAAAAAAAATTATTTGTATATTCATCTTCTTACAGGACAAATAAATTGATGCTGAAAAAAATGACAAATTAATGATAAGGCTACCTCAAACATAATAATATATAATAATAATTTTTTATTTATATATCACCAACATATTCCGCAGCACTGTACAATTTGTAGGGTTCAAGTACTGACAAAAAAGATACATTACAAAGAAATAGTCAATTCACACACTGGGACTCAGAGCCCTGCTCGCAAGAACTTACAATCTATGAGGTAGAGGGGGTGACACAAGAGGTAGCAGGGGTGGCATCGGAGGTAGCATTGCTTATACAATGGTCAGACAATTTTGTAATAGAGGTTACTGTCATTACACATACATAAAGCTGCATGAGCCGTCATCAGTCGTGTCCTTTAACGTGCAGATGGTGCCTGGACATATAAAGTTAGTCTGATACGGCATCATATCCTGTGAGGTAATGTGGGAGCGTGAACAGAGGGTACGTTTCAGGGATTCTAACTACGGAAGGGTTTACAAACATGTCAGAAACATAGAATGAGTTATTAGTAGAACAGTTTATTAGGATTTTATGGTTAATGGCTTCTCCTTATCCACTACATATTTGTTTTACAGTATTTCCTTGCATGTTCAGTTCACTGCAGGTTTGCAATACTGATCACAAGGTCTCATGGTACAGCTTTACTGTATGTGGCCCAACTGTAACCCACAGCTATGTTCACCCCCTCCTCACTTCTTCAATCCAGGCTAGTGGATCCTGTTATCTTCATCAGTCCCTGTTGCTGGCACTGCAGGATGATGTGACCGACTCTGGTACAGTGATGTCATCCTGCAGTGCCAGCAACAGGGACGGATGAAGAGAACAGGAACCACTGCTCTGCAACGAAAAAGTGACGAGTGGTGAGTATAGCTGGGTTTGTTTTGTTGTAACTGCCCCTGTCACAAGGAAAGTTTTACTTTCCCTGGCTAACCCCTGTAAGAGCTACAGAACAATTGTCAGAAGACAATTGCAATACAATAACAGATGTGGCAGAGTTAACCCGAACTTCTGTAACTGGTTAAACTGCTGAAGTGTGATATCAAAGAAGACTACAAACGCCAATGAAAAATCATTGAAAAGTGTATTCCAATAACTTTCCTTTACTTTTTTGTTATCTTCCGTGACAAGATATCAAACTGTAGCTGTTTAACCAATTGCATAAGTATAGGCTAACTCTGCTACATCTGTGTATAACACTATATGCTTAAATAATGTAACATGTGATTTCTTCAGTAACTATACTACCTTCAATATCAAACTCGGAGCATAGTCTCAGAAATTCTGAATGCAGCTTATATAGCCCTCAAAGTTTGTTACATAGCCCCTAATTCCTTTAGCTAGTGAATTTCTACTGCTAAACCAGAATATTATTATCCACGTGCTACAGTACTAGTATACTGTTTTTGGTTTTTTTTTTTAATTGTCAAGACCTTATTGAGATCTATATGTATAGTAGTCTTATCTATGTGGCCTTCCTATATTTATACAAAATTTGCTGAATATTTTGATAACTTTTCTCCACTGCATGACTTGTAGTGTAATTTCTCCATATTGTATGCATGACCATGCTAACTTGTAGACATGAAATTTTATGTTATGCCATCTCTCATGCCTAGCCATGTATTCTAATGTTTTTTTGTGTCCATAACAGGTTTACTGGATTCTGCATGTCAACAAAAGTTATCTTATTCAGTAATATTTGCATGTAAATACTTTATACTGGTGTACTTATTATTGTTGTTGCATTTTTGTTATCTGTATTCTTCATAATGTCACCAAAAGCTCAAAATATCTCTGCAGATATGATTCATGTCAACCAAACAAAATTCGTCCTTGTTGGTTTTACACTCGGTCCTTGGGCACAGAACAGTATTTTTTTACTGTTTTTTGTACTTTACTTGGTATCTCTAACTGGAAATTTGTCAATCATTATCGCTATCTGGGTTGACAAGCGTCTCCATATTCCCATGTATTTCTTCCTCTGCAGCTTGGCTTTCTTGGATATTTGGTTCATATCATCCACGGTCCCTAAACTTCTGACTATACTTGCTTACAACAACAAAATCATTTCTATATATGGCTGTATCTTGCAGCTGTATTTCTATGTGTCACTAGGAACTATAGAGTTTTATCTTTTAGCTGTTATGTCAGTGGATCGATATGTGGCAATTTCTCATCCACTGAGGTATCATTCAATCATTACCAACAAGATCTGCCTTTGGATAGTATTAATATCGTGGGTATTTGGTTTTATTACTTTTATCTATCCCACAGTGTTAATGTTTGGTTTTTCTTTTTGTGGTCCATATGAGGTCAATCATTTCTTCTGTGACAGTTCAGCTGTGGTAAAAATAAGTTGCTCTGATATACGTCAGTTTGATATGGTTTTCGCCAGTTTTGCTTCAGCTGTGATTATGGGTTCTTTCTGTCTCACATTAGTTTCCTATTGTAGCATTCTCTTTACTGTATTAATGATACCCTCCAACAGGGGAAAAATCAAAGCATTCTCAACTTGCTCCTCTCATTTCACGGTTGTCTCACTAGTTTATGGCAGCGCCATCTTTATCTATGTGCGACCAGTTGAGAGTTCCTCTCCTGATCTTAATAAAATTGTAGCCCTTCTTAACAGTGTAATGACACCAGTACTGAATCCATTTATATATACTTTGCGGAATAAACAGGTCAAACAAGTGTTCAGGGAAATGGGGATGAAACTTGTTCCTAACAAAAGTTGTGCTCTTCTAAAATAATAAAGAACAAATATACATATACAACCCTTTCTATACTCTTTTTGTTTCACCTACTAATTAGACTTTCTTAATTCCAGCATTGGCATCCATGTATTTTTGACCTGGTGCACTAGGCGACTGCCAAATTCATATGTACTTGCGTCCATTAAGAGGTGAATACTAGAGTGAAGCAGATGGGGTGCACCTAGCTTTTCTGCTGCCTTAGGCAAAAAAATAAATGGTGGAACATAAGTCTGAATAAGTCATATAGTAATCAACAGGCGCATGTGCTGTTCATGGACAGCACATGGATGAAGTTAACTGATGAGAAAATAAGCCCTTTCCATGTATGAGCTGTCATATACCAGATGTCTAAGGCGAGGGATGCCACCTTGATTTGATGTAATGGTTGGCATACAAATAGATCCATGATCCATCTCACTGCATCATAAGCTGGCACAGTTCTGAAAAAGCAATTAGAGTTCCAGCAAGAGTAAGAGGACTAGGAGAACTTAGAGAATCAAGCAAGTACACAGGCAGATTAGTGCTAGAATTCAATAGAGATAGAATAAGATTGCATAGACATAGTAACTTGGGGAATCTGTGCTTCTGTTGATTACACAGACAATTAAAGGCAGTCTATCATTCGCAAAACCACTTTTAAGCTAATGGCACATTGGAATGGCTTTTAAAAAGGCCATTCTTCTACCTTTCCTTGTTTTCTTCTCCCAGCCGATTTCAAAATAATTTGTTTCTTCATGTATGTAAATGAGCACCACAGGGCACCCCGGGCGTTCCTCCTCTTCTGCGAGCACCCATCTCGTCATCACTTATCACCGCCCCTTCGTCCGTTGCGGTGACTCCCCTCTTGGTCTTCTCTGTATCTTCTTTCTTCTAAGTCCTCGTACGCAGCGCCGTGCGCATGCACAATCGGCTCTGCCACAGTACGCTCTTGTGACAGACCACCGTAAATGGCAGCCCGTCATGGGCAGTCGGCTCTGCCCAAACCCAAAGTGGCAAAGCCGATTGCGCATGCGCAAGAATTCGCTGCCATACAGCGCTGCCGGCGAGAACTGAGAAGAAAGAAGACCAAGAGGGGAGTGACCGCAACAGACAAAGGGGCGGTGATAAGCGATGACGAGATGGGTGCTCGCAGAAGAGGAGGAACGTCCCGGGTGCTCCGTGGTGCTCATTTACATTCATGAAGAAACAAATTATCTTGGAATCATCTGGGAGAAGAAAACAAGGAAAGGTAGGAGAAGAATGGCCTTTTAAAGGCCATTCCAACGTGCCATTAGCTTAAAAGTGGTTTGGCGAATGATAGACTCCCTTTAACCCTGTTATGCTGCTCTCACCACTTTTGCTTTATGGTGAAAAAAGGGGGCGTGGCCTACATGGAGATCCTTTTTACTCTGTATTTATGACTTATGCCTTTTTTAAAAAAGGCACAAAATAGGCACAAATGCAGTCCAGTCTATGGGCAGCGTAAAAGAGCCCGTCATGTTAGAATGCATTAAAAAGGGGCAATTGTGCCTTTTTTGCAACTTTTTGAACAAAAAAGGGACAAAGTGCACATCGCCTAAAAAGGCGCATCTACACTAACTAACATGTAACAACATTTAACAAGAAGCTGCGTCGACAACATAAATAAGCACTACAGTAAAACTAGTCTAAAAAAAGGTGCACCTGCGAAAAGTATGGCCAAAAAAGGGGCAGATGATAAATAATCCAAAATGACTGGAAGAAAACAGGGCAGCAGACAGACAAAAGGAAGGGGAGGAGGAAACACTTGTGCAATGTGGGAGTCAAAAGAAACACTGCTTCTGATTTTGGTGGCGTCCGGTGATCTGTTTCTTCCTCCACTGGTTGAGTGACATCTCAGAAGAGCGCCACCAGCACTAGACAAGTGGATGTTCTGATGGGGAATTAACTCCTTTCCTCTGCAGCCATTTTTTGTTTTTGCATTTTTGTTTTTTGTTCTCTGCCTTCCAAAAGTCATAACTTTTTAATCCCTTAAGAACATGGCCAAAATCTGCCATAAGGGGTTGACCATTTTCAGACCAATATTGAGAAAACAAATGTTATTGTTTGTATAATAAAAGTTATACAATTTTCCAATATTTATTATTTACTTATTTTGTACCATCATATTCTGCAGCGCTTTCTAGATATTGTCAGTCTCTTTCCCATATAGGGCTCACAATCTATATTCCCTATCAGTCTGTCTTTGGAGTGTGGGAGGAAACCAGAGTAACCAGAGGAAACCCATGCAAACACGGGGAGAACATACAAACTCCTTGCTGGGACAGTGCAGCTGTCAGCAATGTTAACAATTTCAGGAACCATGCTGCCTGCTACATAAAATGTGGGTTAGCAGTGGGTTTAGGTACTCCAGTGGTGTATATCTTATGGCAAGTTAGCAGCACTGCTCCCGATGTGTTACTAGCTGTAGCTGCTCTGTCTCAGTGCAGCTGATCTGCAGGAGTCCTGGCTGTCAGACCCACACAGATGTAATATTTATGGCCTCTGCTAAGGACAGGCCATCAGTATTAGAAAGGTGGATAACCCATTTAATATACGGGGGCATAATTTATATTAGGGGGATTGAGAACACTCTTGGTGAAAGGAGACACTGTGTGTGTGTGTGTGGGGGGGGGGATTTACCATGTAGGCGCCTGTAAAGGAGGCTTTATGCAATGTGGGAGCCAGGAAAGGGTGTGTTATACCTTGTGAGAGCTAGTAAAGGGCTGATGAGTGGGTGAGCTCTGCTTCGGCTTTCCAATGCGAGATGCTGGAGGGCCAAAAACCGAAGAGGGATCTGAGGCAGAAGTCCACCTCAATTCCTCTGCTGTCTGAACAGGTCCTTAATCTTCCCAGACCCTCTGAGAACTACAATCCCCAGCAGCCCCAGAACCTGCTGAGAGTTGTAGATTTATTTTTGTCAACCGCTGTACCATCATGTTGCTCTGTCGGCAGACAACAGTCTCAGCCAGTTAAGCCTTTAGATGCCTGTCAATACAGACTGAAACATCTCTAATATAAGGTTATAAATATATCGACTCCTAGAATCAATTCCACTGGTGAGCCCTAGGACTTCCAAGCCTGACACTGGGTGCCATGTTTAAAGTCCCAACATCTGCCATACATGTACAGTCGATGTCGAGAAGGGGAGGGTATGTAACAATAACTAAATTACTAAAGAAATCTATTTGTGTAATATAAACAAATACTGCAACCTTACCACAAACTTGAGCAATTCTAAACTATTTGGTAATATCTGGGGAAAAAAAAATAATTTTATCATTGGCAATCACAGACATTACTTGGAAATTGTGCTGACCTGCAATAAAATGTTTGTTGGCAATACCACCGCTAAGAGTGTCTGTAACCTATTTCCTAAATACCATCTGCCAATTAAATAAATGGAAGGAGGGAAACGTTCCTTTGCAAGAGGAGGGAAACTCTCCATTTGAGCTCACATAGACATTCACCATGTGCACCCTCTCCTGTATCCTTCCATCACTAAACAATGGGAACGGACAGCAGACAGCACAATTTTGTGTGCAATTAGCCCAAATAGAAATTTCCTTTCACAACCAAATCCCTTTACTCACAACAGCATATATCAGTACTTCTCTATATATATCCTACATGGTGCTGGGTTTGTTTCTGAGTGAGAGAGAAAGTTATAGAGCAGATTCTGCTGTGTTCACTTTGAGCAATGTATGGCAGTTCAGAGAGAACTACAAATTCAGGATCTAGCGTGTGGGATGGGGGACTGCTAAACATTGAAGTCATATAATGTCCAGAAATAGTGTTACTCCTCATGTACACACAAACAGCTTATCCTGAAAGGTAAAATACACTTTAAATGGCAAAATAGCTGAAAAAAGTTTTGGCTCTAGGAATATGGTAAAACCAAAATTATTATTTTCAGTAAAACTTGTTTTATTCCACAAAATTTCTGAAACATAAAATTGGTACTAACCCTAATGATTGTTCCTCAGGACAACTGGTATAGCAGTCCTAAGGAACATTCTTTAGGACTGACATACAGATAAACAGAATCACAACACACTGGAATCTGATGAGCAGGATTCACCAATGGCTTATCGGGCCACCTGCAATTAGCAATTCCATTTAAGTGATTGAGTCACTGATTGCCCAGGAAGGGGTTAATTGCATTCTTGCCACAATTAACTTCTTGTTTGCAGTAGACTTCATGTGCCAAAAAGGGTTATCTACAATTCAATTGAGTATCACGTTTACCCATCCTGATCCAGCATTGCTTCCTTTCATGGAGTAAACCAGCCAATGGCTGGCTTACATCATGTGATAGAAATTACTAGGGCTCATTAGCCTAGAGGTTACAAGGGTACTTGTGGATGTAGTACTAATATCTACCACAATATGGCACATCTCAGGGACTCTTCCTAATGAAGGGGTCCCCACGCTCAAGTGGTTAATCACGGTCATAGAAAGACATCAATTAGCTCCTTCTTTGGCAATCAGCAATTCCATCACTTAGATACTGCTTACCTCTGCTCCTCAGGAACAGTGGGTAGTGCAGAGGGTGATGTTATTTAGTAACCCTAATGAATGTTCATTACAGCTTCTATACAGATACAGTATAGAGGCCCTAATGAATATTCATTAGGGTCACTATACATCGCCCTCTGAACTACAGTATAGCCGTTGTAACAAACTTTTGTTAGGGCAGATTTACACCCCTCTGCACCCTCTGGCCAACACTATTGCTGATGTTCTTACACTCCCCCCATAAAAAGCGGGGTGAGAGAAGGGGAGTCCCTGCACTGTAGTCACATGGGAAAAATTCACTTTGTTACATGTCCAAGTTGCTCAGCATTTAGGACATGAAAAGGCAGCGAGGTGGTGGGAACTGGATGAATAACTCAGCTCAACATTCTTTTATCAAAGACAAAACAGCCACACTTAGCTTGGTTCTGCAAGCACATTTAATTCAATATGGAGAAGGAAGTAAGCTACTGCGAGACTGCGAGACTCTGGCAACAATTTATGTCTTGTGGGAACAAAGATTGGGCATGCTGCAATTCAGTTTTGCTTATTCCCTCAAATCTTCATACATATGAGTTCTAACTACCTATTTTATGCCTATTATTCATTGGTAGCAATAAATGGATTTTTGTACTCACTGTAAAATCCTTTTCTCGTTGTATTCACAGCACCATGGGGTATAGACATGGCAATTAGGAGGTTGACACTAGGAAAAGCAAAAGATGTCAGCTCCATCTCTGGGCTATATCATCTTCACAGATACTATGCTAACCAGTTTGTATCTCAGCAATAGGAGAGAGACACAAAAACAAAAAAAGAACATGGAGCCAACACCACCAACATGTTCTGAACCCGAAAACGAACCAAAACAGGCAGGAACAACAAGAAAACAAGAGTGTGATCTATGTCCCCCAATGAATACAATGAGAAAAGGATTTTCCAGTGAGTGCAAAAATCCATTTTTCTCACTTCATTTCAGAGGGCGACAAAGCACCATGGGTTGTTCTAAAATAGTTCCAGAGGGTGGGAATTACACGGCTATATGAACAACCTAGAGCACATCCACTTGCAGAACCTTACAACCTAAGCTGGCATCGGTAGAGGCCACAGAATGGATCTGGTAAAACTTGGTGAAAGCGTAGACAGAGGCCCAGGTAGCAGCCATGCAGACCTGGGCAGCAGAGGCTTGATGCCAAACAGCCCAGGAGGCTCTGACAGCTCTCGTAGAGTGAGCCATCACACGAAGGGGTGGCGTCCTATCCTTGCTCCCTGATTGCAGACTGAATCCATCTGGAAATGGAAGCCTTGGAAGCAGCTAAGGAGAACAAACAATGCATCCAAACGACAGAAGGGGTCAGTAAGAGGAAAATCCTGGGAAGAGAAAAGGAGAGTGGATGAAAATCATTACTCTTACACCAGCAGACGTAGGCCTTCCATGTATGATGGTAGCTCTTAGCTGACTGAGCCTTTAACATAGTCTGGATAACAGGCTCCAAAAAACCACGATGCCACAGAACCTTGGCTTCAATATCCAGGCCATTAAACGCAGCTGAGGTAAGGTGGGTTGGAACAGAAGACAGAAGGTCAACTTGCAGAGGAAGAGACCCAGAAGCATCCACCAGCAGGAACATGAGGTCCACGTACGAGGCCTGGTAGGGCCAAGCCGGAGCCACCAGGATGGCTGAAACCCCTCTGTCTTGAGTTTCTTGAGAACCTGAGGGAGAAGAGGAAGAGAAGGGAACAGGTACAGAAGGTGGAAGCCCAACCAGGAAATCACTAGACCATTGTCGGCGATGGCTCGAGGGTCCTGGGACCTGGCCACGTAGCAGGGGAGCTTGTGGTTCAAGTGGGAGGCAAAGAGGTCGATGTCAGGCATGCCCCACTGGGAGCACAGCTTAAGGAAGATGTTCTGATAAAGCGACTACTTGCCCCGGTTGAGCTTTTTTCGGCTTAGGAAGTCTGCCGCCCAAATGTCTATGCCTGGAATGTGGACCACCGACAGAGCTGGAATGCTCAAAGAAAAGAGCAGGAGGCTTCTTGCAAGGCCACATAGCTCCTGGTGCCCCCCTGGTGGTTCAAGTAGGCAACCACAGTGACGTTGTCGGTCTGGACTCTGACGCCCTTGGAGGAGAGAGGTCCAATAAGACAGGGCTAAGAAGATGGCCCTCAGTTTCAGCAATTTGATCTGGAGGGAGGTTTCAGCTTTGAACCACAGGCCTTGAGTGGTCAAGGAACCGAAGACCACTCTCCGGTAGAGATTGCCTGCCAACAGATGGGAAAAAAGGACTTCCCCTGTGAAATTCCTGGGGAGGAGAGCCACTAAAGAAGCTCTTGGGGAATCCGGGAAGGAAGAATTAAACATTCGAGACTGGACAGAGACTTGTCCCAGTGTGCCAGAATCGTCAATTGCAGAGGACGCAAGTGAAACTAAGTGAACTGCCTCAAAGGTTGAGACCATCATGCCGAGAACTCACATGCAGAACTGAAGAGAGCACAGAGAGTCCTCCAAAGGCGGGACACACCAGTCCGAAGGGTCAGGATCTTGGACTTCAGGGGGAGAATCTTTCCCTGGTAAATGTCAAGGATCATGCCCAAGAATTCCATGAGCTGAGAAGGCACGACATAGGACTTTTCCTCATTGATGAACCAGCCGAACCTGCGAAGGAGGTCCAAGGTGATCTGCAAGCTGGTCAGATTGTCCATCCTGGAGGGCAGGGCCGGCTTTAGACAAAGTGGGGCCCTGGGCAAAATTAAAAGCGGGGCCCCAAATGCAAACAACACCATCGTCTTCCAGTGGCAGCCCCTATAATAACACCTCCTTTCTGCCAACAAAAAAGTAATAACAAGCCCCATTTTACCACACACAATTCAAATGAGCACCTTTGTACCACCTAATAGATTTTTGCATGCAGTCATCAGTTATTATAGTGCCTCCTTATAAATAATAGTCCCTGCTTATAAATAATATTACACCTTTATCAGTAATAGCTCCCTTATAAATGATAAATAGTGCCCTGTATCAGTAATATTCACCCCGTAAAAATAATACTGCTCTCTTATAAATAGCCCCCTCATAAATAATAGTTACCCTTATAAATAATAGTCCCCATTATCACTAATAGCCCCCTTTATAAATAAGCCCACTTAACAATTATACCCCCCATATAAATAGCTCCCCGCTTATAATAGATGCCTTATATATAATAGTTCCCACCTTATAAATAATAGTCCGTCTTATAAATAATAGTTCCCCCTTATAATAGCCCCCTCATATTTAAGTTTCCCAATTATATATAGTAACCCACCCTTATATATAATAGTTCTCCGCTATACAATGTCGGACTGAAGGGCCTTAGGCCCAAAAGAGGAACTTGTTCTGGTGCCCCACCCAACAGCTTCCTGCTAATAGCCTACACCACGGCACCTTCACTGAAGTCTTACATATGTGCTGACTATCTGGTGTTACTGAGTATGTTCCCAGTATAGTCAGCCCCTATAGTACTGTGCAGGCCCCAATAACTCCATGGTCAGTTCATGCACAGTACTATATGGGAAATGACATGGCCATGGAGCAGTACACGTATGTGCAAGATTATAGTGAGGGAACTGTGATGCAGACATAGCACACAGGGCTGCCAGCAGGAATTTTGAGCCCCCTCCCCCACAGTGTAATGCTCCACTTGGTATATAATGCTCCACAGTATAAAATGCTTCTCTGAGCCCTCCACAGTTTCCCAACATGGTATATAATGCTCCACAGTGGACCCACACAGTATAAAATGCTCCCCTGAGCCCCTCATAGTGGCCCCACATGGTATATAAGGCTTCACACAGTATACTGCCTCTTAGTGGCCCCAGACAGTACAATATGCTCCCCAGCAGCCCCACATAATATAATATACTCCATACAGTATAATATGCATCCCACAGTGCCCCCCCAGTATAATGCTCCACAGTGGCCTAACACAGTATAACATGCTCCACAATGGCCTCCACACAGTATAATATACTGCCCAGAGGGGTTCCCCCAGTATAATGCTCCATAGTTCCCCACAGTATAATATGCTCCCCACAGTCCCCCCATGATAATGCTCTACAATGGCCCCACAGAGTATAATATGCTCCCGAGAAGCCTCACACAATATAATAAATTCCACAGTGGCCCCACAAAGTATAACAGACTCCCCACACTGCCCCTTTGCCCCCATTATAAAGCTCCACAGTGGCCCATAGCATAATATGCTCCCCAGAGGGCCCCCGCTAGTATAATGCTCCACAGTGCTCCCCCAGTATAATGCTCCACAGTAGGCCCCATGCAGTATAATATACT
Source organism: Leptodactylus fallax (assembly GCA_947044405.1). Lineage (NCBI taxonomy): Eukaryota > Metazoa > Chordata > Amphibia > Anura > Leptodactylidae > Leptodactylus > Leptodactylus fallax. The sequence goes on along the minus strand of CAMRHE010000607.1, from coordinate 778,742 downwards.
CCCCAGAGGGCCCCCTAGTGTAATGCTCCTTAGCTCCCCCCCCCAATAATGCCCCACAGTGGCGCCACACAATATAATATGCTCTGCAGATGGCCCCCCCAGAATAATGCTCCACAGTGACCCCACACAGTATAACTTGCTGCAGAATGTATAATATACTGCCCAGAGAGGTCCCCCCAGTATAATGCTCCACAGTGGTCCAAAACAGTATAATATGCTCTCCAGAAGGCCCCCCTACAGTATAATGCTCTACGGTGGCCCCACACAGTATAATATAATTATATTAGACCCCAGAGTATAATTATCGAAGGCCCAGGGGAAGTAAGGGAAAATAACAAACAGTTATAATTACCTTGACTTACCTCTCCTGGGCCTCCTCATTCTGCTCCGCTATCCCCACTGGTGCCGGCTTCCTCTTCTCTGCGGCTGACATCATGCATTGTGTACGTCACTGCTGAAGCCTGTGATTGGGCCTCAGCGGTTACGTAAGCACACCCCATGTGATCGCTAAGGCTGAGGCCTGTCCTCAGCAGTGATGTCCAGAACACCAGAAGATGACGTTGGACGCAAGGACAGGTGAGTAAAAATGTATGTTATTTTTACTCACCTTGGAATGGGGCCCTGCGGCACATGACGCTGGGTCCCTTTCTGTTATCGATATGGCCAGTCCTGACTCCGGAATCCGGAGTCATCAGGCTCCGGATCCCGGGGGCCCCTTTGGGGTTGGGGCCCTGGGCAATTGCCCAGTTTGCCCCCCCCCAATGCCGGCCCTGCTAAAGGGAGCTTTCAACAGGTGGTCGTCCAAGTACAGAATCACAGCAACTTCTATGGAATAGAAGATGGCCATGAGAGACACCATCACCTTGGTAAATACTCGGGGGGGCGGAGGCTGATGAAAATGCTGATGGCACAGAGAGATGGGAATGTGGAGATAAGTGTTGCGAATGTCAATGGACGACAGGAATTCACTGATCTTCAGGGATGTCACCATCGACCGCAGGGACTCCATGCGGAACCTTTGGACATGAACTAACCTGTTGAGCCCCTTCGAAGTAACCTGTTGAGCCCCTTCAGGTCCAGGATGGGGCGAAGAGAACTGTCCTTTTTGGGGACAGTGAACAGGTTGGAATAGAAACCCCATAAACTTACTAAAACGGGGACAGGGACAATGACTTCACTCACCCAGACCTTAATGCACAGGAAGTCTTGGTGAAGGAAGGCCTGGATGACTTGGTGCGGGACTACCAAGCAGGTCTGGGCTTGAAAGAGGGCTTCTTGGAGCAGGAGTCCCAGGAAGACTGCAATCTGGAACAAGAGGTGGAGCCACAAGAGGAGTGAAAACGCTGAGAACAGCTGGAGGAGGGTAGATGGCGCTTATGACGCCTCTAGGAAAGCAGAGAGCTTTTTCCCCCTGTAGCTTCAGAGATGAACTTCTTTAGGACCTTGCCAAATAGCTGGCCCTGTTCGTTCCAAGAGAATGGAAGGGCCACGAGTGCCTTCTTGGAAGCAGATTCAGCTTTACATGAATGAATCCAAACAGTACGTTGGATTACCAACAGTCCATTGGTGGCCGCCTTGGCAGAACGGTGAGCTGCTTATAGAAAAGTATCGCACAGGTACTTGGAAGTGTTCAGGATTTGAGAGACAAGCAGCTGGTTGTCCCAAAGGGGGTATCACTTGAGAGACCCTTCTGGAGCTATTTGGCCCAAGAAATGAAGGCCTTGCTGACCCAAGAATCAGCAAAGGAAGGCTTTAGGGAGAAGCCAGCTGCTATGAAGGCCGCCTTGGCGAGAGAATCCACCCTCTTGTCAGAGGGATCGCTGAGAAAGGCTAAATGCAGAATGCCTTGGAGAGCTTAGCTATCGCAGGGTCCACCACGGGAGGCTCTGACCACTTGAAGACACACTGGTCTGGGAAGGGAAAGAGAACGTCTGACTTCTGGGTGGAAGACAGGGGACAGTCCGGGAGAAGCCATTGTTTCTTCAAGATATGGTCAAACGCCCCATTGTTGGGGAAGACCAAAGGAGGGCGGCGACTGTGGCGGAAGGATCTTGAAAGGCAGGATCCGAGACCTGTAGGGTATCTCTGACCACATAGATGAGCTTCTACATAACAGCAGATATAGATGTACCTAGCTGATGCTGGCTAAGGCAGACGGCAGAGAGAGCAGATGGGCTCAGGCTGGCCGCATGGTAACTATTTGTTACAGTGGGCTCACGTATAAAATGTGGTGGCACCGGTGGAGGGCAAGGGGCAAGTTGGCTCTTCACATGAGGACATTAAGAGGGGGCCAAGGAAAATAGAGGTAACTCAGGGGGTTAACCTACCAGACCACTGGAAAGAATGTCCAACTGCTGCAAAGAGGCTGCACAGAGCGGAATCCCCAGGTACTGTGTCTCTAAAGAAGGCTAAAAAAGTCCGGTGAGGAGAGCAGGAGGACCTTACAGGAGCTTAGAAGAAACAGGAAAGGAAAAAATGTTTTCTGAGGAGAACCAAGGCCCTACCCCAGAGGGCCTAATACTGTGTCCCCCAAAGAAATAAGCAATAATTAATGATTGTAATGTTTTTTCTTCCATAACAGCTTTACTTGATGTTATATACTGTATGAACAAAAGATGCATACTATTTAGTGCTATCTTTGTGCACACGGTATACAGTATATAATTCTGTTATATCCATTGTTGCATACTCTTCATTAAGTCACTAGAAGCTCAAAAGATCTCTGCAGATATGATTTATCCTAAAATTCATCCTTGTTTTTTTCTTTACTAGATATCTTTGACTGGAAACCTATCAATCATATTATCCATTAGAAAAAAACACTGTCCATGTTTTTGGTGTCAATCTAGGTTCTCCACTGTAGGCTTTGTAAAGTTCTTTACCTAACTCAGATTTATATGTCTGGAGATCAAGAGGTATTACTAAAATAGCACATCTTTATGTGAATCATTCGCTGAGACCTTTCCTGCCTATATATTCACCAAGTGTCCAGTATGGAATTTTAGAATTACAGTGGGGAAAAAAGTATTTAGTCAGCCACCAATTGTGCAAGTTCTCCCACTTAAAAAGATGAGAGAGGCCTGTAATTGTCATCATAGGTAGACCTCAACTATGAGAGACAAAATGACAAAACAAATCCAGAAAATCACATTGTCTGATTTTTCAAGAATTTATTTGCAAATTATGGTGGAAAATAAGTATTTGGTCAATAACAAAAGTTCATCTCAATACTTTGTTATATATCCTTTGTTGACAATGACAGAGGTCAAACGTTTTCTATAAGTCTTCACAAGGTTGGCACACACTGTTGCTGGTATGTTGGCCCACTCCTCCATGCAGATCTCCTCTAGAGCAGTGATGTTTTGGGGCTGTCGCTGGGCAACACGGACTTTCAACTCCCTCCAAAGGTTTTCTATGGGGTTGAGATCTGGAGACTGGCTAGGCCACTCCAGGACCTTGAAATGCTTCTTACGAAGCCACTCCTTCGTTGCCCTGGCGGTGTGCTTTGGATCATTGTCATGCTGAAAGACCCAGCCACGTTTCATCTTCAATGCCCTTGCTGATGAAGGAGGTTTACACTCAAAATCTCACGATACATGGCCCCATTCATTCTTTCATGTACACGGATCAGTCATCCTGGTCCCTTTGCAGAGAAACAGCCCCAAAGCATGATGTTGTCACCCCAAACTTCAGACGGGTTGGTATGTGGGGCCCTTAGGTGAACAAAGTCATTATCATCCATTAGGCCAGCCAATATCAAAAGGGGTATCCCCAAGGGCCAATATCTCCGCCTAAGGAGAAACTGTTCAAAATTGTCAACTTTTAAACAGCAGGCAGATGATTTGAGGCTCAGATTTAGGGACCGCGGATACCCGGATAACACACTAAAGGGAGCTTTCCAACACGCTATAACATGTGATCGAAGAGAGCTTTTGATCCCAAAGAGACATAGTCAGAACATAAAATCTGATAATGTAACTTGAATTGTTGGAACTTTTGATAATATGCATCAAGAGACTAGGGAAATACTTGGTAAATATTGGGGGATATTACTCCAGGACGATGATCTGAAAGAGATTTTAGGATCCACCCCCCAGATCACTTATAGACGTGGGAAGAGTTTAAAGGACAGGATGGTTAGGAGTCATTACGTTGCCCCTAAATCAACAGTGAATTGGCTTAGCCAGAAACCTAATGGCACCTTCACATGTGGCAACTGTATCGCATGTGGACAGGTGCAAAAAACTAAAACAGCAACATGTACAATTACTGGTGAGCTCTGCCAAATTAACAACTTTATCAACTGTCGTAGTAAAGGAGTAATCTATCTAGCACAGTGCCCCTGTCCGAAAGATTACATAGGTAAGACTAAACGTGAATTTAGGGTAAGGATAAGGGAGCAGTTTAATGATATTCTCAACAATCGGGACACACCAATAGCTAAACATGCCACCATGATGGACAACCTGAATCCTTCAGCTTCATAGGATTGCAACTGATCCGACCACCAGGAAGGGGGGGGGCAATTGGGATAGACTTCTCTTGCAACATGAATGCAGATAGATTCACCGTTTTAAATCGACATCCCCAGGAGGGATTAACGAATGCTTGTCCTTCGCTCCATTTTTATAATTCCCTGTAATATTTAGGAGTTAGGGATTATATATATTCAGGATGGATGTATTATAATGCTGTCCACATGAAACACGTCTTTAGGGTAAGGGAATAAAAGTGTACCCCCCTCTCTGACACATCTCTCTTTTGAGTACATTCATTATATCTATTATGGCACATACCCTAAATCTGATGATATTATTAGGAATCCTCTTATCCATTTTTCTGGTATATTTGTGTGATATATATTTCCTTTAGGAAATGGGGAAATATTGTATCTCATATATGGGCAATTCACTATATAGTGAACATAATATTCAGATCTATGCAGAATGACTTTCACTCTAGTATTACCACGGGGATCTATGATTCATGGCTTTTATGGAGTTTAATGAGGATATGTAATATAGATGGCACCTTGATAAGTGTAAGCTCAGTTGGGAAATTATTGTTGTGATATCTGTTGTGCTTCAACATTTATATGTATTGCGGAATTAAGAAGTGCTGGTGCGGTATAGATCAAGCATCTTATGTGTTTAAGCATAATATTAGACAATGCACATGAATTTCTTGATAACATGACTTCTGTGCTTCCTGCTCCAACTGCCTACAATTGGGATCAGAGAGATGACAGCACGATGTAAACAAAGGAGACGCGCGTCTATGTCTCCATGACAACACTGACAGCTTCCCTGCCCCTGGGAGGAGCGCCTCGGTTGACGAATAGTGTGAGGGGAGGAGCATCGGCTATGGCTCCGCCTCCCCCGCATTATGATTGGACGTGATGTCATGTGACACAGACTGTGGGCGGGGCTTAGTCCCGTTTTAAGGAAGGCTTTCTTGAGACTCCGGCACCATTGCTATTTCACTCTCAGACTGAGAGGTTATATTGATTTAGTCCCCTAATGATCCAGCAATGGCTGGTGAAACGCGTAGGGATTTTTTTATTTTAACTCTTTAGCACTTAGGGAGAGACTTTTAAATGTGTGCTATAGGTGTCAGATAGAGGTGTATGTGGAAAGGGTGCTGGGAGACTGTGGGGTGATGACAAAATTACCCTATTGAGGGTGTATTCCGCTATAACCTGCCAGTGGAGTGTATCTGGTGAATCCTCAGTGCCAGGTGACACACAGTTCTAACTGACTGCGTGTCCATATACATTTGAGGCTTTATTTGAGGCACCAGACTATACTGTATTTATACCTCAGGCAGAGTAGACACTGTCTCATCTGTTATGAGAAGCAATATGTGGACTTTTGCTGAGTACTAAACTAACCCCTCGCTGTTTGTTTGTCTTAGCTCCCTGTTTGTTTGTCTAATCCCTCCCTGTTTGTTTGTCTTAGATACCCTTCATACACTCCCTTTAAATGACACTGATGCTATTAACTATATGACTCATGTTGCTATCATTATTATGGTCATTAGAAAATAAAATAGCAGGGCTAATACAGTCATATGAAAAAGTTTTGGCACCCCTATTAATCTTAATCATTTTTAGTTCTAAATATTTGGGTGTTTGCAACAGCCATTTCAATTTGATATATCTAATAACTGATGGACACAGTAATATTTCAGGATTGAAATGAGGTTTATTGTACTAACAGAAAATGTGCAATATGCATTAAACCAAAATTTGACCGGTGCAAAAGTATGGGCACCTCAACAGAAAAGTGACATTAATATTTAGTAGATCCTCCTTTTGCAAAAATAACAGCCTCTAGTCGCTTCCTGTAGCTTTTAATCAGTTCCTGGATCCTGGATGAAGGTATTTTTGACCATTCCTCTTTACAAAACAATTCCAGTTCAGTTAAGTTTGATGGTCGCCGAGCATGGACAGCCCGCTTCAAATTATCCCACAGATGTTCAATGATATTCAGGTCTGGGGACTGGGATGGCCATTCCAGAACATTGTAATTGTTCCTCTGCATGAATGCCTGAGTAGATTTGGAGCTGTGTTTTGGATCATTGTCTTGCTGAAATATCCATCCCCGGCGTAACTTCAAATTCGTCACTGATTCTTGTACATTATTCTCAAGAATCTGCTGATACTGAGTTGAATCCATGTGACCCTCAACTTTAACAAGATTCCCGGTGCCGGCATTGGCCACACAGCCCCAAAGCATGATGGAACCTCCACCAAATTTTACAGTGGGTAGCAAGTGTTTTTCTTGGAATGCTGTGTTTTTTTGACGCCATGCATAACGCCTTTTTGTATGACCAAACAACTCAATCTTTGTTTCATCAGTCCACAGGACCTTCTTCCAAAATGAAGCTGGCTTGTCCAAATGTGCTTTTGCATACCTCAGGCAACTCTGTTTGTGGCGTGCTTTCAGAAACGGCTTCTTTCGCATCACTCTCCCATACAGCTTCTCCTTGTGCAAAGTGTGCTGTATTGTTGACCGATGCACAGTGACACCATCTGCAGCAAGATGATGCTGCAGCTCTTTGGAGGTGGTCTGTGGATTGTCCTTGACTGTTCTCACCATTCTTCTTCTCTGCCTTTCTGATATTTTTCTTGGCCTGCCACTTCTGGGCTTAACAAGAACTGTCCCTGTGGTCTTCCATTTCCTTACTATGTTCCTCACAGTGGAAACTGACAGGTTAAATCTCTGAGACAACTTTTTGTATCCTTCCCCTGAACAACTACCCTGTTTCCCCGAAAATAAGACAGCGTCTTATATTAATTTTTGCTCCCAAAGATGTGCTGTGTCTTATTTTCAGGGGATGTCTTATTTTTTTTTCAATGAAGAAGAATTCACATTTATTGCTGAACAAAAAAATGAACATTTATTATATACGGTACTGTACGGTAATGTAGTTGTCATCACAAACCAGCATAACTAGACAAACTGTGAATCCTATCAAGAATTTCTTACTACCGTACCATTATTTCCATGTACAACAATTAACAGTATGGTACATTTACCAATATTTACGGTACGAATAGAAAGTAAAATTTATTCAATGACAGTTATGTCATCATCTTCTAGGACATCATCATAACAATCCAAACCATTAATTTCCCTGCACACAATATCATGCCCCATAGTGGCCCCTGCACACAGTATCATGTCCCATAGTGGCCTCTGCACACAGTATCATATCCCATAGTGGCCCCTGCACACAGTATCATATCCCATAGTGGCCCCTGCACACAGTATCATTCCCCATAGTGGCCCCTGCACACAGTATCATTCCCCATAGTGGCCCCTGCACACAGTATCATTCCCCATAGTGGCCCCTGCACACAGTATCATTTCCCATAGTGGCCCCTGCACACAGTAGTTTGCCCCATAGTGGACCACCCATGAACAATTATTATACTGTGGGGTCTTTTCAGACCCCAGAGTATAATGATCGGAGACCCAGGGGAGGATAGAAACATAAAAAAACAACGTTGCTTACCTGTTCCTCGCTCCGGTGCATGCCCGTGCGCTACTCCGGCCTTCTTCACTGTTAGACCAGGCCGCGTCACATGATCCGGCCGGCATCGCGACGCAAAATGACGTCCGCTGACGTCTGCAACGTCACCAAACAGGCCCGAAGCCTGGAGAAGCGTAGGACAGGTAAGCACATAGTTTTTTATGTTCGCTCACCTCCCCTGGGCCGCCGATTATTATACTCCGGGGTCTGAACAGACCCCGGAGTATAATGATAGCAGAGATTGTGGGGTTCTCCCGCGGCCTCACATATCGTATATACCGTATGTTCTGTTCGGGAACATACGCCTTACTTTCGGGGGATGCCTTATATTAGGCAATTCTCCGAAACCTCTCCTATGCCTTACTTTCGGGGGTGTCTTATTTTCGGGGAAACACGGTATGTTGAACAATTTTTGTTTTCAGATCATTTGAGAGTTGTTTTGAGGAGCCCATGATGCCACTCTTCAGAGGAGATTCAAATAGGAGAACAACTTGCAATTGGCCACCTTAAATACCTTTTCTCATGATTGGATACACCTGGCTATGAAGTTCAAAGCTCAGTGAGGTTACAAAACCAATTTTGTGCTTCAGTAAGTCAGTAAAAAGTAGTTAGGAGTATTCAAATCAATAAAATGGTAAGGGTACCCAAATTTTTGCACCAGTCAAATTTTGGTTTAATGCATATTGCACATTTTCTGTTAGTACAATAAACCTCATTTCAATCCTGCAATATTACTGTGTCCATCAGTTATTAGATATATCAAATTGAAATGGCTGTTGCAAACACCCAAATATTTAGAACTAAAAATGATTAAGATTAATAGGGGTGCCCAAACTTTTTCATATGACTGTATCTGCTTTGGGCATCTATAAATATTAGTGCACACTATATATGCAATTTATGTGATCTCATCCCTTCTCTTTCACTAATCACATGGTAGCACTTGGGAGCACTAGTGAGTCTCGTCTTTCTAATACGATTTTATATTTATTTTTATTTATATAAGAAATAAAAGTGAAGTTTTACTATTTTCTACTCTATCAATTCCCTTCTGAAATTTATATATAAAAATCCTGATAGAGCTATAGGCAGGGCTGGACCTCCTGCATTCAGACTAACTTGTCTTTAACATTATGTTACTGACGGTAGCCTTTGTTACGTTAGTCCCAGCTTTCTGCAGGTCATTCACTAGGTGCCCCCGTGTGGTTCTGGGATTTTTGCTCACCGTTCTTGTGATCATTTTGACCCCATGGGGTGAGATCTTGCATGGAGTCCCTGATCGAGGGAAATTATCAGTGGTCTTGTATGTCTTCCATTTTCTAATTATTGCTCCCACAGTTGATTTGTTCACTCCAAGCTGCTTGCCTATTGCAGATTCAGTCTTCCCAGCCTGGTGCAGGTCTACAATTTTGTTTCTGGTGTCCTTCCACAGCTCTTTGGTCTTCACCATAGTGGAGTTTGGAGTGTGACTGTTTGAGGTTGTGGACAGGTGTCTTTTATACTGATAACAATGTCAAACAGGTGCCATTACTACAGGTAATGAGTGGAGGACAGAGGAGCCTCTTAAAGAAGTTACAGGTCTGTGAGAGCCAGAAATCTTGCTTGTTTGTAGGTGACCAAATACTTATTTTCCACCATAATTTGCAAATAAATTCTTAAAAAATCAGACAATGTGATTTTTTGGGTTTGTTTTGTCATTTTGTCTCTCATAGTTGAGGTCTACCTATGATGTCAATTAGAGATGAGCGAATCGATTCTGCAGAAGTGGAATTTGATCCGAATTTCAGGAAATCTTCGATTCTCCACAATTCCGGATTTCCTGATGCTTCATGGTAACGAATATTTAGTAAGAACCTTTGTGACATCAGACGGTCACAAGATATTCTCTAGTGATGTGATTGGGTAGGTGTGTCTTTGCTTGTTAGCAGATCCTTCCACATGAATAAAAGTTGTCCGTGCTGAAAAGAGAGAGAGAGAGAAACATGACCGCAGCATCCAAGGGCTTCCACCATTTTGGTGCTCACCCGCCCACCCCGGCTCTCTGTAGCCCGGAAATAGCTGTTTATTCGCCGCGAAGTAATTCTGATCGAAGCAAATTTTTTTGGAACTTCAAATTGAACTGACAAATCGAACTTTTGAGAAATTCACTCATCTCTAATGTCAATTACAGGCCTCTCTTATATTTTTAAGTGGGAGAACTTGCACAATTGGTGGCTGACTAAATACTTTTTTTTCCCACTGTACCTTTGTATCAGGAATTTCCTAACCAAACTATAATCTTCAATGATTGGATGGTATAAAAATCTGACTGTGAAACCGTCAGGAGCTCCCCGCACTCAGGGCAGGGTTCTGCTATGCTTGGTCATTTCAATTGATCTTCTAACAATCCCCTGAGGAGCATCCATGTTTTGGATGCGAAACACATCGGGAGGGAAGGAGATATTGTAAGCCGTGTACCGGTGTGGGCTCCCCAGGATACAGCGAAGTCACGAACAAAGGAAGCAACTCCAAATCAATTTAGTAAAAAAACAAGATTTTACTTTGTGTAGTAACACCTATTTACCAGAAAAACACTCTCAACTATTTACATACACTCCGGCAGGAAACTGAGACCCTGGTGTTGTACAGCGCGGTGCCTTCTCATGTGTAGCTACAATAACCTCCAAGCTTTTACCTATCTGCAGGCTGCTACTAACCAGCCGCTTGTTACCTTTTTATCACCCTAGTCACAGGAACAATTCAATGAGTGTGATAGAGACACCGGCGGTATAACACAAGAGCTTACAAACTTATCAAAATACCCCTATCCCCACAAACAAAGTATAACCGAGTAAATATCATAACAGATCAGCTTGCAAGCCAAAGAAATATGACAACGTATAAAATGTCGCTTCTAGACTTCCTCAGAATCTCCTCTCTGGGAGTTACAACTCAATAGAATTCTCTGAGTCCTTACTACCGAATAGGTAGATAATTCACCAGTAGTGTGGCCTGTGAAGATGAGTATGCCTAACTAGTCTAACTACAGGCCCTTACTCACTCCCAAGCAATTTGCGCCAAAAATCTAATGCGGTGCGTGCACGATTACTTCTTTTACTGTTTCAGATTTGTTGGGTACCTTGTAGTTTCTCTCTGGAACCGCTGAAAGCAGGGCTCATCCAAACATGCGGTCTCACTGACAGGGCCACTTCTCAGCTGGTCCTTGATAGGAATCTTCACCTTAGGATGCTGTCTGAGCAAACCCTGGAACAGTCTCTGCTTCAGCACACTCATATGTCTGTAATCCTATAAGAATGTCTTTTCCTCTCACTTCAGCCCTTCTTCTTCTAAAAGCTCAGAAGCACACACAGCTAAGATGGCTGCCAGACACACTCTCTCTCTTCTTGTTCCTCCTCTGCAGAACAGGGTCTCCACGTCACTACTCCAGGGAATTACAGAATTACAGTCTCTTCTATTTCTGAGGTAACAGTGGCCTCTTGTGGTCAAACAAACAAATGTCAGTTTATAAAAAAAAAAAAAAAAACTTATCTACATTCATAACATGAGGGCTGTTTCCCCATCTTACAATATTAACAGGGCAATTTTAGGTTCAGCATTGGGACAGGGTTGCACAGGATCAATCTCCTGCATCCATCCTTGGTTTCCTTTGCATTTGGATACATTGTGGCCCTAAAGGTGGGGTATGACATCCTTCATCTGGAGCGGGTAAGAGCGTTCCAATTATTTTCAGATTTTTATACAATCCAATCATTGGGGTTAATTATATGATTATTAAATGCTAAGTTTTATTTTTCATATAATTGTGGATCTTTGCTTGCTTGTATTATGAATTTTTGATCCATGAGAAATTAAGAACCCTTTTTCTCATTTGTGCTTTTGTATAAACTATAATCTTTCCCAACTCAATTAAACAAGGATATGCTCCCACTTTTCTCACTTCCTCTTAAGAAAGCTAAATAGTAGGCCCCATCTACAATATGCTGGCAAACCAAAGATAACTCATAAAAAACAGCACTCTCCTCACATGGGAGATTCAGCAATCTTTCTCTCCTGAGATATGGTTTTTGCCACAGGAACTTTATGTATGTTGCATGTTATGAAGCTATGATAAAATCATTACTCTACTACATAGCTCCCAACTGTCCCGCATCTGGCGGGACAGTCCCGATTTTACACTGCTGTCCCATGGTCCCGGATAGCTTACAGTTTGTCCCGCTATGCCCCTGAAGTGTTTTGCTATTAACAAACTTTATTAGGGTAGGGTAAAGGCTAAATGGTAGATGCTAAATCCTAGTGGCTAAAGGACCTTTGATGACATCATGACCATGTGACCAGATTCTTGTGTGGGCGGAACTATTCTGAATACTGCTGGACAGTGTGATGTTACACAGAGGAAGCTGCTGGGCATGAGAGTGATCAAAGATAAGGATAGAAGAAACAGCATGTGTGACCAAGAGGGGGGAAGTGGGGGCAGATGTAGGTGGTAGTTAAACTGAAGGCAGATGAACGGGCAATTAAACTGAAGGCACTTGAAGGGGGCAATTAAACTGGTGGCAGATAAAGGGAGACATTAAATTGGTGGTAGATGGAGGGGCAATTAAACTGGTGACAGATGAATGGACAGTTAAACTGAAGGCAGGTGAAGGGGGGCATTAAGCTGGTGGCAGATAAAGGGGGACATTAAATTGGTGGTAGAAGGAGGGGACAATTAAACTGGTGGCATATGAAGGGGGGAATTAAGCTGGTGACAGATGAAGGGGGACATTAAATTGGTGGCAGATGAAGGGGGGACATTAAGATGGTGGCAGATAAAAGGGGACATTAAACTGGGGCAGATGAAGGGGGCATTAAGATGGTGACAGATGAAGGGAGACATTAAATTGGTGGCAGATGAAGGGGGGACATTAAAATGGTGGCAGATAAAGGGGGACATTAAACTGGGGACAGATGGAGGGTGACATTAAACTGGGGGCAACTGAAGGAGGACATTAAACCGTGGGGGGTAGCTGGGGGGGACATGTCTGCCTCCAGCTGCCCCCTAGTTTAATATCCCCCTCCAACTACCCCCACTGTTTAATGTCACCCTCCAGCTGCCCCATAGTTTAATGTCACCCTCCAGCTGCCCCATAGTTTAATGTCACCCTCCAACTACCCCCACTGTTTAATGTCACTCTCCAACTGCCCCATTTTAAAGTCCCCCTCTAGTTTCCGCCAGTTTAAACTGGGGCACGAGGAGAGAGACTTAATACTGTGGGGCAATTGGAGGGGAACATTATAATGTGGGGGCATATAATGTTAGGGTGACTGTAGGAGCATTATACTGTGTGGGCGCACATGGGAAAATAGATGAGAATAGGCGGAGTCAATGTAGAAGTGGGTGGAGCTAAATTTGCCATGGTGCACATAGCGCGCCGCATATTTTGTCCCTCTTTCTGTCCTTTGAAAGTTGGAAGGTATGCTCTACTATGCTCCAGAGAGATTAGGCAAAATGTATTCAGGTACTTCTGAACTAGGCTGTGGAATGAAAGGTTTCACTGATTCACATACTGTAGAATTGCACTTATGTAGAGCAATATTGGAATAAAGTATTTAGACTTCTTTTGGATGTTACAGGGATTGGGTATCCCCTACACCAGAACTGGTTTTACTGCTTAACTTGGAAACTTTGGAACTCTATATAAAACATTTTTTCTCTAGCTTCCACCTTTCCAGAAAAATCAATGCAGCTAGTCTTGGTGCCTCATATACTATTTAGGCTCTGTACTTGTCAGACAGGAGCAGGCAAGGTGGCATGATACAGAGCTCGAAAAAGAAGTGAACAGTGCCAGAGCGCATATTCACAGCCCTGGCCTGCTTCTGCCTGACACCACCTGGCAATACAGAGCCTAACCAGCATATGAGGCACCAAAACCTATATCACTTACAACTTGGGAACGGTGGAGACTAAAGTAAAAATTCTAAACCATGCTAAAATCAGTGCAACAGTGCCTATTAAATGGTGCAAAGAGCTCGACTTGGTGGAGGTTGTGAAAAGTCCTCCTTAAGGAAAAAATATTTATCTTTCTATAGTATACCGTATAAGCCAGTAGATATAAAAGATAAAACTTGAGAGTCTTCAGTAGATGATATCTTTTAATGGCTAACTGAAAAGATCATGACAAATAGCAAGCTTTCAAGACTACTTGGGTTTCTTCTTAGCATGCCTGATGAAAAGACCTAAGTAGCCTAGAAAGCTTGCTATTTGTCATCATCTTTTTGGGTAGCCATTAGGTATCAACTATTGAAGACTCTCATTTTTATCTTCTATCTCACAAAATATAAAAACCATAGTATTTGGCATCTTTCCATGAATATATTTTATCACACCTTGTTTTGTTTTAAAAAATATTCTTGAAAACGTAATAAACAGACATTGAAACAGAAAAAGGTGGTCTGGGCTGGGATAGAGAAGAAGTATTTGGTCTTTATTTGCTGACTAGAAGATTTACAGATACAGTTACAAGGTAAAGTCAATTGTTGGATTTCTGCAGTGATTACTGATAAGTCTAAGTCTCAATTATAGACAAATACATCCTATCTAATAGATGAAAACAGACCAAATGGCTGGTGGTCACCAAATAGCAGCAAAGAGAAATCATGTTTATATTTAATGGCATTCCTACTATGAAATAACATTTAAAAATAATTTTACTGCATAGTTCACATTTGTTGTTATAAATATATTTCTACAGTGACTAGACTTTTCAGATGCCCAATATGGAGATATGCAGCAAACGCGAGTAACTAAAATCATCTGGGTAACTATACTTTGACCTGAAGAATAAATTATTTATATTGCAGGATGCATGGCTTAACAAAAAAACTTACCTTTTTTAACTCTTTCTCAGACAACAGAAAAAAAAATTAAATTATCAAGAAATTTTGTGTACTCCAAAAGAGTAAAAACTACAACTCATCTAACAAAAAAGAAATCCCCATATGGACTGGTCAATGGATAAATCTTGGAATTCAATGATGAAAAAGAAAGCTTAGACCTTAAGACAAGACCCAAAATAAATCAGACCTTAAAGTGAGTCTGCTACCAGAACCCAGCATGTCAACCTGTCTCCGCAGATAAATAGGTTAGGATCACAGTATGTAAGTTGCATCTTTGGAGCAACAAGGGTATTGCCACTTACCCCTTTGGAGCAATGACAACGCCCTCGTTGCTTCAAAGAGCTAATTTGAATATTGACTAAAGCAGTAGTATCTTCTTAATGGAAGCACCGCTTTATAAGGGGAAAACGCTGTTTCCTGTTTAGTATATATCTAAATTTGACATCCACTATATAGAAATGTCTCCATGACATTATATTTTATGATGTCATATAGATTAAAATGCAACTGCATGCCCTTTTGATTATTCTTTTCCTGCTAATACCAATTGCCCCATGCTGCTTTATCTGCACTTTAGTGACCTTCATTGTCTTATGTTGCTCTTTCTACACTTGCAATGATGTTCATTAATTAGCATATGCGGGTATATGCCCTCTGTACAGTATACTACAATTTATAATGACTCCTTGTTGACACAGAGAACTAAGATCTACTTGATCGCTATATACTGTGAGTATGTGAACCAGAGGGCGCTGTTGGGCGACCCAGGCCCAGGCCAGAAAAGGCTCTCAGCCACGCCTTTGTGGGGGGCGTGTATCTCCAGAAGGCTGGAGAAACCTGCTTGGAGCAGGAAATGGTGGACCAGCCTAGGACAGAGAGGCAGTCTGTCCCAGAGGGCTTGGATCCAGAGAGGACTTACAAAGACTAAGTCAGGCTCTTATTGCCCCAGAGGCTAGTTAGGGACTCAAGGAGTCAGTGAGTGCCCTAACTGTGGCATAGGTTTTTTTTTGTTGTTTTGCTGTGTTGCAGTTAAGCTGAATAAAGCCACTTTTATTTTCACTTGGACCGTCTGAAAGCTATCTTTCCGGCGCCCAGTACCACGAACCATCACTGTCCGGACCAGGACAAGCCGCCATTTTGAGTGTAATTCCCCTAAGCTATCACATATGGTGGAGAATAGCGCGCATAAAGAGATCCACGCAAGTCCTGGAAGACAAGGGTTTGGTGACTGCAGTACTGCAAAGTGTGCATTGTGGCCTACAGCTGGAAGAAATCTGTGATTTCAACTGAAGAAACCCAGGAGGGGGTGAGTGAATTGCAACATAGCAAGGTGCTTGTAAAACTCTGGAAGAGGAATCCAGGGAATGGACTTTGTGTATACTGTGGTACAGAAGTCTGTGAAGTGTTTTGCTGATGGCAAGAAAATTAGCAATGTGTATAGAAGCTGGATATTGCAAACAAGTGTATGTGAAAGGCTATGGTGCCATGTTGGTGTTTTCTGTGGAAGACAGAAGAAAATGCTGGTTGTTGTAGTGCCACATAAGTTAACTGTTTGAATACATGTGACTGCAGAAGATAGCAAAAAGTTGCTGCCGGTTGAACCCCCAAGGTTGCTGTGGAATATTGTGTAATCTTGTTAGTAAACCATGGGCAAGAAAAAGAGAATTTCAGCTGGTAAAAAAAGCATAGAAGTTATGTACAGGTGTATTAGTGCAGCAGTCTGAATGCAGAGAGAGACAAAACCCGGAACAGATCATGTGGAATGCAAGTAAAGATAAAGGGTTGCATGATGGTGACTCAGTTTTTCTAAAGTACCTCTGTTCTATGAATAAATATGTCCCTGCTGACTGTATGCGTGAAAGCGCCAAAGATGAAAATATTAGGGTGCAGCAGCTTCAAGATGAGATTAAACGGCAATTTGAGGTATTAGAAAAAGAGCACCTTAAGTTGAACCTGAAGTTAAAGAAAGATCTTGAATCTGAGGAGTTCAAATTCTAGTCATTGTAAAAATGTGGTACTGGGTTTGCCTGGAATGGACTGTGTCACTAAGAAGGAGTTTGCTGAAATGAGATGTGCTGTACCTAATGAAGTCATACAGAGTGTAGAGCAAAAGCAAGTGCTTGAGAAGCAATTGCAGGATTTAAAGGAGCAGAGTGTACAAGACTCCATTGCCAAAGAGAGTGTCATTGAAAAATTGAGAAATGAGCTTGAAACTGCTAAACAAAGAGAAAGGGAATTCAAAGCTAGAATATGTAGCCTGGAGAGGGCGCTGTCAGGATCTTGTGAAGATAATGAGAAGTTGTCTGTTTTGGTGCAAAATAAAGACAAAGAATTGAATAATGTTACAGGGCTTCTTTCTCAAGCAGGCAGCAAGTTTATCAAACTTTCCAAAGATTTTTCTACACTAGAATCTCAGCTTCAGGACACTCAGGAACTTTTGCAAGAAGAAACCCGTCAGAAGCTTGACCTTAGTACAAAACTAAAACAAATGGAAGATGAGAAAAATGGTTTCCTTGAGCAACTAGAAGAAGAAGAGATAGCAAAAAGAGATTTGACAAAGCAGATTTCAACACTACAGGCTCAGGCGACTGATATGAAGAAAAAAATGGAGGATAGTATTGGGTCCTTGGACTCTGTTGAAGAACTAAAGGAAAAGTTGCAAAAGGAGCTAGAAGCTACAAATCAACGGTTTGAGGAAAAGGTTGCTGCTTATGACAAACTTGAGAAGACGAAAATTAGACTGCAGCAGGAACTAGAAGATGTAGGTGTAGATCTTGATAATCAACATCGGATTGTGTCAAATTTGAAAAGGAAGCAGAAAAAGTTTGATCAGCGGCTTGGTGAAGAGAAGACTCTTTCTGCTAGATATGCAGAGGAACGTGACAGTGCTGAAGCAGAGGCCCTTGAATTGAAGGCCGAGTTAAAGAGGCTCAACAAGCAACGGCGCACTGAAATGGAGGATTTGGTTAGCTCCAAGGATGAAGTTGAGAAAAACCTGGAATCTGTGCAGATACTGTATGAGAACAAAGCTAATGCTTATGAGATGTTGGAAAAAGCCAAGAGAGAATTGGACCTCCAGATAGAAGACATGAGGATTCAGTTTGAGAGAAACCTGTCTAATTTATCTACTGAGATTGTAGATCTAAAAATGCTTGTTGCTAAACTGAAGGTGCAAGTGAACAAGCAGGAGGAAATCAAGAAACAGCTGGAGTTTCAGATGGATCAAATGAAGCGTGAGTCAGAAATAAAGTTGGAAGAGCGCACTTTTCAGATTGAACAGTCAAAAACCGAAGTGGAATCTAAAAGAGAAGAATTGGATCGGTTGCAGCAGTCTTTATCCAATACTGAACAGTCTGCATCTGCCCTATCTTCAAAGCTGGCAGCACTAGAAGCTGAGAAGGACTCGCTGCAGAGCCTGTTAACCTCTAAAGAATTAGA
The DNA here is from genome assembly GCA_947044405.1 of Leptodactylus fallax. Taxonomy (NCBI): domain Eukaryota; kingdom Metazoa; phylum Chordata; class Amphibia; order Anura; family Leptodactylidae; genus Leptodactylus; species Leptodactylus fallax. Next base: position 760,391 of record CAMRHE010000607.1, on the reverse strand, counting down.
GCTGTTATCCCTGAAAAATGGGATTCAAGAAATAGAGTCTTTATTCATCCAAGAGCAAGATAAGAGAGCCACTGAGATACGGGACTTGAATGAAAGACTTGACAAAAAGTCTGCAGATGAGCAGAAGCTTTATCAGAAGATGTGGGAGCGTCAGTTAAATATAATTCAGGGAACAGTGGGAGAAGCAGAAAATATCATCCAGGATGCTGACCTGACAATTGTTAGAAGAACATTGCAGAATATCCTAGAATCAGGAGGCATAGTGGATAAAGAGATGGCATCTACATCTGCTGCCTTAGAAGATGTCAGGAAGATTGAGGAAGATCTGCAAGTTGCAATGGTAAAAACTGAGATGGAAGTTGCTCAGAAAAATGTGGCAGTGAAGAAAGTTCTGGAACTGGAATCAGAGATTTGTGTGCTACAGAAGGCGTTAGAATTGGGGAAACCTGCCAGCATAGAGGCAGAGAAAGCAGAGACATTAAGTCAGACAGACATGAGTGACCTGTCCACGGATGTTGATACCAATGATCAGATTATGATGAAACCACGTGATTCGGTAAAACGTCAAGTAGAGGGTATAGTTCCCCAGGAAGATGCTGCTAAAGGTGGACTTCCTGCAAAATGTGAGGAGGCCAAAGAAGGTCCAACAGAAGAAGAAACTGTGATTGGTCACACATTGCCTGTGACAGAGCGGGTCCAGCTTAAAACCAATGAGGTCCAAAGCCTAGAGGGCTGTGAGATGGTAAATAAGGTGAAGGGTCATCAAAAGTGTGGAACAAGAGTCCGTAAGAAGACTGACCACGCATATGTTGTCCCAACAGCTAAAGTGTCTGAAGCCATTGCGGATAAAAGTGTTGCTGTGCCTGTCTCTAGCCAAATGTCTGGTGGACAAATGGTGAATAATGACTCCATGTTGTCTGTGAAGGGGGAGTCAGGAAGTAATACAGTCAACCCAAAAAGAAGAGAAGAGGCAGAAGCTGTTTTACCGCCTGATGCTAATAGCAACAAGAAGGGGCTGAGATACAATATTGCTATGTCCCTAACTAATGGAAGTAACCGTGGTAGAGGTTCTAATGCAGAGACTGAGCAGCCGTCATTTGCATGCAGAAGTAAGAGATGGTTACATGTCACCAATGATGGGACAGTTATTAAAGACATACCAGAAAATGTAGTTCAGCGTGATCTATTATGTGAGGGTGTACGGTATGGCCCTTGTGCAAAAGGAGAAGATATTGCAGTACAGAGCTTGTGTTTCTCAAACAAAGAGGAAAGAAAGCCAACTATGTCTCCTAAACTTCTAAGCCTTGATGGTGATGGCAAAGTTTGCTTTGAAATGAAGGTTATGGAAAAAGTACCCGTGAGACAGTTATACTCTAAAGACATTGATGTGCATGAAGTACATGTTAGTTGGTCTCTGAGCTCCTGTGGATTCATGATAGGTAAAGATGAAGATTCTTACGGCTATTTACTAAAGGGATCAAGGTCATGCAATGGGATGGCTGAAGAGTACGGCGAGAAATGTGATGAAAATGATGTGATCCCTTGTATGGCGAATTTTGAAGGTGATGAAGGAGAACTTGCCCGTGTACAGAATGGCCAGGATCTTGGTGTAGCATTTAAAGTGCTGAAAAAACGGAAAATTCGACTGAGCGGAATTTGGAAGAAGAGACCGCCAGATTGGGACTTTAAAGTGATGAGAAAACGGAGAACGCGATGGAGCAGTATTTGGAAGAAAAGACCGCCAGACTGGGACTTCTGGAGAGACACTGAACAGACATACTTGGTTGAAGAGGGACTTCGTCATAGGATGTCTCGTCCCATTGTAGCTCACCCCATGGGTAGTGAGCTGAGGGGGAGGGTATGTGAGTATGTGAACCAGAGGGCGCTGTTGAGCGACCCAGGCCCAGGCCAGAAAAGGCTCTCAGCCACACCTTTGTGGGGGGCGTGTATCTCCAGAAGGCTGGAGAAACCTGCTTGGAGCAGGAAATGGTGGACCAGCCTAGGACAGAGAGGCAGTCTGTCCCAGAGGGCTTGGATCCAGAGAGGACTTACAAAGACTAAGTCAGGCTCTTATTGCCCCAGAGGCTAGTTAGGGACTCAAGGAGTCAGTGAGTGCCCTAACTGTGGCATAGGTTTTTTTGTTGTTTTGCTGTGTTGCAGTTAAGCTGAATAAAGCCACTTTTATTTTCACTTGGACCGTCTGAAAGCTATCTTTCCTTCGCCCAGTACCACGAACCATCGCTGTCCGGACCAGGACAAGCCGCCATTTTGAGTGTAATTCCCCTAAGCTGTCACAATACATTGACAGGCAAAAGGGTAAGAATGTTTTGAACTTTTGACTTTCAGGCTCCATATCTCACCATCCACTACAGCTTTGAATGTGAGAATAAATGGTTCAATGACAATGAAGTGGAGGTGCTGGATTGGCCCCCAAAGTCCCCGGAACTCAACTCAATCGAACAATTGTGGGTAGAAGAGACCTGGAATCAGAATTTGGTTGAGACATGCTTGAATCTGATCAAGAGCATGCCCAGAAGGATTCAGGCAGTGTTGAAACCCAAAGGTGAATTTACAAAATACTAACAAAATAATAAAAGTTAAAATTTAGATTTTTTAGGAGCAAAACAGTAACAATGCAGTTACATGACAAGAATCTGCATAACTTATCATATGCTAAATAGTTGCAAGTCAGATTTATGTATGAGATAGCCAAGATGACTGTCTATAAAATGATGGTAGTCTCGTGTTCGAAGCTGTAGTGGATGGTGAAATATGGAGCATGAAAGTCAAAAGTTCTAAATATTGTTACCCTTTTTGCTCATCAGTGTATATATAATGATGGCGGCTGGCATCTCTCTTTTTCATTACGATGATCAGATGTATGTTTACAAGAGACGGCCAAGGAGACGCGTCAAAATCTCCTTAGCAACATGCTGACATTGCCCCCTCCGTGACATAACAACGTGGACACAGCCTGTGCAGGACTATAGAGACTTGTTGCCACTCTGGTGCCTCCGATAAGTCTAGAAGTGGGAGTTGTTCTGAAGGAGGCATGGCTTGTCATATATAGATCCGGGAGCTTCCAGAGTACACTGCTTGACCATTGGTTAGACTACGTGCCCCCATATGATCCAGTTTAACTGGGGAAACGCGTTGGAACGCCTGTTTATTTATTTTGTTTTATAATGGAGTGTGGGGATACTGTTATGGAGCTTATGTATTAGGAGCTTCTGGCATCTTTGCATATAGGAGTACACTCTTATCAGAGCACACCCTCACTGGGTTGAATTGAAACTCCATTGCTTATAGCCAGAGTAGAATTAAAGTTAGCTCTGTGATATATTACTGTGACAACTACAGCCTTTCTGATGATTTAAAGAGACAGTGAAGGGTCACCCAGAACTTTTTGAGGGATACATTAAAATAGCACTCTATACATAGTAACATCCCTTTATAGTGCTTAAGAGTTGTTTTGTAAGGATAGTGTATATAGGAAGAAATTGTTACACTGGTTAGACTATTGTGTAGCTTCCTTTAACACCATTGCCAAAAAATATGTGACCCCCACCTCCGCTTCTTGACTAAGGAAACACATAGTCAATAATATTTTTTTGTATATTCCAGATCTTCTTCACTCTTTTATCTTAATATTTATTAAAAGTTAAGTTATATTGGTAAAATTATTAACAAATGATAGTGTCCTTATATAGGATAGAGTACATCTATATGATCTCCACTACATGAAAACACTGTTTGATTTATGCGATCCTAACCTAACACTCACACAAAGTCCAAAATATCAGTACAGTTTCCCAAATATACAGGAGATAAATACTCAAGGTTGCCCTGTCTGTCCTAAGGCATAGTCAGGGTTGCATCTATGAGGTCTATATAACATTTATCCTCAGATACTTTTCTGGCACATTTTCTGGTCCACAAGGTGAGCAGGGACAGTTACCATCTCCTGACAGATGAATGACACGGGTGTCCAAAAGTTTGGCACTACAAGGAGTAAATATCTGGGGCAGTGTCCAACAGAGGTACAGGGGATAATGGGCTCCAGCCGAACTTGGAGTGATAACAAAAACAGGGGTGTACTTAAGGAGCTCTGCCTAGTGATCCTGAAGGGAACATATCTTAAAGTTGACTCCAAGTGGTGAGGCCTGGAGGGCACAATGCTTGGTTGCAGTGGCTCAGTATCTCAGGATGAAGGATCCTTCTGCTGTGCCAGGTACCTCTTGTGCTCCTCATAGAAGGCCATCAGGGTAGCAGTCTTGATCCTCCTCGGTCTGTATGGTGGAACAGCAGATGCATGACCTTCAGTGTAAATGTGGTCTCTGCCAAAGATGATGACCATGCTTAGGGCAGCGGGAAGTGGAATGACCACAGCAGGTGGCTATGCCAGTGTAGGTTCTCACCTAGAAGGAATGGGGTCATAAGCATACCCAATGGCAGATTCCTCCCAAGCCTCCTGGAATGGTGGCAATACCAGAATCTGGTCCACATTGCCCACTCAGTATTCTATAGGGAGAAGCTGACCATTTTTGCCGAGTGGAGGTTATACAGGTGGGACACCACACAGGGAGACAGGGATGCAGTTCCTGCAGTAGGAAGGGTTATTCATCGGTTTAAGACAAAGTGCAAAGTTCGACAGTATTGTGCCCTACTGTTCAGAAATATGTTATAAATGCTGTGCACCATAAATTTTGGCACAAATGTAGACAGAAAAGTGTTAGATACGTGACCGCTTATTGATGTCTGTCGGCCGCCCACACTTGCGCAGTGGAGCCAGAGTGTCGGCTACTGAGCATGCTGACATTCCGGCTCTATTGCACAGGTGTGGGCGGCCGGCAGACGTCAAGAAGAGGAGGTGCCGGCCACCCAGAAGAAGTGAAGTGAAGACTGGTAAGTATGTTTTTTAGTATAGGTGAAGTTTTATTTCCCCCCCTTACGGAAATGGAACGTCACCGGAAAATAGGAAAATGTGCATATTTTCATTGTTAAATATTCCATCTATGTTGCTTATGCTAGTCATGGTAGTTTGGTTTCAAACAGCAGAAATGATAAAGCAATATGAACAGAAAGTGGGAATAATTGAAATTAAAATAGTAAAGGATGTAAAGCCAAGGAACATCTTTTCAATCTTCATAAGATGACAAATGTAAAATTGTGACACTATCACAGAAGAAGTGGTCAATAACAAGATTTGTATTACATCAATGCAATCGAGACATGACCAAAAGTTATCCAAGAAGTAAAAAGGGTTACAGGGCACCACTTGACTACTACAGCTCAAAGAACGGGTGCACGTTCACTTAGGGAACTGACCAAACTCCCAAAATTGTATTCTCAGAAAAAAAAGTTTTTGTGATGGCATTCCAAAGTTTTATCTGCCAAGTGTTTATATTAACAAACAAGTAGTGTTTTTCACTTATACATATTTGCCAGAAAATATACTGCAACATTTTGGGAGAAAGTCCCTTCATCAGGCTGAATCTGTTGTTGACAGGTGTAGCGGTACAATGTCATTGGAAGCAGGGGATAAGCCGTTGGTGGGTGGTGAGGAGTGAATGCATGCCATTTTTATGAGAAATAAATGCCAAAAACCCCAATATCCAGTGTCCAACACTAAAACTCTAAAGGATGGAAAATAATAATAATAATATCTTTATTTATATAGTGCCGACATATTCCACAGAACTTTACAAGTCAGAGGGTGCAAGAACAGACAGTATATGACAATACAATGTAACAAAGAAATTAACATTAAACAACAGGAGTGAGGGCCCTGCTCATGAGAGCTTACAATTTCTGAGATTGTAAATGGCAATATAGCTAACAGCTGATAGCAATCCCAAATTATAAAAGATTGTGCAACCCACAGAGAAGTACATGTATGACTGTAAAAGGCAACCACATGGGGTGATGCCATTATTACCATTTAGTAGGACAGATAAGAGCTTTGGGACTGTGGACGAAATAAACAGGATATCTGAGGTTGCCAAGCTTCTTAGAAAAAAATACGTATGCATAAAATTCAGTTTGGTTGTACAAGTCCATCATCAAATCAAAAAGAAAAAAAATAGAAACATTTAACATGACAGAAGATACAAATACAAAACTGTCTTGACACAAGACACAATGCTCAGTGATATCACCGTGTTTAAGCTGTTTGATGATACATTCAGATCAGGTATACTCTGTATATAGGTAAAGTACTGTATGCATCACAGGTGGCTTAAAGAAAACAAAATTGAGCATTTACAGTGAAATTGCTTTTCTTTAAATGAGATGTACTCCAGATTGAGAAAATAATTCTTTAGAAATGTAAACTGCCCTTACAATTGTTTCATATCCTTAACAAGTCTCCTGAGGAAGATAATATCTTAGATTAGACTCTACAGGGATGTAGAATATATTCCTCTACATAATGCGTCTATTAAATAAATTTGTTGTAATTATGGATGCAAATTCTGGTTATTTTGGTTGGATGTATTGTCTATTATACATTTTGTTAGTTACAATTTAAGAAAGCACAGTTTTGAGAACCAGATATTAAAGTGGTTACCTGCTTTGTACAATCTTTTTTCCCAATGAGTTGAGCAATTATCTGTAATCTTCATGGGAACCCGACAAATATGCCATCGTTTTCCTGCCCAACCTCAAATGAAATAAGCATTACATAGGCTGTCATGCTGCAGTGTATGAACATTTTGTGTTCTTCACAGTGAGTAGATTTTTATTTTTTACTGTTTGGATACAAAGTGGTACCTAAAAGTGAAGAAGCAGCCTAAGACATAGCAAACAGTTGTGTCCTCATTTAATTGGCTCAATTTGTCTTTAAGCCAATTCTACACAATATCACTAGATGCCAACCAAAGCCTTGAAAGGCTGCAGTTCACTATTCCAAACTGAGTGGTTAAATGTAGTTTTTTTCAGTACATTTTACTTCTAACTTTTTGATCACTTTTTAGTTTTTTTTTAGGAGGCACAATGAGCAAAAAACACCAATCATGGCACTTTTTTGTAGTCTGCATCCAATTTTAATGTATATTTTTCTCCTGGTACATGATGCCACTGTTTTTTCATAATTTTATGAAATGTATATGTGGTTTTTAACTATGCTAAGTAAACAGTTTTTGATTATATATACATGTGCATCTCAATAAATTAGAATATCTGTGAAACGTTCATTCATTTCAGTAATTCAGTAATACAATTCATAATCAGCGTCTTCCATGATTGTGTGTCCTACTGAACCAGACTGAGGGACCATTTACAGGCTTTGGAAACCTTGGCAGGTGACACACTGAATTTACAATACTGAACTTTTTCACAATATTCTAATTTTCTTAGATTTTGGTTTTCATTACCTGTAATCCATAATCAACCTTTACATTAATAAAACACTTGAAATAGAACACTCTGTGTGCAAAGAATCTAGAAAATATAGGAGGTCACTTTTTTTTAAATTTAATTACTGTAATAAATAAACATTTCAAAGATATTCTAATTTATTGAGATGCACTTATATGTGTGTACACAGTCCTTTCTTGTAGGACGTAAAAGTATATTTTTATTTTGTTCTTCTTTACATACAGGGATCATGCACATTGGGATTTTACTATACAGATAATGCACAGAGTGATGTCAGAATGCAGGTAAAGTGTACACAGCAATGTCACAGTACAGGGATAATGTTCACTATGATATCATTGCACAGAAATAATGTACACACAAATAAAAGATCGCTGTGTGCATTATGACATTACAGCATGTAAAGAGAATATTTATAATCATGTTACATGTAAAGTAATGGAGGAGCAGTCAGTTTTTCACATCCCGTTCCATCATCCATAGTTATCCCTAATTGCACTAGGTCTTAGAGGAAATTGGCTCTCTTTGTCGTGGTGCTACATAGCAGCTGCTATGTTTGCTACCATGGTAGTTATGCTCATGCTAATGCTGAGATTGCTTCCGATACTGTTTTAATGTATTAGTTTTGGTATGATACCTATGCAGTAATCTGAATTCTGCTACAACGTACAAAACTATTTTTAGTACAATAATTATGCAGTATAAATGATTCTGTTAGCATCTTTCTTTTAATGTATTTTTGCACATCACCAATGTACAGTGAGTACGGAAAGTATTCAGACCCCTTTAAATCCAGAGATGCAGTAGGGAGATGGGAGAAAGTTCCACAAAGTCAACTATCACTGCAGCCCAACACCAGTCGGGGCTTTATGGCAGAGTGGCCCGAAGGAAGCCTCTCCTCAGTGCAAGACATATGAAAGTTTGCCAAAAAACACATGAAGGACTCCCAGACTATGAAAAATAAGATTCTCTGGTCTGATGAGACGAAGATTGAACTTTTTGGCGTTAATTCTAAGCGGTATGTGTGGAGAAAACCAGGTACTGCTCATCACCTGCCCAATACAATGCCAACAGTGAAACATGGTGGTCGCAGTATCATGCTATGGGGGTGTTTTTCAGCTGCAGGGACAGGATGACTGGTTGCAATTGAAGGAAAGATGAATGCGTCCAAGTACAGAGATATTCTGGAAGAAAACCTCTTTCAGAGTGCTCTGGACCTCAGACTGGGCCAAAGGTTCACCTTCCAACAAGACAATGACCCTAAGCACACAGCTAAAATAACAAAGGAGTGGCTTCAGAACAACTCTGTGACCATTCTTGATGGGCCCAGACAGAGCCCTGACCTCAACCCAATTGAGCATCTCTGGAGAGACCTGAAAATGGCTGTCCACCAAAGTTCACCATCCAACCGAACGGAACTGGATCTGCAAGGAAGAATGGCAGAGGATCCCCAAATCCAGATGTGAAAAACTTGTATCATTCCCAAGCAGACTCATGGCTGTACTAGCTCAAAAGGGTGCTTCTACTCAATACTGAGCAAAAGGTCTGAATACTTATGGCCATGTGATATTTCATTTTCTTTTTTAATAAATTTTCAAAAATATCTACATTTCTGTTTTTTTTTCTGTCAAGATGGGGTACTGAGTGTACATTAATGAAAAATAAAATGAACTTGTTTTGCTTTTAGCAAATGGCTGCAATGAAACAAAGAGTGAAAAATTTAAAGGGGTCTGAATACTTTCCGTACCCACTGTATGTAGCAGGTATGTTGCCCACTCAGGGGGTGCCTGGCTGTATAGACACTGCTATAATTCAAAGCTGCAGCAGGCTGTCCTATAAAGTGCCAAAATTGTGGCCTAGTGCCTTGAAAAGATGGGTGGCTGACCTCCATTTTAGTTTGTGCATGCCAGCCATCTGTCCAAGGCTGATTTTAATCAGAGTACAATATGGGTGAACTACACTACCCTATTCATTCAGAGGCCACAAGAATAGAGAGAGGAGGCTGTTTGTGGTGTATGCAAGACATATAATATGGCTGAAACACACATTTGCCTTTACTTCATGGGAGACCAAGGCCCTAAGAGAGGTGAGTCATTTTAGTGTAGGGACCCACCTAACAGAGGTCGCCTTAATATGGCAGGTGGGCGTACAATTACAGTTTGATCAAATTGTAAAAAGTACCCAGAACCTCATTTTCATGCATCCTTTGTAAGGAACAGCTCACAAGGTGCGGGTCGGCAATGACCAAATTCACAGAGGCAGCAGGTTTTTAAAACTTCAATGGTCCTTTATTTAGGCGCTTCAGTACAAAATGACATTAGATAAACAAAAAAAGCCTAAGCCTGTCTGGCTCTTACTAAACAGTATAATGCCCCTCACTAGCCTAGTGCAGGCAAATATACATCAGTAAACACAATATCAATGTGTGCAAACCTCCACTCCAGGGGTGCTCTCTCTCCCAGCCTGCCACTTGTCAGCCCTCCTTTTGCCAGGCTTCCTTCCTCAGTAATCAATGACAGGAAGCCTCAGCTGAGAGCACCTGGGAGTAGGGGAAAACCCAGTAGTGGACTAGGGGTGTGGACTGGAAGATTCCCACTACCAACCTGTCCTCCAGTCCAGAAAATCCAGCCCATGTAAGTTAAAGAAAATCCCTAGCAGACTATGTTCTGCTAAGGCAACATGTATCTACCTGGACTTCTGTTACCTTGCCTGGCTGAGGAAACCAGGCGAGATATACACCTCGTCCAGCACTTTACCATACACTTTACCACACCTTATATACAGTAGGTATTTGTAGTAACGCTCTTGGTGCTAGCAGAGCGCTGTTGCAACTTTGTGTTCATATAAGTATGTCCTGACTGTTATTGATGTTTCTACAAAATTTGCAGTGGTGGTTCCCACCAAAGACCAGACAGCTGAGTTAAGGGCCTAGGCTCTGTGGAAACACCTCATAATTCAGCATGACTGCCTTGCCTGGCCCAGTTCCATTTGAGCCAGGGGGCCTGCTTTGAGGGGTAGGTGATCAATGAGTTATGTAGACTGCATCAGATACAAAAGACCTGCGTCACCCCATAAACCCCCAGGGGAATGGTGCTTGTGAGATGATAAATCAGACCCTGTTACAACTGCTACACATACCATAGAGGGGCAAAATAAAAAAGGGTGACTAAATTACACAGCTGAAAAGGTGTGGGTGTATGACAACATGGTGCATTAGACTACTGGATATACCCCATTTACAGTACAGACCAAAAGTTTGGACACACCTCATTCCAAGAGTTTTCTGTATTTTCATGACTATAAAAATTGTAGATTCACACTGAAGGCATCAAAACTATGAATTTACACATGTGGAATTATATACTTAACAAAAAAGTGTGAAACAACTGAAAATATGTCCTATATTCTAGGTTCTTCAAAGTAGCCACCTTTTGCTTTGATTACTGCTTTGCACACTCTTGGCATTCTCTTGATGAGCTTCAAGAGGTAGTCAACTGAAATGGTCTTCCAACAGTCTTGAAGGAGTTCCCAGAGATGCTTAGCACTTGTTGGCCCTTTTGCCTTCACTCTGCAGTCCAGCTCACCCCAAACCATCTCGATTGGATTCAGGTCTGGTGACTGTGGAGGCCAGGTCATCTGGCGTAGCACCCCATCACTCTCCTTCCTGGTGAAATAGCCCTTACACAGTCTGGAGGTGTGTTTGGGGTCATTGTCCTGTTGAAAAATAAATGATGGACCAACTAAACGCAAACCGGATGGAATAGCATGCCGCTGCAACATGCTGTGGTAACCATGCTGGTTCAGTATTCCTTCAATTTTGAATAAATCCCCAACAGTGTCACCAGCAAAGCACCCCCACACCATCACATCTCTTCCTCCATGCTTCACAGTGGGAACCAGGCATGTAGAGTCCATTCGTTCACCTTTTCTGCGTCGCACAAAGACACGGTGGTTGGAACCAAAGATCTCAAATTTGGACTCATCAGACCAAAGCACAGATTTCCCCAGGTCTAATGTCCATTCCTTGTGTTCTTTAGCCCAAACAAGTCTCTTCTGCTTGTTGCCTGTCCTTAGCAGTGGTTTCCTTGCAGCTATTTTACCATGAAGGCCTGCTGCACACGGTCTCCTCTTAACAGTTGTTGTAGAGATGTGTCTGCTGCTAGAACTCTGTGTGGCATTGACATGGTCTCTAATCTGAGCTGCTGTTAACCTGCGATTTCTGAGGCTGGTGACTCGGATGAACTTATTCTCTGCAGCAGAGGTGACTCTTGGTCTTCCTTTCCTGCGGCGGTCCTCATGTGAGCCAGTTTCTTTGTAGCACTTGATGGTTTTGGCCACTGCACTTGGGGACACTTTCAAGGTTTTCCCAATTTTTCAGACTGACTGACCTTCATTTCTTAAAGTAATGATGGCCACTCATGTTTCTTTACTTAGCTGCTTTTTTCTTGCCATAATACAAATTCTAACACGCCATTCAGTAGGACTACCAGCTGTGTATCCACCCGACTTCTGAACAACACAACTGATGGTCCCAACCCCATTTATAAGGCAAGAAATCCCACTTATTAAACCTGACAGGGCACACCTGTGAAGAGAAAACCATTTCAGGTGACTAGCTCTTGAAGCTCATCAAGAGAATGCCAAGAGTGTGCAAAGCAGTAATCAAAGCAAATGGTGGACACTTTGAAGAACCTAGAATATAAGACATATTTTCAGTTGTTTCACACTTTTTTGTTAAGTATATAATTCCACATGTGTTAATTCATAGTTTTGATGCCTTCAGTGTGAATCTACAATTTTTATAGTCATGAAAATACAGAAAACTCTTGGAATGAGAAGGCGTGTCCAAACTTTTGGTCTGTACTGTATGTGGATGTGGATGTTTGGGTGGAACAGAAGATGCCCCTGGACATTATACATGCCCACCTGCAAGCAACCAAAGCCTGGACACATACCCGGATGGGAGAGCATTGGCAGTGAATGCAAGAGATATACGATCTTGTGGTCTAATGTTTGAGTCCCCAGTCTCTATGTTAATGACTGTGTATTGGTGAGGAACCAGTCTGCTCCATGGAAAGGTGAGGTGGAGATGAGAGCCTATTAAATAAATGGTGTGTCAGCCAAACCCTCAGGTGCCTGTCACCAGTTGCACCCCTGAACTTTTGTGGTTCACCAGGATGACCCACTCCCCCATGACCAACACCTCTACTGCAGGCTAGAGCCTATGATAGACAATTGATTCACACTACCCACATCATGTTAGAAGGATCAGGTGTTACAGGAACCTTAAAACAGGCATCCTTGGGAGGGGAGAGACAGAGCGGCCAGCCAGTGAATTACCACCGCTGAGGTGTTTACATCATGCAAAAGGTATGGGGACCTGAAAGGTATGGGGACTCTTGCTGGGTTGGAGATTGCTAGAAAGATAACCCTTAACTTAGTTGGGGGGAAGATGTAGCAGGCCGCCAGCCTGCTATGAGGTGCCGTACCAATGCAAGTGGGAGAGCTATCTGAAGATACAGCAAGGCCAGCAGTTGGCACATGTGTCAATTGACACGAAGATAGTGAGGAGCCAACTGATACAGGCTAGCATGGAAATCCCTGCAAGAAAGATAGAATCACAGATGGAATGCTTGCCTCTAGAAGCTGTAGCAAGTACTCTGAGTTTATCACATTATCCTTTTATTCATTATATGCTTAGTTTTCTGCCAGTAAAGTAGACTGATAAGTATAAAAGGTTATCTGCTTCTGTGTCCATTAGCTCCAGCATGTTACAATATCAGTGAGGTACATAGTGGAAAAGTGAAGAAATCAGGCGATACCTTTTAGAGGCTAACTGAGTATATTTGATAAGTAAGCTTTCGGAAGTCTAGCTCCCTCCATCAGACATGGTGTTATAACACCATGAATGATGAAGGGAGCTAGACTTCCAAAGCTTACTTATCAAATATACTCAGCCTCTAAAAGGTATCGCCTGATTTTTTTCACTCTTCCACTACTTTCTATGGCTAACACGGTACAACATTATACTACTAGTGAGGTACATAGACATACACAATCATTGCTACAACATTGTATTGTGTTTCGCCCAGGTGTGTTGGGTTATACCTACATCTTTGATTCTCATTCAATATTTCCTATTCTTTCATGATGTCTAGGTTACAAATTGCTATGGTTTTTCCATTTCCTGATCTATCTATGGCATACAGTGGGGAAAAAAAGTATTTAGTCAGCCACCAATTGTGCAAGTTCTCCCACTTAAAAAGATGAGAGAGGCCTGTAATTGACATCATAGGTAGACCTCAACTATGAGAGACAAAATGAGAAAACATATCTAGAATATCACATTGTCTGATTTTTTAAGGATTTATTTGCAAATTAAAATTCTTTAAAAATCAGACAATGTGATTTTCTGGATTTGTTTTCTCATTTTGTCTCTCATAGTTGAGGTCTACCTATGATGTCAATTACAGGCCGGCCTCATCTTTTTAAGTGGGAGAACTTGCACAATTGGTGGCTGACTAAATACTTTTTTCCCCACTGTATGTTAAGCTTTTGGCACATCCTGTGTTACCATATTCCCTCCATTCCTAATGTCTTCTCTTAACCTGAGCCTAGATTCCTATGTTTCAATAAATTTCATTGCAGCTATATTCACACGATAATTATGTGTAATATTCAGAAACTTATCAGTCAACTATTTCAAGCTTCAGTCTAAGTAAAGGAGCACAAAGTGTCCTTATCCATGTATATCTTTACTGTCTCTTTCACTACCTCCTTGCCCTATCAACTCAATGATAAAAACTTTGAAGAGAAGATGGGGCGGCTGGTACTGGGTAGGTCTGGCTCTTATCTACCTCTTAGACTTTCTATGCAAGTTATTTACACAGTACATGCATAGTTCATACAGTATCATAACTCTCAACTTTCAAAGGATAGAAAAAGGGATAGTATTTGTGGCGTGCTATGCGTGTTGCGACAAATTTAGCTCCACCCACTTCTACATTGACTCTGCCCACTCTGATCAATTTTTCTATGTGCCCCCACACAGTATAATGCTCCTACAGTCATCCATTATATGCCCCCACAAATAATGTTCCTCTCCAATTACCCCACAATATGAAGTTCCTCTCCTGGTGCCCCAGTTTAAACTGGGGGAAACTAGAGGGGAACATTAAATTGGGGCATCTGGAGGGTGACATTAAACCGTGAGGGCAGCTGGATGGGGACATTAAAATGGGGGCTGCTGGAGGGGAACATTAAACTGTGGGGGTAGCTGGAGGGTGATATTAAACTGGGGGCAACTAGAGGCAGACATTCCCCCTCCAGCTACCCCCACAGTTTAATGTCCCCCTCCAGCTACCCCCACGGTTTAGTGTCCTCCTCCAGTTGCCCCAAGTTTAATGTCCCCTTCCATCTGCCCCCCCTCCATCTGTCCCGAGTTTAATGTCTTCCTTCATCTGTCCCCAGTTAAATGCCCCCTCCATCTTCCCTCAGTTTAATGCTCCTCCTCCATCTGCCACCTGTTTAATGCCCCCCCTTCATCTGCCCCCAGTTTAATGTTCCACCTCCATTTGCCCCCAAAATTTAACTTAATAAAAAAAACACATGCTCACCTCTCCTCACTACTCTGCTGCTCTGTCTGAGGTCTCCCTCTCTGGAGTGTTCAGGGAGCTGCAGGTGAGATGCGAGTGATGTCATCACATCACGCATACAGCTCCTGGGGCCAGAGCACACAGGGATGTGCTTCGCACAGAGTGGTGAAGCAGGAGCTGTCCGATGCAGATGAGTTGATACCGGGACATACCTCCCACTGACCGGGACAGCAGGACAAGACCCAGAATCCGGGACTGTTCCTCTGAATCCGGGACGGTTGTGAGGTATGTAGTATGTATTTATTGAACTACAGCTTTATACTGGGAACTTGAGCTTGTTAATTGCTTTATATTATATTACATTTTTTGCCACTAGGTGCCACTAGTGGACCACCATTGTGTATGATAAATTATTTGTAGAAATACACTGTTGCTTCCATATGTATGTACTTTTATATTAATTTGTGTGTAATCATCCAAGGTTAGTGTTTATGTAGTGTATATTTATTTGTGTTTTTGTATGTGTTTTCATCTGCATTAGGTGTTCAGTAAAGATAAATTGTGATTTTTTTTTTTTATACAAGTGTGTTATCTTGCTGTCATTTGCTTGTAGAAGAAAATGTATGGGGCACTCAGGATAGTCAGGGTGCTTTGGTAGGGTCCCAACCCTAATACAATCAGAAAAAGAATATGTGGGCCTGTTTGGCCTTCCTCCGACTCTCTACTGCAATGCATATATAGAGAAAAAGGTATGTATGGTTTTCCATAAAGAACTCCTGTGGCCAGGTAGGGAAATTGAAGATTTTCCTTTCTAAGTGACTGGCATTGGAGGGTGATCTGCATGCCTGAGCATTGAAAGCGGGAAGAAGGCACTACCTGGCCACACCGATCGAACACAAAAGGAGTACTGAAGTTCAGACCTATATTTCCAAACTTAATCTATAGGTCGATGGCATAGCGAGCTAGCTAGCGGGGGAGGAGGGGGGCACTGACATTGTTGCAGCCCACCCCGGGGCTGCCATTAATACATGCTTTACTTTTAATTACATCGGCATCTGCAGACACTGATCTAGTTAAAAACGCATCCTGCAACTAACTGTCTTGTAAAGCGCAAGATACTTCAGGCCTGTGGTTTACAAGATACCAAGACCACAGACAGAAGATGTCTTCTCAGGACAGGAGGGTGCGATGACGTCACAGCTGAGACAAAGATGTCCTGTGCATGGACAGGGAGGAGGCGTAGGAGGCCATTCATCAAAGGATTGCAGATAGGCGAGTATGACTTTTTTTTTTTTTTTTTTTTTTTTTTTTAGCGCAGTTGTGGGTATTTTAATAGTATAAGTGTGCATGTGTATTGAGAAGTCAGGAAGAATAGCTGTCTGCAAAATGAGTTTTTAGCCTAAGTTATATGGCCAAAAGGGAACCTGTCAGGTTGGCATGGGAGACTAAACCACCCACAAGTTCTTATGGACTGGTGGTTTAATGTCCCATATAGACTTGTAGCAATGTCATTCGTGCCCGCATTTAAAAAAATAAAAGTTTATACTTACCTAGAGATAAGGCCAATGAATGCTTCCATTGCTCATCCTCCTGCTTCACTGAAGAACTGTGTCGGTGCTGGGAGTACAGGAGTCGGGTAGGTATAAATGTTTTTTTATTTTTACCATGGACATGGATAGATAGCATTAAAAAAAAATTTAATTTGGGACACTAAACCCCTCAATTCATAAGGATCTGTGGGTGGTTTAGTGTCCCAAATCACCCTGACAGGTTCCCTTTAAACAGAATTAAAAGGGTTCTCTATTTTAAGCTCTTTTAGAGCAAGGGACTCATACTGCTGCTCATGCACAAGGACTCTCTGCTGTTTTTGTCCAACCCTTTACACAATTAATACCTCCATATATTTTGCACATAATACCACAATAAACTGTATAAAGAAGCAACACGAACTATATTGTATAAAAATAATAAACTGGATTTGTGGTGGCAACTGGCCAAGTTTGCCCTGACATAGCTGTCCTGCCCTGCCAGTAGTGTGGCCTCAGAGTGGGTGTTTATTGGGGCAGGGGCCATAGTTACCCCAAGGAGAACTCGCCTGTCCACCCAAAATGTGGAGAGACTGACCTTTGTCAAGATGAATCAAGCGTGAATCAGCCAGGATTTCCACCCACCAACGCCTGAAGCATCAGATTAAATCATCCATGCTGTCTCAACCAAACCTTGACAAAAGAGACCGGTTTCTTCTGGCTACCTGCCTCAGCTACTATTCTGATGCTGCCACCCGCCTGATGCCACACATCTGATGCCAAGTGCTCCTTCTTACAGCCACCATCATCAGCGGGTACTGTTTGTACCACCCACCTTCCCACTCTGTTACTGGGTCACTCTATGGCCTCCTCATGCTGCTGCCACCTCCACATTATGTCACCTTGCCACTCTGTGTCCTCCTCATGCTGCTGCCACCTCAACATTATGTCACCTTGACACTCTGTGGCCTCCTCATGCTGCTGGCACCTCCACATTATGTCACTTTGCCACTCTGTGGACTCCTCATGTTGCTGCCACCTCCACATTATGTCACCTTGCTACTCTGTGGCCTCCTCATGCTGCTGCCACCTCAACACTATATCACTTCCCATGCTGTTCTCACCCTCCCCACTCCATGACTGGGCAAACTATTTTGCCTTTTTGGCCTGGTTGACATCATCATTTATTTGACCCTTCTTCTGATCTATCAGAAGGAAGGAAAAATGAGACGCACAACAGATCCTGTCTGTGTAGCAGCTGTAAGGCCTGTATGGTTCCATCAGAATTGGCTTATGATTTGGTAGCCAAAAGCAGGAGTGGGTACAAAACACAGAAGACATGCAAATATTCCATTCATGTGTTATCTTTGTTTTGGATCTACTCCTTTTTTTTTTTTTTTTTGGCATCAGCAATACTGATATATTACTGACCAAATCCTGAGTGAGTGAAGGCGGATGCTCAACAGACAGGTTTCATATTTTGGGGGGTTATTGTTCTGACGGATCAGAGGAAGGGCAAAATAATCAGTGATGTCAACACAAATTTACTGCTGACACCCTCTCCACTCTGTCAGGGGGTCTGTAGACATTTATGTGGAATCAACAGCCGATAGTGTAAAAGGAGTGCGCTCTTTAACGCTACTGTTAGGGTCTTGCCAAACGTAGCAATACCCTGACACACTGCAGGGGTCTGGGAGGAAGGACAGAGACAAGTGAGCCCTAATCTCACCCCAGCCACTGTCCCTTCCTATTGCCTCAGTTACCCTAAACGGTAAAAGGACAACCTGAAGACGAGCCCTATACTGAGTAAGTGACACACAGAACAGGACAAGACAAAAACAACACAGAAGCAGAGTGAGCAAGCCAAGGGGTCGGTAACAAACGAGCAA
Source organism: Leptodactylus fallax (assembly GCA_947044405.1). Taxonomy (NCBI): domain Eukaryota; kingdom Metazoa; phylum Chordata; class Amphibia; order Anura; family Leptodactylidae; genus Leptodactylus; species Leptodactylus fallax. The sequence continues at coordinate 742,004 of CAMRHE010000607.1, read as the reverse complement.
TGCAGTACAAAATCACAATCCAAGAGAATAGTCACAAGGCAAGCCAGAGGTCAGAGAAATAGTACAGTAAATATCAAGGGCACAAAGAGAGCAGGCAAAGTCAGAGCAATAATCGGCAACTTGCTGAGAAAATGACATCCTGTATATAGAAAGTCTGGGCCCAGCCCCAGACCAGATAGGCTGTCAATCACACAGGCCAGGAAGAGATTAACTCTATGCAGTCCAGACAGAAATGCTCAGAACACGGGTGTGGCCGGAAATCCATTACATTGTCTAGGACCATGTTCAGACTGAGCAACAAGAAACCTACGCAAGGAATCAAACCGAACTCGCCTCCTTCGCCACTGCATGTGAGCGGAGGGTGGCGCAGAGACCCGAACAGGCAGAGACGTTACATCTACACTAGGTTCTTGGGCTTCTGCACGGTTCTCTATACCTGGCACTAACATCGACCTGTAAGGCTGAGTTCACACTTGAGTTAGTTGGTCAGTTTTGGCCCCGTAACTGGCCAAATATGTGAAGTGTGCAGTGGTTCTAAGAGCGACGCCTGTCATGTGCGTGTCATACTGACTCACAGTATTGTTTCACTACCACAGCAGACTCCCTATGCATGTTACTGCAAGGCACAGTTTTTTACACCACTACATAGGATCTCTGCAACCAGGAAATAGCTATTTTTTAACATGATTTGCTGCAAATTAATTTGGATCGAATCGAATCGTTTTGGAAACTTCGGAGAATCGGTCGAATCGAATTTTTAAAAAATTCGCTAATCTCTAAAGATGATGAGAGGGCCATGCTAGTCAAGAACACCAACCGTGGCAGGCACCTGGGTCCACGCATATCCTGGCAAGCATGGCAGGCTGTATCTTATGCTGCTTACACAGCAAAAAGCGTATTATTAGCATCAAGCAGAGGGATACGTACTGTATTGTATTCTCTTAGACCCTTGCTATATAGCCACAATGGAGGAAGTCTTCCCTTACTCCCAAAGTGAATAAAAATTAGAATATTATTAGGATAGGCTATATACCCGATGTGATACAGCTTTTAGGGAGACCAAGTGCAAGCTTCACAAGTTCCTAGATGGTCTTTCCCTCCTCCCAGTCCACCTCACTCACCCAGCACTCCCCCTCCATTGCCAGTGCTACAGCTACAAGTAGCAAGAGTAAAAGCAGCAGCCAGCAATGTATTTGGAACACGATGAACCAGGAACATTTCAGTTTGCAGCGCCAACCAGACCCATAACAGGCAGCTGACACCTAATGGCTACACCAGCAGGTACAGTTGTACTTTGATTGCACCTATATTTCAGCAGATAACTTTGGCCCCATGGAATCTGGGCAAATAGTTTAGAGCACTTGAAGGGGCTAGTTCAAGTTGCTGAGTGTTTTATCTTGTACAGCCTCAAGCTTAATGGCCGAGAGGGTGTTCAGTGCTGCAGGTGGCGTTGTAACACCTAGAAAGACCAAACTGTCCACTGCTAGCATGGAAAGCAATTGTCAAAATGAATCAGGCATGGATTTGTAATGATTTTCACACATCTCTGGCTGATGCCCATAGAATAGAGCTGCCACCATCTCACCGTGTCATGTTCTACTTACTCTACTGCTGATCTGCCAGCTTACTCCTAAGCAGCAGGAAATCATCTCTTGTGGCCCAGTCCATTACATTATTTCATGCCTCATTGCCAATTTTGTTGCCACAGCTACCACCACTGCTCCCACACATCCAGACATGTCCTGCGACCTGGTCCATCATAATAATCCATACTGCCTGCCACTCATGTTGGCCCCAGCTACCACCACTGCCACCACAAAATATTGACAGTCACAATACAAAAAGAGTGTAATAATAAAAAAGCAGGCAAGCTAAGGTGGGATTGAAAAAAACAAAACCCTACATTCACAGAGAATATTGAATTAAAAATTACTTCTATCCACCTACCTTCCCCCTAATTTTCATGTGGGTAGAGATAATACTAAAACTGATACCATGCTTAATAATGAGGACATTCTTAGGAAGGGAACCAAGAAAACAAAATTATCTAAAAAATTTGAATAGAGGGAGTTCATAATCTATAGGAGGAAGACTCCATTGTCTTTCCCCCAAAATACCTTCCAGACATAACAAACTGTTGCTTAATTCTATTACACCCGACCAAGTCCATTCTTCCTCTGCCAACAGAGTCCCTCTATCTATCTCTAAATCCACATATTCCCTATTCCCAACTCATTTCCATACTATCCAAGCCACTAAAACATCCAAACCAGCAGGAGCACATATCTTCAGAGAATCACCAGGACGAAATACCATCATCTATACCTCTAGATATCAATCAGGACAAAAATTATCATTGCCAGAATTAATCATTAAGCGCATCGACACCCTAAGAGAACAAACAGCCCGCTTTCCTCAAAAGTGTCTAGAGTCTCTCTGTATTAGGGTATTAGGGATAGATCTGGGAAACTACACCTGTTGATCCTCCTAAGCAAGCTACAGCAGCCAAATACACAGATTAGAGATGGGTAAACCTCTGAAGATTTGTGGCTCGGGTCCCAAATTAGATTTGGATTGAACAAGTTTGGTACAAACCAAAACTTAAATTGGCTTAAAACATAGTGTATAATGCTCTCATGGCTTCTGGGAACCTATCGATCAAATTATTAGCTCTCTAAGGCAAACACAGCTGAAGTTATGTTAAATGAAAGAGACATATATGTCTATGGAAAAACTGATGGTAAGTAATGGATACAAACTCAGAGTTTAAATATAAACTGTGCTGCAACTCACTTGTAGGCATTTTAACATTTAAAAGGCTTGAGCATGTGTGTCAGCAGCAAAACGTGGTAAAAAATGACTACATGCATCAGACCACAGGGACAATGTGTTACTTCAAGATACATCATTGGAGGCTCATGAGGGAAGTGTGTCGGCTTGTGAAGCCCTTGGAAGAGGCCACCAAATTTGTCATCAACTGCAGCATTAGCAATGTGATCCCTCTATTGTATACTTTACATGAAACACACTCATGCAGCAAAAGACAGAAGAGGAGGTACAGTTTCCACCTCTTAGTCAACCTCATCGCCCTGTGTTGATAGAGGAGGATGAGGCTCTGTGTCAGGGTTATTATGGTGGAGTAAATGAGAATCCTAGACTGGAAGAAGAGGAGGAGTGGGACTCTCCCTTAGATGTAGAGTGGGCTCTTGATATGTTACAGGCACAGCCGCGGGGAGAGGCTGACCCTTATCTCTTCCAAGATGATGATGATGATGATGCTGACCACACTGCCCAAGAAGACCAACCATGGCAGGACCCTGGGTCCATGCACACACTGGTGAATATGGTAGGCTGTATGCTCCGTTGCTTACACAGCGACAGCCTTATTATTAGTATCAAGCAGAGGGATGAGTACTGGATGGTAATGCTCTTAGACCGTCGCTATAAAGACAGAATGGGAGATTTTTTCCTCGTTTCCCAAAGGAAAGAAAAAATGCAATATTATCAGGATAGGCTGTATACTAGCTTTCCACAGCGTAGGGAGACCACTGCAACTGCCAGTCACACGCATACCCAGGTGGTCTCTGCCTGCTCACAGTTCACCTCACTCAGCCAGCACTGCTTGTGCTTGTCCATGGTTTTTTAACCCTGCTGTTCTGTTCGGTTCTACTATACACATATAATGTTCCTGTCATTTTTGACCGGGCCTATTAAAGTCTGGATTTTTAACTAATTTAAGTGTTTTATTTGAATTTCTTTTGCATTATTATACTGTATGTAAACATGGTTGTTCATAAACAAATGAAAAATGAAATCAAAAACTTAATTTTTATTTTTTTTGTGTCAAAAAATGTTACATCGCCTTATTGCATTATTCATGCATATTGCACATTTGCACAAAAAAAAAAAAAATCTTTATAAAACTGTAAACTATAACTAATAACATCAAACTGTATGTAAATATATTTTTATCAAAAAAAAAAACAAACAAAAAATAAAAAGTATAGTTTTTTCTATATAAAACTACTGTTGTATCCTCAGTAAAATAAAACATAGAACTATAAACGTCTCTCTTACTGAGGATACCTTGCGGCAGTTCTGGCTTATTTTTTCTAACAGTACCCAGCATGGTCATTTTTCTTTTCAGCAACATCTGCCCCAGTTGGTGTGATGTGAAAAAATTGTCACATCTAACATTTCGTCCTTTGAGTCCATGTGTCAAATCCAAAAGTACTCGCATACCTTGATTTTTTTCAGCTCTTTCTCCAGGGATTTTTCCTATGTATACCTGAGCGTTTACAGCGTATGAACTTTTGCTGTCGCAAAAACTGAACTATATAGACCAAAATGAGATTATAACTCCTTTATTTTTTTTAAAAAATGGCTGGAGATTAGTATAAAAGGCTATCGGTCATTTTTGACCGAACAGTACAAGTGTAAAAAAAGACGTGGAGCAAAAAGTAAACAAAAAATAAATAAATAAAAACTGCTATTAGTAAGAACCCCTCAAATGAGGAAAAGTCAATGAACCACAAGTTTCAGAACCGCATAATGAATATTTTAAAAAATATCAAATTTCAAATTCGGTCATTTTTGACCGAACAGAACAGCAGGGTTAAGACACACATGGGCTTTTTACCCTTATAAAAACGCATTAGCTGCGATCAGAAGATGCAAAAAATGAGCACCCCTAATATTTAACTAGATTTCCTGTGACATATGAATTAATAACCTGAGACCCTAGGGGTTACCTAACCTTGGCGTAATAGTACGGTGCAGAAACTAAGCACCTCCAATATTAAGCCAGATTTCTCGGGGCACATAAAATTGTATCTTGTAACTGTAAGGCTGTGTTCATTTCAATGGGAGTCAGTAACTTTTTTTTTTCCTCTAGCATTTTTTTTCCGCTAGCGGAAAAAAAAAGCGACATGACCTATCTTCAGGCGGATTCCACCTGGAAAAACCAATGGAATTCAATGGGAGGCGGAAAAAACGCAACTTGGTTTTTGGAAGCGGATTTCAACGCGGTTTTTTGAAGCTGAGTTCCTAGGCCCACACCAAAACAGATGTAAACTACATCCTACATCCGTGTCGAAAAAACATGTCCCAAAACCATTTTCTAATTCCTGAAGCTGATTTTCTTCTGCCTGCAGAAAACTCCGTGTGAACATACCCTAAGGGGTTATCTATGGACAGGTACAGGTGTGGGGCTTGGTCAATTACTAGTTGCTGGAAACTTTGTAGAAGCACTGGAGAAATTTCTGGAGAAAAATGTGAATGGAGTGGCTTTTTAAGAGAGACTCTGTTAGTCTTCAGTGCAGTCTATCCAGCATAGTCTATTTTCTGTCAGATGCACATATATTTTGGCTTTCAGCCTGTGCTCCTTATATTTGACAGTTTGTATACATCTATATTTTCTGACCATTCCTACATCCTATCCCCTACCATTTAACCTATTTTATATGGGTTCCAGATTGTATTTGGTCATTTTTGTGAAGCTCCCAAGTATGTTAGTGTGTTAGCCATTTCTTTTTAATTATCATTAATATAGATTGAGATTTTTTAACATTCCCACACTTTAGGAGTGACTTTCCTATTATCATTTGTACACATGGCAGTTATATTTAAAAAAAAGCAATGGTTTTGTTGAAAAATTAGTCTGTTTGATGACTTGTAAGTGCTACAACTTATTATTATTTGGGAGACAAATTTGTGGCTGTAAGGAACTTGAAAAGTTATGAAGAATTGACTTTGAAAAAAAAAGCCACCAAAAATGATCCCTTTATTGGAGTAAATTTGTAATCTACATAGATTTTTTTTTTTTTATTATCTCAAAACTGGCTGCAGGACATGTCTGGCTGAGTGGTGACAGTGGTGTTAGCTATGACAACATGTGTAGCAATGTAGCAGGTTATATGATGGACCAAGTCATAAGACATGTCTGGCTGAGTGGTGGTAGGCAGTTGTGGCAGTGAGCAGGGCATAATATGATGGACCGGGCTGCAGGACATGTCTGGCTGAGTGGTGGCAGTCCTGGTGGATGTTTAGTTGTAGAAGACAGCATCAGCGGCAGTACAGTAAATGAAACATGATGATAAAGGGAGATGGTGGTACCACTATTTGGAGGCATCAGCCAGAGGTGTGTAAAAATCTTCATGGATCCATGCCTGATTTCACAGTTATCTGCTGGAATATAAGTGCACTCTAGGTATGAATGTGCCTGAATGTTCAGCCGATGGGTGTCAGTTGCCTGTTGTGATTCTGATTGGCTCTTTGAGTTGGTTCATCATGTTTCAGATACTATATTGGGCCTGGCTGCTGATGCTGCTGCTTTTAGTCCTGACACTTGGAGCTATGTAACTGGCAGAGGAGATGAAGTGCTGGCTAAGTGAGGTGAACTGTAAGTGGGCAGAGGCCAGTGTGTGACTGGCAGTTGCAGTGGTCTCCCTAAACATTACAGTAAGCTAGGTATACAGCCTTTTCTGATAATATTGCAAAAAGCTTGCTGCTGTGTAAGCAATGGAGCATACAGCCTACCATGCTTGCCAATGTGTGTGTGGAGCAGGGGCCTGACATGTTTTGTGTTCTTGGCCTGCATGGTCTTCATCATCATCATTATCGTGGAAGAAATAAGGGTCAGCCTCCTCCCCTGGCTGTGCCTGTAACATATCAAGAGCCCCCTCTACATCCAAAGGATAGTCCTCTTCCAGTCCAGTAGTCCTAGTTCATCCACAATAGTAACCCTTACTCAGATCTTCATCCTCCTCTATCAACACAAGGTGATGAGGTTGACTAAGAGGTGGAAACTATTCCTCCTCTTCTGTCTATTGTTGTATGAGTGTAAGTGTTTCCTGTAATATATACAATAGAGGGATCACATCGCTGATGCTGCAGTTATCCCTGATGACAAATTTGGTGGCCTCTTGGTGACACACTTTGCTCATGAGCCTCTAATGACGTATCTTGAAGTAATGAGTGGGTTATGGACAGGGACATCTCTCCTTGAGGAGATGTCCCTGTCCGTAACCCACTCATTGCCTCCCACAAAGCCAGCCAGTTCATTTTGCTCTGCACTGATGAGGGACAAAAATCCCGAAACGGCGCTGTATGCAGATAAATGAAATTGGCTTGGCTAAAATCCCATTTGCTGTCTCAAGACTCGGTGAGTCAAAAGCAAATTGAGGATCTGTTACATCCAACAGAGGGCGCATGAGCTCCCCAGCTCCTTTCCCATAGTACCTTGAAGTAACACATTGTCCCTGTGGTCTGATGCATGCAGTCATTTTTTACCACCTTCTGCTGCTCACACAGATGCTCTAGCATGTTTAAGGTTGAGTTGGAAAGTTGTAAATAACGCAGTGCAAAGGCAGACCTTTTTTTACAGCAAATTGAGCAAGGTGTTTTTTTTTTTCGGGACATAAAAACATCTGCAATGTACAGAGACTTTTCTGGTCATGAGAAGCACCTCATTAAATTCACTGTACAGGTTAATAAAGCAGTGAACCACTAGATTAAGGACATACACCATACACGGACAATGTGTTCAGTGTCGGACTGGGATGTCTAGGGCCCACCAGTGGAATTGTTTCTAGGGGCCCACCATCAGGACCTCTGCAGATCAGCGATACCGAGACAGGGCGGCTAAAGGTAATAACATACCAGGAGCCATGCTGCTCACCCACTATACCATGTGCACCACTGCACTACCTAAACCTACTGCTACACCTTGTATGGCAAGTGAACAGCGTGGCTCCAAGAACTGTTACCTTTACCTGTAGCCGCACTGTCCTGGAAAAGCTGATCTGCAAAGGTCCTGGCTGTTGTATCATCGCAGATGTAATATTGATGGCCTATCCTAAGGACAGGCCATCAATATTAGAAAGATGGATAAATCCTTTAAAGAGGTTGTCCAGGAATTGGAGCAACCCATGTAGCTGGCGGGAGGTGTAAAGTAAAAAATAAGTAAATTAAAAAGCATACTCACCTGTCCCCGACGCTCCGTTGTCCGCTGCCAGTGTCCATTCAGTCTCATGCCGGCGACTCCTTGCTGGGAGTCCTCCACCTCATGTGATCGCTAAGACCAATTAGGTACAGGATTTCCAGAAATGAGGCGCCGCCATGAGAACAAACAGACACAGGCGGGGACAACGGGGTGCTGGGGACAGGTGAGTATGCTTTTTTTTTTAAATTTTCTTATTTTTACACCTCCCCTGGCGGCCGACACAGTGGTCGCTCCAGTTTATGGACAACCTCTTTTAAGGGGTTGTCTGGGCCAAATTTTTCTATGGTCACTTCACTGGTCCCCCCACATAGTGGCCTCTTCACTGGTCTCCCATACTGTATGGGGAACAGTGATGGGGTCATTATATTGTGTGGGAGCAGTGATGGGTGCTAACATCCTGCGGGGGGGACATTAAACTGTGTGGGGCATATTAAAGGGGTTGTCCAGGGTTAATCTTTTTTATGGCCTATGCTCAGGATAAGCCATAAATACCTGTTCGGTAGGGGTCTGACATACGGCACCATCAGCTGTTCGGAGCCACTTCCTGAGCCTGTTCTGTACACAACACAGGGCCAAAAGCAGAAAGCTCCATCCACTATATAGCAGCCCGGCACCTTCACTGCAGCTCAGCTCCTACTGACTTCAATAAGTGCTGAAATACAATGAAGGTGCCCAGCCCCTATACAGTGGACAGAGCTTTCTGCTTCTGGCCCTGTATTGTGTAAAGTACGGGCTTCAGAAGTGGCTCCGTACAGCTGATCGGTCCGGGGTCAGCCCCCTACAGATCAAGTATCTATGACCTATCCTGAGGATAAACCATAACAAATTATGCCTGGACAACTCCTTTAATATACCCCCCAGAGCCCCCCTAATGTGCCACACTTTAAAGAGGTTGTCCAGTATAATTTTTTTCTTTTTTATAATTAGTCCAGGGGAGGTGAATCCCACCTACCCCAATCAAAAAAAAAAAACATACTAAACATACTCACCTGTCTCCGGTGTCCTCCCAGCACGGTCCGGTCCTGCAGCTCCGTCTTGTTTTTGCCGGAATTCCTCACTGGCTGTGACGTCCCAGGTCCCTTCCCTTAGGCCGCTGATTGGCCTCAGGGGTCACGTGACGTCACAGGTAGTCATGTGCAGGGGGAACTTCAGCTGGAAGAAAACAACAGAACTGCAGGACCGAACCGCGCTGGGAGACACTGGGGACAGGAGAGAAAGTTTGGAGGTTTTTTTTTTGTTTTGTTTTTTTCACCTGCCCCGGAGTAATTAAAAAAAAAATGAAGGAGCCACTGTATGGAGTATAAGCTCCACAGTGGCCCCCACCCAGTATTATATGCTCCACAGTGGCCCCCACCCAGTATTATAAGCTCCACAGTGGCCCCCACCCAGTATTATAAGCTCCACAGTGGCCCCCACCCAGTATTATATGCTCCACAGTGGCCCCCACCCAGTATTATAAGCTCCACAGTGGCCCCCACCCAGTATTATAAGCTCCACAGTGGCCCCCACCCAGTATTATAAGCTCCACAGTGGCCCCCACACAGTATTATAAGCTCCACAGTGGCCCCCAACCAGTATTATAAGCTCCACAGTGGACCCCACACAGTATTAGATGCGCCCAATAGCCCCCCTCCGCTTCAGTGCTATTATTATACTCTGGGGTCTCCTCAGACCCCAGAGTATAATAATCAGAGGCCCAGGGAAGTGATTAAAAATAACAAACAAAGAGGACGCTGTGCCCAGGAGAGGTGAGAATATCTATTTATTATTTTCAGTCACCTCCCCTGGGTGCCCTGCCCTGCCATCTATTGGAAAGGGGCCTGCAATATGCCAGGGCCCCTTTCCAATAACATTATGTATAGAGGTCGGCTTTCCCCGACCGCTATCATAGTGGTCCAGGGCCCCGGCCATCTCCAGCTGGCCACGGGCACCATACCCCGCCGAGCTCGGTCGCGGTCGCACCCTGCGACCTCGATCGTTACGCCACTGGTCAGGGGCCCAATCGGGATGGTCAGGATCCCGATCGGGCCCCCATGACATGAGGACTAATAGTCGGGGCTCGGGGCCCACCGGTGGATTCACCGATTCCCCGGTGGGCCAGTCCGACCCTGAATGTGTTACTCATCCTAACTGCAGCAAAGCAACAAAATTGGTTCCATTGTCCCAAGCAACAATGTCCAGTTAGAGTTGGCGAGGAGTCATCCTGCAAAATACTTGCTGCAGGAAAAAGCAAAACAGCTTTGCTGTGTGGCTCTACTGATCTAGGTTCATTAATTGTAAAACTGCATGGCAGCACATCACCTTACACCCATAAAATGAAGGGGGAGTAGGAGGAGTGGAAGCAACAGCTTGCTCTGGTAAAGATGGTGGTGGAAAATGATCCGTAGCTGGGCCCTGCATGGTGTTGGAAAGGTGTTGTAGGCCTGCACAAAAGGGGTGGAACTAGCACCTGGTCTTGTTGCATTTCTGGACTGTGGCCGCTGCTCAAAGCATTGGCCCAGTGGGCCGTGAAAGCCATGTATTGTCTTTGCTCATAATTGCTGCTCCATGCAGGAAAGAAGGCATGCACCTTTCCTCAGACTAACATATTCAAGGAAAGGCCCACATTCTCTGATACATGGCGATATGAAGCAGGGACTGCTTTCATAGAGAAATAATGATGTCTAGGTATCCTCCATCGAGGTTGAGTGCATGCCATGAATTAGTGAAACACAACGGAATCCACTAAATGGTACAGTAGCGACTTCATCGCCCGCAGCTTGGCCAATACAGGTTACAGTGGGGGAAAAAGTATTTAGTTACCCTCCAATTGTGCAAGTTCTCCCACTTAAAAAGATGAGAGAGGCCTGTAATTAACATCATAGGTAGACCTCAACTATGAGATACAAAATGAGAAAACAAATTCAGAAAATCACATTGTCTGATTTTTAAAGAATTTATTTGCAAATTATGGTGGAAAATAAGTATTTGGTCAATAACAAAAGTTCATCTCAATATTTTGTTATATATCCTTTGTTGGCAATGACAGAGGTCAAATGTTTTCTGTAAGTCTTCACAAGGTTGGCCCATTCCTCCATGCAGATCTCCTCTAGAGCAGTGATGTTTTGGGGCTGTTGCTGGGCAACACGGACTTTCAACTCCCTCCAAAGGTTTTCTATGGGGTTGAGATCTGGAGACTGACTAGGCCACTCCAGGACCTTGAAATGCTTCTTATGAAGCCACTCCTTCGTTACCCTGGCGGTGTGCTTGGGATCATTGTCATGCTGAAAGACCCAGACACGTTTCATCTTCAATGCCCTTGCTGATGGAAGGAGGTTTGCACTCAAAATCTCACGCTACATGGCCCCATTCATTCTTTCATGTACACGGATCAGTCGAACTGGTCCCTTTGCAGAGAAACAGCCCCAAAGCATGATGTTGCCACCCCCATGCTTCACAGTAGGTATGGTGTTCTTTGGATGCAACTCAGCATTCACTCTCCTCCAAACACGACGAGTTGTGTTTCTACCAAACAGTTCTACTTTGGTTTCATCTGACCCTATGAAATTCTCCCAATACTCTTCTGGAACATCTAAATGCTCTCTAGCAAACTTCAGACGGGTCCGGATATGTACTGGCTTAAGCAGGGGGACATGTCTGGCACTGCAGGATCTGAGTCCCTGGCGGCGTAGTGTGTTACTGACGGTAGCCTTTGTTACGTTAGTGTAAGATGGGGAAACAGCCCTTATGCTATGAATGTAACTGTTTCTATAAATAAGTTTTTTTTTTTTTTATAAACTGACATTTGTTTGTTTGACCACAAGAGGCCACTGTTACCTCAGAAATGGGAAGGACTGTAATTCTGTAATTCCCTGGAGTAGTGACGTGGAGACCCTGCTCTGCAGAGGTGGAACAGGAAGGAGCAGAGTGTCAGGGCTGATTGTCAGTAAAAGGTATGTTTATACACTCTGTACAGGTGCATCTCAATAAATTACAATATCTTTGAAACGTCCATTCATTTCAGTAATTCAGTAATACAATTCATAATCAGCGTCTTCCATGATCGTGTGTCCCACTGAACCTGACTAAGGGACCTTAGGAAGGCTTAGGAAACCTTGGCAGGTGACACACTGAATTTACAATACTGAACTTTTTTTTACAATATTCTAATTATCTTAGATTTGGGTTTTGATTACCTGTAATCCATAATCAACATTTACAGAAATAACACTTGAAAGAGAACACTCTGTGTGTAAAGAATCTAGAAAATATAGGAGGTCACTTTTTTAATTTAATTACTGAAAGAAATAAACGTTTCAAAGATATTCTAATTTATTGAGATGCACCAGTATATAGCAGCACAGATATGCTCACTCCTATTTATGATTTCTATCAATAATCTGCCTGTAATTGCTTAAATCTTACTAAATTCTCCTATTACTAACTATTCCTTGTAATTTTAAGATTTTCAGAACTGAGTTCTCTATATGATGCCGACTGATGAAACACAGATCCTTCACTATCTACACCATTATTTTAATGACTTGTGTTCCAGATCACAGCACCCTCTATAGTGAATATGACATCAGCATTGTAAGGTGTCCACCTTCCACTGTCTATTGGCTTAGAGGCTGTCAAATGATGTCAGATGGTGCTAGAATGTCACAGTCTGACTCACACACTCATGTCTCTTCTCTATTTCCTTCTGAAACATGAGGCAGAGGCCATTTTTGCTTGTCCGAGATGAATCTGCATTTGTTTGGTTTCATCAAAGATCGAACAACTTGGAATATCCAGGTCAAACGTGGTTTGTGGTGATTTGGTTCACCCAGCTCTAATATATAACAGACATAACCTCATCTTTCTAGAAAACTTGAAACATATGAAATAAGTTTATAGTCACTTTAAAAGGATAGATCCTTAGATTAGCCCAAAAACATATCTTATAATAAAACTTTCACTACCAGACATAAAACCATAGAATTTAGGGGTATTAGCTGTTGACTATGTGTGTATGTGATTACTACAGAAAAAGGGGTTTATTGGTGTTGATTGGATTACAAGACAAGCTATTTAGCAAACAGCTTAATATACACTAGGAGCAGGAGAAAAATCTAAAATAAATGTCAGCATCGAAAGATGGTAACTGTAGTCTGTTACCCATGTAAGCTACTGCTGAAGACGTACCCAGTCTTGCAGCCATGAGAATATGGGGGCATCAGTGTGACAGAAAAAGTCATTCTATATGTCGGACTCAGAAATTATCGTATCTAGTAAACTATTTCTGACAATTCTCGGAACTAAGAACAAAATGGTTTTTCGTATCGCCTCTGCTGCTCTCTCTTCCTCTCAACACTTTCAGCTCACTGATATGTGCCCTGTAGAACAGAAGAGTCCGACAACCTTTTCTAAAATCCCCACGCACTTGCTATACAAGGCACAGAAACCGTCAGAGTGAAAAGTGTCAAAACCAGTTGATAAATGTGGTGTAAAGTATGTACGACATTTTTTGCCACAAATTCTCCAGAGTTGTGGCACATTTTCAATAATAAATCTGTCCCAATGACTATAGATTGCTGATAGATATATTGATAGTGAGAGACTTTGTAAATCAAAGTAAAAAATTTAAATCGCAAGTGTATCTGTAAACATAAAATGTATGGTCAAAGTGTGGCATAAAATAACATTTTTGCAGATGACACCAAGCTATGTAGTACAATGCAGTGTATTAAGAATGTACATAGGTTACAAGCAGACTTGGACAGACTGAGTGTCTGGGTATCCACATGACAAATGAGGTTAAATGTGAATAAATGTAAAGTTATGCTTTTGTGTAAAAATAATCCACATGTGACATATGTCATAGGGGGTATAAAGCTAGGAGAGTCACTGGTGGCGGAGGACCTAGGTGTACTTGTAGAGCATAGGTTAAATTACTTCATGCAATGTCAATCAGCTGCTTCTAAGGCCAGCAGGATATTGTCATCTATTAAAAGGGGTATGGACTTGTGGGACAGGGATGTAATATTACCACTTTATAAATCATTGATGTGGCCCCATATTGAATATGCAGTTCATTTCTGGGCACCAGTTCATAGCAAAGAATTCCTAGAGTTAGAAAAGGTACAATGGAGGCCACAAAACTGATAAGAGACATGGAGGACCTCAGTTATGAGGAGAGATTAAAGGAGTTAAATTTGTTTAGTCTTGAGAAGAGGCGTTTAAGGGGAGATATGACATACCTGTATAAATATATAAATGGCCCATACAAAAATTATGGGGAAAAGCTGTTCCATGTAAATTCCCCTCAAAAGACAAGGGGGCACTCCCTCCATCTGGAGAAAAAAAGGTTTAATCTCAAGAGCCGACAAGGCTCTATTCCAATCTGTGGAATAGCCTACCCCAGGAACTGGTCACAACTGACAGCTTCAAAAAAGGATTAGATAACTTTTTAGAGCAAAATAGCATTGATGCTTATTGAAATGTATAGAATGTCATGACATTTCCCAATCCCCTGGTTTGACTTGATGGACATTTGTCTTTTTCAGCCATACTAACTATGTAACATACAGTAGTTATTGCAGTTTAAAAAAATATATATATCCATTTTGTTGAACTAATTGTAGTGTAATGTTGGTCTAGGGGAGGAAACAAAAATAGAACAGAAGCCAATATTTTTTCTTTTTTAAATCCTAATGTGGTTATAAGAAAAAATAACCTTGGCAACAATCAAATAAAGCATTGTTAATGTGTTACCTGTTACCTCTTGTTTCACGGAATGTCTGTTAGATTCATATAAAAATACAATCTATTTTTTTTTTTTTGCATCAATAAAATTTATAATTTATAACTACAGATATACCACAGAGTGATCAGATGTATGAATAAACAAGAGGCATTTTCCTTTAAGCAAAAATGACAAGGTATACATTGGCTATTTCCCTTTGGACACCTATTTGTAAAGTAAGTGCCTCTTGTAATATATTTTGATGTGAAAATCTCTCTTATACCCGCTATTGATATCCTGTAAGAGACATGTATGTTACTAGTGGCAGCTGTAGTACTTGGATGCATGTGTTATGGATATATAAGTCTAATGCCATTTTGGTGAAGTGAGAATAATGTAGATGGGAGGATATAAATCAAAAAATATCATTTTTGTCTTAAAGGAAAATGCCTCTTGTTTATTCATACATCTGATCCCTCTGGGGTATATCTGTAGCTATAAATTATAAATTTTATTGATGAAAAAAAAATAAAGAGATTGTATTTTAATATGAAACTAAAACTGTTGACATTTTTTAGTTTTTGGATTGGAGGGAAAGTCGTTTCAGTTAAAAATAAATTTTTTTGTGACTATTATATTTGGTTAATGTTTGTCACATGTTGTATTTGTCCAAGAAATACTGCACTTTATTGAACAAGTGTAAGAATCTAGTCATAACTACTTGGTATAACAGGCTGAAGATCATTTCAGAGAAGGTTTTAAATGATACAGTTAGTCTAAAAAGTGTACAGCAGTCGTTTTCTCTATTTCACAGAATAAACTAGTTTTCTACACATGTGTCTTAAACTGGACATAACTACTTGGTTCCTCAAGGTATAAATAAATGGATGTAAGAATGGACCTAATATGCTGTTAAGGACAGCCACAGATTTCCCACTCTTTGAAGGCATCGTCCCTAAATGACAAACATAAATAAAAATGCAACTTCCATAAGTAACCACAACAGCAAGAAAGTGTGAAGAGCAAGTAGAGAAGGTTTTCCTTCTGCCAGTAGATGATGAGATTTGTAAAATAGATGAAATTATGAAACAGTAAGAAGATATTGTCGGGATAATTGAACTTAAAATTGCAAAACATGCAAAGTTAAAAAATAATATCTGAACCACTCGAGTATCTGAGCAGGATAAATGTAAGAGTGCAGAACCATCACAGAAGAAGTGATCAATAACATTGTTTCCACTACACCAATGTAAGCCAGACATGAGAATAATAGCTGGGATAAACTCTAAAAACCCAAATATCCATGTCCAAGCAACTATTCTCCAGCAGAACTGGCTGGTCATAATTGTGTTATACTGTAAAGGATGACAGATTGCTAAATACCTATCAATCGATAACAGTCCCAAAGTATAAAACACGGTTCCGCCTGCAGAGACATAGATGTATAACTGTACAAGGCAGCCATTCAAACTGATAGATTTGTCAGAAGTCACCATGATAGACAACAGCTTGGGAACTGTGCAGGAGATAAAAATGATGTCCAGACTTGCCAGACTTCTTAATAAAAAGTACATTGGTGTTTGTAGTTGCTGATCTATACTTGTGGCTGTGATGGTCAACAGGTTTCCCATAAGGGAGAGACTATACAGTATAATTAATGCTGTGAATACATACGTTTCCAGAACAGGATTAAGCATAAAGCCTGCAAGAATAAAATGGGTTAGGTTGTAAGAAATCATATTCACTTCAGAAAGGTTGTTATAATTCATAAGTAGAAAATAAATCAGGACAGACTGAGGAAAAGATGGAAATCATCTTGTAAATAATATATATGGTCCATGCTGCAGAAAGAAGCAGTGACTGGGAGAAAAAACTAGATGACCTATATTATTCCTTTTAATTTTCCCCAATGAGAGACAGAGAGAAATAGAAATGTTATATTCTAGAGGGAGTAATAAGTGAACTTCTGAAACTAGAGGCTTGGAGACAATTTTAGTACTAATAATTTTAACTTGTTAATTCAATAGAGAAAATGCTATTATCATTGTATGTTATAATACAAGAAAATGGCTAAAGTTACAGGATATACGCTAGAGATGGGCAAGTCATTTCATAAAGTAATATTCCAAATTTTTTCACAAAAACAATCAAAATGGCGATTCACTTTTTTGGCCAAGAGTTAACATTTTTTTCATTAAATAATTATTACTGTTTTAACAGCAAAGTGCTGCTGATTTTGCCTGTGCAAATCTTTAAAAAAAAATTACTCTGTTAATTTATATACAAGTGGTTTCTTGTTGTTTTTTTTACCCAATATACAGTCTAGCCTGTGCTAGTACTCATATATAATTATAGAAATACATTACACACAATAGTAGTAGTACTGAATTCTCCACAAACGTAAAAAAAAATTCCATTATTTCAGTGTTTTCTTTGGTGGGCTGATCTAATATACAGTGTAGCTTGTGCTAATTGGAAAAAAAAGCCTGCACTAATCCAAACAAAAATATTGTTATTTAATATAAAATGACTGATAATCTAGGCTAATTCTCACTGACCAGGGGGTCAGGTGACCCTTTTAGTGCTTTGCAATTTTTCTTGAAATATTTTTGTTAAAAAAATAACAAAAGAAAAATACACAGTGTCTGAATTGTTGTCAAATCACTAAGCAGTGTTCAGTAAAATGACTGGGAAACCAGGGCAGGGGACAGGCAAAAGGAAGGGGAGGAGGAAACATTTGAAGCACTACTAACAATAAGAATGTGGTTGGCAACAGCAACACTACTTCTGGTCTTGACAGCCATGTCAGTAGCCACAGTGCTGTTGTACTTCCTGAGAATAAAGACTTTTTTGAAAGCAGTGAGGGTTCTGTGTGTTCCTCCTCAACATGTAATTTGCCACTCTGTCTTTCTGTACTGTCAACCATGTCTTTATCTTAATTGATACAGAAATTCCTCATAGCCCGAGACTTCCTCTTATTCATCCTCTATTTGATGAGTTGGATAAGAACTGCCAGCATTTTTTCATAGGAATTGTGAGGGCATTGCTGTGATGAGTCACAAAAAAGTGAGGTGGTGGTGGCAGTGGCAGACACGTTTCTGTTTTGTGCAGCAGCTGCTACATGCAGTCATCTTCTGTATGAGAGGTTTTTTTCACATTACTACAAGACAAATCAAAAACAAGGTCCAAGATCTGCAAACAGATAATTAGCCATGGGCATAAAGACACACATGTAGGAACTAGGTCCCTCTGTACTCACATGAAATGGTGTCACCAGCATATTTGGCAAAGTCGAATTGGCACCAAGTGAGCAAGAGCTTTCCATTCCATTATCGTCTCTGTCAGCTGGCCACATCTATTCCACAACTCGCACATGGTGGACAACATCACATTATCATTATTATCGTCGTCATCATTTGCTTCTCCTTCTCCTCCTCAGTCTGCACCTAATCATCCAGGTGGTCTGCAAGTTTAACTCCCCCCTGACCAAGTTACTGACATTGCAGTCGCTGTTGTGACACAAAGTGGAATCCACTGCATTTCGCTAATTAATGGCAGTGCAAAGTTTCCATGGAGAATACCTATCCACCATTATTGCTCAAGGAAAGCTGTCCCTTCTTGATGGCCATGTGGGCATCTCCTTGTAAATGTCCATGTGGGAAAGGTGTACGCCATCCTCAATACATGAAGCATAAACTATGGTCAGGGGACAGTATGTTAGCTTTTATGGCCTACTGGGTCAATGTTTTGAGTATCAGATACCACAGTCTAGAAACGCAGTAATTCCCAGTGGTTTCTATTACTGACATCACCTCACAGGTGCACAGTTTCAACACCAGGTGGGATCCATCCACCTCCTCCAATTCCTACACACTGGACCATTTCCCACCCCAACTACACCAAGGAACGTCATTGGTTCCATTCCCCCTCCCCCGTTTCCTGATTGTAAGGTGAAGTGCTCAATGAGTGGCACTTTTGCACTTTTTGATAGTATGCCCCAAATTTTTCTTGAAATTATGACAGTTGTCACTCAGTCAAACTACACTAGTTCGTGCTGCACGGGCTCCCATAGTAGCACCAAACCACAGAAACAAAAATGACTTTTGGAAGATAGTCCAGCTTTTTTAGCTGTAAAGCTAACTAGTAGGTACAGTGACAGTTTGCCCAAATATTTCTTGAAATGATTGTCACTCATTCACTGTCACTACACTACTACTACTTGATTGGAAGGTGAAGCACACAGTGAGTGGCAGTGTTGCACATGCTGGAGTGCCAGTTTGAGCAGCAGTATATGATGAATGATTACTGCATGCAGCAAATCATAGACAAAACACTCAGTCGCTACACTAGTTGATGCTGCATGGGTACCCCACAGACACAATGATCACTTTTGGAAGATAGTCAAGCTTGGAAGTGTCATCAGGTTGACAGCTGCCAATAATGGTGCAATGGACGTACAAGGGATCGTCTGGATGCGGGTTCGGCTGTTTGGGCAAGACATTGGCAAAAAGGGGATCGTGCTGGTAGACCATCCATCCAGAAGAGAAATAGATGTAACGCTGGGCATGAATGTGCTGAGAGACCTAGATCATCACCTTTATGCCAAGGAAGGGCTTAAATACTGGCAGCGGGCCACCACAAACCAGCCAACTCAGAAGGTCCTACAGCAGATGGTGAGGAGCTGTAGTTTGCAAAAGAGCATCATATCAGGGCGCTCTTTTGGGAAGCTGAGTGCTCCAGTGAAGATTCCACCGCGACAGGAGAAAATTTTGATGCTTCTAGTGGGGGCTGGACGACCACTGAATGGACTAGAGGTCCTGATAGAGCCTGCTCCGCAGGGAGATCCGCAGACCCGCCCTCTGGTAGCCCGAGCACTCACCACTGTGAAAGATGGTCGCGTGCCTATACGCTGTCTCAATGTCTTGAACAGTGAGTTGATTGTTCCTGGGAATACCCTGCTGGTTGAACTTTATGTGCCCGAGGGCGACGTCTTTCGCCGGAAGAGCTTCACGCTACAACCTAATGGGAGGTCGGCTTGGACCTATGTTGTGAAGGTCCAGCAAAAACAGACCCCAACAGCAGAGTGGAACGGTCGAGTGATCATGTCTCTGATGGGAGTGGACCCCCAGTCTCTGACCCCGGGGCAACAGAAACTTCTGGAAGACACTCTGTGGGAGTTCCAGGAGGCGTTCTCAAGACATGATGAAGACTTCGGGTGTGCTACTGCTATTGAACATGAAATCCCTACTGGCGACGCTGCGCCAATTCTGGAGCGGTACAGGCAAATCCCGACCAAAATGTATCAGGAGGTGAAAGATATGGTGGCCAGGATTCTGGAGAATCAGGTGATACAGGAGAGTAAAAGCCCGTGGGCTGCTCCGGTGGTCCTGGTGCAGAAGAAAGACGGAAGTCTCAGGTTCTGTGTAGATTACCAGAAACTGAATGCTCAGATTGTCCGCGATGCCTATCCTCTTCCACGGATCGAAGAGACACTATCCTCCCTGGGTCGTCCCAAGTATTTCTTCACGCTTGACCTGGCCAGTGGATATTGGCAAGTGCCAGTGGCCGAAAAGGACAAGGCGAAGACAGCCTCTATCTTACCCATGGGACTCTATGAGTTCAACAGAATGCAGTTTGGGCTGTCGAACGCTTCAGGGACATTTCAGCGGTTGATGGAGCTCTGTCTGGGTGACCTAAACTTTGAGTCAGTACTGATATATCTGGATGACGTTGTGGTGTTTGGGACCTCATTCGAAGATCATCTTCAAAAGCTGCGGCAGGTCCTAGAACGACTGCGAGACCATGGGCTAAAAATCAAGCCCAAGAAGTGCAAACTGTTTCAGCAGCGAATAGAGTACTTGAGACATGTGGTCACTCCAGAAGGGGTACAACCAGCCCCCAGCAAGAAGTGGCCCCAGCCAAGAACCCTACGGGAAGTGCAGGCCTTTCTAGGATTGGTCGGTTATTACAGGAGATTTATACCCAAGTTCTCACATCTCGCCGGTCCACTAAACGAGCTGCTGAGAGGCACAGCTGGAGGACCCAAGAATCACCCCATTGAGTGGGGGCCAAGACAGCAAGGAGCCTTTGAGGTGTTGAAAAGAACTCTGACCAGTGTCCTGATCCTGGCCGATGCACAATTTGATAGTCTGTTCTTGTTGTACACGGATGGAAGTCTACATGGTCTTGGAGCCATGCTATCTCAAGTTCAAGTTGGAGCTTTTGGCGCTGGTATGAGCCATGACTGAAAGATTCGCAGAGTATCTGACGGGTGCAGAAGTGATTGTGATGACGGACAATAACCCATTAGCACACTTGGAAAACGCCAAGCTAGGAGCCCTTGAGCAGAGATGGATGGCTCGCCTTTCCAAGTACCAATACCGCATCCAGTTTCGGTCAGGAAGGGAGAACGGCAATGCTGATGCCCTCTCCCGAGTCCCTGTAGGATTGCCGACCAAGAGTGGGGACGAAGGGCTAGAAGACATTGAAATCCCAGACCTCGGCAGAGTACCGCCATTACAGAACATAACACATTCGAGTGGGGTGGCTTCAGGGATGCCGATGGTGTTGGGGAAGACGTTGGAAGATTGGGAATGGGTTCAAAATAGCTGCCCGGACCTCTGGAAAGTGAAAGAGTGGATTTGGACTAACATCTGGCCCCGTCCGGACGAGCGGGCCAGCCTAATTCAAGAGGGTCAGAAGTTACTGAGACAATGGGATAAGTTGCGTGTTACCCAGGGACTCCTGTGCCGGACCATATATGTACAGTCAGAGCTGCAGTACCGGCAACAGGTTGTCATCCCTATGTCATTGGGACCAGCGGCCGCTCAGGAGGCCCATGAGAGGGGGGCTCATTTTGGGAGTGCTAAGACGTACCAATGGCTTCAGCGATTCGTATATTGTCCAGATTTGGGAGAAATGGTAACCGATGCATGCCTCAAGTGTTGGTCCTGTGGGTTAAGTAAAAGCCCCGAGCAACGGGCCCCTGTACAAACTATTCGAACATCTGCCCCCCCTAGAAATCTTAATGATTGACTATGTGCAGATTGGGTACTCTACCTCAGGACACTCTTACTGTTTGGTCATGACGGACCACTTTACAAAATATGCAGTGGCTGTACCCACCAGAGATCAGACAGCTGAATCAGCTGCTGAGGCAGTCTGTAAGCACTTTATACAAGTGTTTGGGTGTCCGCAGAGAATCCATTCAGATCAGGGGGCATGTTTTCAGGGTGCTTTGATGAGTGAGCTGTATCAGCACTATGGTATTGAACTTTCCCGCACGACCCCATATCATCCGCAAGGGAACGGGGCATGTGAGCGGTTCAACCATACCTTGATACAGATGCTGCGGACTTTAGAGGATAATCAAAAAGCCAGAGTACTTACCTGCGCTGATGTGGGCCTATAACAATAGAGTACACAACACCATTGGTTACTCTCCACACATGCTGATGTTTGGGAGAGCAGGCCAGGAGATTGAGGATCTCCACATGCCAGATCCGATGCAGCCTCCACCAAGGAGCACTACTGCATGGATGCAAGAGCACCATTGCCAACTGAGAGCAGTACATAAGGTTGTGGGTGAACACCTGAGACAAATAGTGCACCCCAACCCAGGGCCAGTGCAGAGGGATGAGTATGCCCCAGGTGACAGCATGATCGTCAGGGCCAAGAGGCCAACTGGAAAATTGGATGGGCGGCGGGAGGCGGTTCCGTATATAGTGAAGCAGAGGGTAGACCCTGATATCCCAGTCTATAAAGTAGAGCCAGTAGGGACTGGGGGACCCTCAAGGAACCTCCACCGTAATATGTTAAGACTCTGTAACTTTGAGCAACCAGTGGCCGACAAGGAAGTGCTTGCCCCTAACCCTAGTACTAGGGAACCTCCCTTAGATGATAAGTGGTGGGTTGTCCCTGCCCCAGTCACTCCAGGGACCCCAGTCATGATGAGTCTGCCACCCAGGGAGAGAGTTGCACAGCCTGCAGACCAACCACCATTGGATGTGCCCGATATCCCTGATCCTGTGACGCTGCGTAGGACAGCCAGGTCCAATGCTGGTGTACCCCCACAGCGCTATGCGTAGGATGAGTTTGTATGGGGAAGGTTGCCAGGGACGTCAACCTCTAGTGGGGTGGCATGTAAGATGGGGAAACAGCCCTCATGTTATATATGTACCTGTTTCTGTAAGTAAGTTTATTTTTTTTATAAACTGACATTTGGTTGTTTGACCACAAGAGGCCACTGTTACCTCAGAAATGGGAAGGACTGTAATTCTGTAATTCCCTGGAGTAGTCACGTGGAGACCCTGAAGGAGCAGTGTGGGTGTGTGGCAGCCATCTTAGGAGTGTGCGTTGGGCTTTTAGAAGAAGAAGGAATGAAGTGAGAGAGAAGGAGGACTCCTAAGGGATCATAAATATAGCAAGGTGTTGCTAAAGCAGAGACTGTTCCAGGGTTTGTTCAGACAGCATCCTAAGTTGAAGATTGCTATCAAGGAGCCGGCTGAGAAGTGGCCCTGTCAGTGAGATCGCATGTTTTCTGGATGAGCCCCACTTCCAGCTGTTCCAGACCAAGGCTAAAAGGTACACAACAGACCCGGATCAGTAAGAGAAGTAATCGTGCATGCACCGCATTACATTGTTTTGCTTGGGACTGAGTAAGGGCCTGTAGTTAGATTAGTTAGGCGTACTCATCTTCACAGGCCACAATACTGGTGAATTCTACAGACTTGTAACTCCCAGAGAGGAGCTTCTGAGGAAGCGACATTTTATACATTGTCACATTTCTTTGGCTTGCAAGCTGACCTACTATTATATTTACTGGGTTGTACTTTGTTTGTGGGGAATAGGGGTATTTTGATAAGTTTGTAAGCTCTTGTGTTATACCGCCGGTGCCTCTATCACACTCGCTGAATTGTTCCTGTGACACGGGTGATAAAAAGGTAACAAGCGGCTGGTTAGTTACAGCCTGCAGATAGGTAAAAGCTTGGAGTGTATTGGAGCCGCACATGAGAAGGCACCACGCTGTACAACACCAGGGTCTCAGCTTACTGGCTGAGTGTATGCAAATAGTTGGGAGTGTTTTTTTGGTAAAGGGGTGTTACTACACTAATTAAAATCTTGTTTCTACTAAATTGATTTGGAGTCGCTTCCTTTGTTCGTGACTTCGCTGTATCCTGGAGAGCCCACCCCGGTACACAGCTTACAGCCACACATGTTGCCACAGCTGCCTATTGCCCATCACCACTGCCACCACTCAGTCAGACATGTCCTGTTGTCTCGTCCATCATTTTATGGCCTGCTGCACTGCCACACATGTTGCCACAGCTGTTTAGTGCCTACCACCACTGCCACCAGTCATTCAGACATGTCCTGTGGCCTGGTCGATCATATTATGCCCTGCTACACTGCCACACATATTGCCACAGCTGCCTAGTGCCTACCACCACTGCCACCTCTCAGTCAGTCATGTCCTGTGGCCTGGTCCATCATATTATGCCCTGCTGCACTGCCAAAAATGTTTCCACAGATGCCAAACACTGCCATTACCCAGGCATACATGTCCAGCAGCCTAGTCCATCATATTATGCCCTGTTGCATTTCTGCACATGTTGCCACAGCTGCCTAGTGCATATCACCAATACCACCACTCAGTCAGACATGTCATGCGGGCTGGTCCATCATATTATGCCATGCTGCACTGCCACAAATGTTGCCACAGCTGCCACCACTCAGTCAGACTTGTCTTGCAGCCTGATCCATCATATTATTCATCTGCTGCACTGCCACACGTGTTGCCACAGTTGCCTAGTGCCTACCACCATTGCTACAACTCAGACAGACATGTCCTGTGGCCTGGTCCATCATATTATGCCCTGCTGCACTGCCATACATGTTGCCACGGCTGCACAGCGCCTACAACCACTACCGCCACTCAGCCATACATGTCCTGTGGGCTAGTCCATCATATTATGCCATGCTGCACTGCCAGAAATGTTTCCACAGCTGCCACCACTCAGTCAGCCTATTCCATAATATTATGCATTGCTGCACTGCAACACATGTTGACAGAGGTGTCTAGTGCCTACCACCACTTCCAACACTCAGTCAGACATGTTCTCCGGCCTGGCCCATCATTTTTCTCCCTGCTGCACTGCCACACATGTTGCCACAGCTGCCTAGTGCCTACCACTCAGTTAGACATGTCCTGTGGGCCGGTCTATCATAGAATGCCTTGCTGCACTGCCACAAATGTTGCCACAGCTGCCACCACTCAGGCAGATATGTCGTGTGGCCTTGTCCATCATATTATCCCCTGCTGCATTGCCACTAATGTTTCCACAGCTGCCCCTACTGCCACCACTAAGGTAAACATATCCTGCAGTCTGATCATGCCCTGCTGCACTACCACACATGTTGCCACAACTGCTTAATGCCTACCACCACTGCCGTCACTCAGACAGACATAGTCCCTAAATTATGGAAATCTTCTTGTGTGGTACCAGTTCCAAAGAAACCTCACCCTATGGACCTCAACGACTACAGACCTGTAGCACTGACATCCCACCTGATGAAGATCTTAGAGAGATTGGTTCTCACACATCTCCGCCCTCTAGTGAGCCCCGCTATGGACCCCCTCCAGTTTGCTTATCGGCCGGGCATTGGGGTAGATGATGCCATCATCCATCTTCTGCACAGGGCTCTGTCTCACCTGAACAAACCAGGGAACACGGTGAGAATAATGTTCTTTGATTTCTCCAGTGCTTTTAACACCATACAGCCCAGGTTATTGAGGGACAAGCTGGGCCTTGCTGGAGTGAACCACCACCTCTCCAACTGGATCCTAGACTACCTCACAAATCGACCTCAAAACGTGAGAGCCCAAGACTGTGTGTCAGGTACCGTGATCTGTCATACGGGGGCACCTCAGGGTACGGTTCTCGCCCCTTTCCTCTTCACACTGTACACTGCAGATTTTAGGTGCAACTCATCTAGTTGCTACCTACAGAAGTATTCTGACGACTCTGCAATAGTAGGCCTCATCACAGATGATGATGACAGGGAGTACAGAGAACTGAACCGGGATTTTGTGGACTGGTGCCACCGGAACCACCTGAAGATTAATGCGGGGAAGACCAAGGAGATGGTGGTGGACTTCCGTAAAGGCAGATGCCCTCCTAAACCAGTGGACATACTGGGGACGGGCATCGAGATTGTGAACACCTATAAGTACCTGGGTTTGCTCCTTAATAATAAGCTGGACTGGGCAGATCATATGGAGGCCCTGTACAGGAAGGGCCACAGCAGGCTCTACCTGCTTAGGAAGCTGAGAGCCTTTGGAATCCGGGGGGCACTTCTTAGAACTTTCTTCAACTCGGTAGTGGCATCAGCCATCTTCTTTGGAGTGGCCTGCTGGGGGAGCAGTATATCAACCAGGGACAGAAATAAACTTGACAAGCTGATTAGAAGGGCCAGCTCTGTCCTGGGGAGCCCACTGGACCCAGTGCAGGTGGTGGGTGACAAAAGGATACTGACCGTGGTGAGCTCCATGCAGAAGAAGAAGTCCCATCCCATGCATGAGACTGTGATCGCGCTGGGCAGTACTGTCAGTGACCGACTGCTCCACCCTAGGTGTGAGAAGGAGCGCTATCGGAAGTCTTTCCTCCCCACCGCGGTTAGGCTGTACAACCAACACCGACCTAAGCGGAGATCACTCCATACAGAGAACTGAAACATCTCTCTGCCTGTTAAATCCCCCCCCCCCTCCTCTGCTACTTCCTATCTGTCTGTCTACTATCAATGTAATGCCTCTTACCTTGGAACATTCCTGTACATTTTGTATTTGTATCTGCTTATCTTTGCTGCTGTAACACACTGAATTTCCCCATTGTGGGACTATTAAAGGACTATTATTATTATTAGACATGTCTTGTGGTCTGGTCCATCATTTTATGCCCTGCTGTACTGCCACATATGTTGTCACAGGTGCCTAGTGCCTACCACCACTGCCACCACTCATTCAGACATGTCCTATGGCCTGGTCCATCATATTATGCCCTGTTGCACTTCCACTCATGTTGCCACAGCTGCCATCACTGCCACTATTCAGACAGACATGTCCTGTAGCCTAGTAGAAAAATAACCTTTGGCATTAATGGAGCCATAGGTTGGGGTCACTAAGAGGAGCTCAGCAGCACAATTGGAGCATTACAAATGGCACTTACTATGTGGAGCCTAAAGGAGAAACTAGTTCTAGCAGAATCTTGTGTGATTTGTCTTGTGAATATTCGTGAGGTTCACCTGAATGTTTGGTTTCTGAAACAGCTGTTAGACTGCTCTTCAGACTTCAGAGTATAATAAGTGGAGGCCCAGAGGAGGTACGTAAACATAACAAACAGTCATACTAACCTCTCCTGGGCTCTGTTTAGTGTCCAGTGAGTGTTACCTTCCTCTTCAGGCCTCTTCCAGCCTCCTGAATAACATCAGCGGCCTCCTGAATAACATCAGTCATGTATGGCATGCTGAAGTCATGGATGCCGGAAGGTAAACAAGGAGCACTGGGACCCACAGCAGATGCCATGATGGTGCCCAGCAAAGGTGACTATGATTGTTTTTTTATGTCTAAGCACCTCCACTGGGACTCCGCTTATTATATTCTAGGGTCTGAAACAGGGTGGACACAAACAATGAAGGGCCAATAAATTTCAGTAAAGTGGACCCCTTGTCCTCTGTCAGAAATTAGAACATACAGATGTAGCAAACGTTGTGCATTATGCCATTATCATAGGGAGCTCACATTATTTGTGTAGCAAGAACTTGTGTAGTAGAACTTTTTACTGCTTTAGAAGGGGTGTGCTATGAACTGAAAAATTGTGCATAGGCTAATAAACATTTGATTTTATCTTCACCTACATGTGCTGAGCATTTTTTTTTTTTTTTCTGTTGAAATGACCAAGTGGCTGTTGGTTTAAGGACGTGCACCCAATTTATTTATTTATTTAGCTGGTGCTGCTCTGTTTTGTTGTTTCCTATATATACACTCGTTGACAAAAAAAATAATGCACCAAGAAGTGATTGTTGGAATGGAAAGAAACTTTCTATGTATGAATCTAATAATCATATTCCCAAGTGATTACAATATTAGATCAAAAGATGACGTTTATAGGAGAAAACTGTACAACTGAAAGAAGGCTCTAGTACTCTGTAGGGCTGCCTGTAGCCTGGATACAAGATGACATAGGACCTGACAACCTGGTTAGGGTGACAAAGTGACGTCAGATGAAGAGGGTTTTGGCAGTGTTGATAGTAACGCTTACAGCCATTGTGTAGACCTAGGGGAAGCTAGTGGGTTGGTGGCTTTGGTAGTGGTAGTGGAAAACATGCTGCTGTCTTCTCCTGTGTGTGATTTTTTTTGGCAAATTATAAATCCTTGGCGATTTTCAAGATCTGCAAGCAGAAATTTAGTCAAGGCCGTGCAGGAAGAAATGTAGGAACAACTTCTCTATGTGAAAAGGCATCACCGTGTTATTTGCTAACAGACTTGGCAGTAGCACTGGCAGAGGAAGTGAGCAAATCCGTTCTAATACTTCTCCCTGTGACCTTCCTTGAAGGCTGGCCACATCTACATCTAGCATATGGTCATTGTTATCATCATCATCACCAATTGTTTCTCCTACTCTTCCATGTCAATGTAAGCCATCCATAAGCGAATTTGGGATGTTTTTTGACTACTGCTTGCTCATCTCAGTCATAGGAGGAAATTGCATCCAAAAGCGATGGAATCTTGAGTCAGGCTTCAGTGTCTTCCTCCTCCTCCTCCTACATAACTTGAAATATACCGCAGGGTCTTTCTAGACTGCCAATCAAGTCTCCTTCATATTTTTTTTTCAGGTGTAAGATATGCAAGCAGATACTTAGCTGTGACTGCACAGGAACGAATGTAGGAACGACATATCTATGTACGAACATGAAAAGACATCACCATATTATCTGGCAGTGGCACGTGCAAGGGAAGTGAGCAAGATTGTTCTACTCCTTCTCCCTGCCTGTAATCTTCCTTGTAGGCAGGCCAAATCTACACCTAGCACATCGTCATTATCATCACCAACTGTTTCTCACACACCTCCTCTTCCGTGCCCACATAAGTCATCCATAAGGGAATGTGTGTCCATTAAACAGCAACATGAGCCCAGTCATCTGGCAGTTGTGAAACTTATCTCTCACCTGGCCATGCTGCTGCGATGCAGTCAGTGCCGTACCACTTAGTGGATTCCTCTGCATTTCGCCAACTGCTGTTTCTCCTATTGTGTGTCCAGGAAACAGCAATATGCGCCCAGTCATACGGTGGTTGTGCAATTTAACTTTCTCCTGACCAATCTACTGCCATTCTAATCACTGCAGTACCACATAGTGGATTCCACTGCACTTCACCAACTGTTGTTATGGGCTCAACCTCAATGGAGAATGTTGTTCACCTTTTCTGCATCGCACAAAGACACGGTGGTTGGAACCAAAGATCTCAAATTTGGACTCATCAGAACAAAGCACAGATTTCCACAGGTCTAGTGTCCATTCCTTGTGTTCTTTAGCCCAAACAAGTCTCTTCTGCTTGTTGCCTGTCCTTAGCAGTGGTTTCCTAGCAGCTATTTTACCATGAAGGCCTGCTGCACACAGTCTCCTCTTAACAGTTGTTGTAGAGATGTGTCTGCTGCTAGAACTCTGTGTGGCATTGATCTGGTCTCTAATCTGAGCTGCTGTTAACCTGCGATTTCTGAGGCTGGTGACTCGGATGAACTTATCCTCCGCAGCAGAGGTGACTCTTGGTCTTGCGGCGATCCTCATGTGAGCCAGTTTCTTTGTAGCGCTTGATGGTTTTGGCCACTGCACTTGGGGACACTTTCAAAGTTTTCCCAATTTTTCGGACTGACTGACCTTCATTTTTTACCATGAAGGCCTGCTGCACTCTCACTCCTATCTATGATTTCCATTACAAATCTGCCTGTAATTGCTTAAATGTCATTAATTCTCCTACTTCTAACTATTGCTTGCAATTGTAAGCTTTTCAGAACTAAGTTCTATTTACGATGTAGTGAGATTAAACACAGACAAACTAAACTATCTCCACCATTACTGTAATGGCTTGTACTCCAACTTGCAGCACCTTCTATAGTATATATGACATCAGCACTATAAGGTGTAGAACGTCACAGATTGATTCACACACGTGTCACTTCTATATTTGCTGGTCAAAACTTGCGGCCGTTTTTGTTTGTCTGAGATGAAATGCCATTTGTTTCTTTTTGTTTAAAGCCGAACAATTTGGAATATTCGGGTTGATCCTGGTTTGTGATTAATCGGTTTGCCCATCTTACCACAGATATGCTGCTAATTGTTGATGAAAACTCAAATAGTACCAAGAGCACTTATGTTTCTTTTCTATATAATGTAGTCCAGAAAGATTTTTATGGCCAGTTCACGAACATGGGAACAAGAGGGGCCTCAAGTTAGTAACAAAATATTTTATCACTCTCCCAAAAATATTGGCAAAAGCAGTGAAAAGATAAACCAACGAAAAAGAGGAAAAAAAGAGAAAGGAGAGGGGGGAAAAAAAGGAAGAGTAATGTAAAACTTCCTGCCCCCGTTACCAGAACCATCCCTATAAAAATCTTCAATTTATCCAGTCATACACTCAATATACAGGAATCGTTCCTCCTAGGAAAAGGAATAAACTTATCTCCCAGCAATAAATCTTATGATTTCAAATTATTTTCAGATTTACATAGGGTCAGAAGAAAATTTACATTACCAAGACATTTCAGTCTTACAGCTCTGAGAAAGCTTACTAATACCAGGAGATTCAAAAGAAAACTACGAGATATTGGGTTATTGTTCAGTTATATAAATATTAAGGAATATAATAGAATGATGAACAACTAAAATTTAACTTTTAATATTAAATACACATAAAAACCTGTGATATAATCAACACAGATAGAAAATAGCTCTACTGATTAATAACAACTGTTTGAACCATAGTCAATGAATAAGGGTCCATTCATATATGTGTCATTGGTGGCGAATCCAATTTTAATTCATCATCCACCCCTCTATATGATATGGACACCAATCCCTAACCATGGACATGTCGCTATGGGTGTGTTCCTGTACTTATAGTTATTTTATTTTATTTTATCAGGTGTTATGAGTTATGGTATACAATCACTACCTAGATAGCAATGTCTGCTCCATCACAAACAATACAGCTAACTAGTGCAGCCTTTAATCCCACCACACCTGAAGATTCACAACCAAGTAGACTCACTATAGCCAACAAGCACTGACATAATCAAGTCTCACTAGGATAAAACCCAGTCTTACTGCCGCAAGATAGTAATGTAAAACTTCCTGCCCCCGTTACCAGAACCATCCCTATAAAAATCTTCAATTTATCCAGTCATACACTCAATATACAGGAATCGTTCCTCCTAGGAAAAGGAATAAACTTATCTCCCAGCAATAAATCTTATGATTTCAAATTATTTTCAGATTTACATAGGTTCAGAAAAAAATTAACATTACAAAGACATTTCAGTCTTACAGCTCTGAGAAAGCTTATTAATACCGGGACATAAAGAAATCCCACCTGATGATACTGAATCCTTCATTAATACATCACAGCTTCAAGTCAAACATCAACAAGTCAAATTAGCTTCCCAATTCTTCCCCACTAAGAGCCAGGGGCAGATTATTTCATGTTTTCATGAACTTGCAATATCAGATTTTCAGAAACTAATTCACTGCCATAAATCTGGTAGATACAATCTAACTAAAGCTGAAAACTAGACCAGAAGACAAGGGATTAGGTATTGAGATACAGAATTTTGCTGAGTACCAGGAGGAAGCCTGCCAGACCCTTTTAGATAAAAAGTACAGTTCACCCAATGATTATGACCTGCTTGGAAATCGGGAATCCTTAATAAAAATTAGAACATTTTTCTTAATATACATTTCCCCAACAAACTTTATTTTTATCATCAAACTAAAATTCATAAGAATCCCCCTAGACTCTTAGGACTTCTGATCATTTCCAATCCTGGTTCCCTAACATGCAATCTCTCTGGATATTTTCTCACAGCCCTTAGTGCTGAAATTACCAAGTTATCTCAAAGACTCTAGCCAACCTATTCTAGAACTGGAAGAATTTACCTGGAGCGATGATCACGATGGGTATCACTTATATATACGGGCCTATTGTAAGCTGAATAGCAGAGGTGTAGCTAGCGCACAGAGGGGGGGGGGGGGCAAAGGCCCCGGGTGGTGTCCACCAGGGCCATCATTAATACTTGCTGTAATTTTAACTAGATCAGTGTCTCCAGGACACTGATCTAGTTAAAATGCATCTTGCTGATGTGTTATCTTGTAAACCGCAAGTTACTTCAGGCTTGCGGTTTGCAAGATGTCAAGAGCACAGACGAGATGTCTGCTTCTCAGCACAGGTGTCTGAGACACAGACATCCTATGCGTCATTAAGGCACATAGAGTGCAGCTTAAGAAGAGGAGGTGGCTGCTCCATCCCCGTCCTTCAAAGGATCATTTATATAAAGGGTAATTATGGGGCATTATAGCTATAAAGATAATGATATGAGGTGCAGGGATAGTCTTGGAATATCAATATCCCTCTATATTACTGCACAGCGGGGGTTGGTGCCTAGAATCAGGCTTAGCAGAGCACCTGGAAAGTGGTCAAACTACTCTCTAGTTCAGGTCTATTGTCCTGTCCCTGAAGCAATCAGCCATTTGGTCAAAAGCCTTCATCTGCATAAGACTGCCATCCTCACTAACCCAGCGGGGGTTCATTTAGACAGGATGCTTTATGCAAACGATCCGCATATCCCTGAGAGATTCAGTGACGCCAGTGCTAGTTCTGGGGAGTTATGGTGTTATGACAATATCTGGCCTGGGGAACATCTTATAGTCGCCCCGATAAATGCCCCATATGCGTCCAGTCAAGGCGCACGCTCAGAATATACACATGTTACAGTTCAAAGCCCAGAAGAGGTCCAGGCACTGATCTCCTTACCCAAAGGGAGATAGAGTGTCAAACTTGGAGTCTATGTATTGGGGATCTCGCCAGGAACCCCATTATACTACCAGCCAGACTCTATAAACATCAGGCATAGACTTATACTGAAAAGTTATTCTGAGAGATGTAGAGAGGGGGCGGGGTTTCTCCCCCTGGTGACCTCACTCAGGGAGGAGACCAGGGGAGACAAAAAGGCTCCGCCCAGGCTGAGCCAGGCTCTGTTGGCTGGTGAATTTGGAGATGCACGCTTCTTGGAGGCCAGCTGTGGGGGAAGTCATGTGACCAACATGTGGCTGCCATGCGGCCTAGGGAGCCAAACTGGAGGCCATTTTGTGACTCTAACAGAGATGTCACTGCATGTAAGCAACACATGCTTTGCCCAAGACTGCTCTGAGCCTACCACATGGGCTCAGAGAAATGGACTAACTGCTTGTTCCAGAGGTCTTCTGCCATTTGACCTGGTTAAGGTGCTGTGCTGCCGGTCGTCCCATAAGAAAGTGCCCTGGTACCCATTGGAAGCAAGAGATACCTGCACAAGCTGGTGTTGGTAATATATATTATTTTCTTTCATTTATCCCCATTTTTATTTTTATGTACCGTGTTATGTTATTTTCACTTGTATCTGCTTGTTAACCGCTGCATGTATTCTATGTATGTGTTGAGTGTCTAGTATTGACCCATTTAGGGGTTAATAAATATATAAAATTTAGGAGGCTTGTCTTGTGTATTATCCTGTTACCCGCCTCACTCACGGAAAGTGGGTGTGAGGCAATAGAAGTGATCGCAGGTAAGGCCAGGTGCGAGGCCCTGGTAACCCGGATCCTTCACAGGGGGTCTTTTATATAAAGGGTAATTATGGGGCATTATGGCTATAAAGAGGGATCATTTATATAAAGGGCAATTATGGGGCATTCTAGCTATAAAGGGGGAATCATTTGTATAAAGGGTAATTATGGGGTCTTTTATATAAAGGGTAATTATGGGGCATTATAGCTATAAAGGGGGATCATTTATATAAAGTGTAATTATGGAGCATTATAGCTATAAAGGGGGGTCTTTTATATAAAGGGTAATTATGGGGCATTATGGCCATAAAGGGGGATCATTTATATAAAAGGTAATTATGGGGCATTATGGCTATAAAAGGGGGAATCATTGAAGGGGTTGTCCAGGATAACCATTTTTTTATATTAGGCCAGGGAAGGTGAAAAAAAACAAAACACTCACCTGTCCCCACTACTCTGGTTTCTTCCAGCATGGTCCGGTCCTGCTGCCCCAGTGTTTTCCTCCGGGGAAAGTCCCTGCCGCAAATGAGGCCAATCAGTGGCCTAAGGAAAGGGGCATGGAACATCACAGTTTGGCGAGGACTTCCACCACAAGAAAACACCGGAGCGACAGGACTGCACTGCGTTGGGAGACACCCAGGAAAGGTGAGCATGTTTTTTTTTTTTTACATTTCACCTTTCCCAGTCTAATATAAAAAAAGGTTACCCTGGTCAACCCCTTTAATATAAAGAGTAATTATGGGGCATTATGGCTATAAAGGGGGAGAATCATTTATATAAAGAGTAATTATGGGGCATTATGGCTATAAAGGCGGAGGAACATTTATATAAGGGCTCATTAGGGGACAATATGAACATAAGGGATTATTTATATAAGGGGCCATTGTGAATAGAAGGGGGCATCATTTATATAAGGAGTCATTAGGGGATCGGCTGTATTTTTATGTATGTCAGGTGTCATAATATAAGGGGGCAATTAATTTAATTAAGGTGGCACTTGAGCTTTATTAAAGGGGCCTTCCAGCTCATTTTTTATTGATGATCTATCCTCAGGATTATTCAGAACAGACTTGCTGACCCCTTGGTGCTCTGTACCAAGGCACCATGGACCCTGACCTACATGGACAGCTTTTACAAATTCTGGGACCACTCTATGAAGTATTGGCCTGATGGTCTCCCTGCATAAAAGTCCTGCTCCCCTTTTGAGATTAAATGGTGAATATCAGGGAGGCTACTTACACCCCCTATGAATGGGTCAAACTCAAACCATTTTGGTGAGTACACAGTCTGCTGGTCATTACACCCCAGCAGTCAATTTCTGCATATGCACATTTGTACAGTCAAATACATTTCTGTTTTAATGTTAAAAGTATATTCAGCCACATGGTGTTGAATACACTAGATAGCATACATGCGTATGACTGTATGTATGCTCATATATACTGTACAGGATTTGGGTATATTTACTAGACTTAATAAACTTCATATACATGCATTCCATATATGTAGTAAAGAATAAAGAACATCTTATTTTTCAGACCAAGCTCTCTGACTTATGTCTAAATCTGCCACGTAATCACTCTTCACTACAAAGAACTTTCCACAAAGAATAAATAAAGAGAGTGTGTCTTTAAAAAAAAAAAAAACACCACAGGTTCAACAAATGGGATCTTTTTCTGAAGGTCACAGTAAATGACCTCCAGAAAGAGGTCAACTGTAGGTCAAGAGGTCATCCAGTAACTGCTGGATTGACTCTGATTGACTCAGCCCGCCCATATATTACAAAGATTGCAATTAATTTTATATAAAGTGTGCCTCCAATTATAAAATAACTTTTCATAAATTGATAGTACAGGTGTAATATGTCTTATTAAGGAAATCTGGTTTCTTCTCCACTTATTAGGCTACTCTCCTCCTCCTTATCTGTACTCAGGTTGTTTGTTTAGGAGAGGAGGAGGACTGTTTATTGATGCATTGCCTGATGTATGACTTATATTCTGCAGTTTTAGCAGTTTCCTCCTCTGTATGCTGCATCTCTGAAATGGTGGATGGAGACTTGTTGCCAAACACACTGTGTACAGTAAGAAATTGAGAATCTGCTCTATAACTGTCTCTTTTTCACTTAAAACAGTCCCAGGGACATGCAAGACATACATAGCGATTACTGACCTATACTGATGTTAATAAAGTTATCTGACCGATAGAGAGCTCCAGGGTCAGACTAAAAGTGTCTTTCTTGTCTTATCTACCTCTATTCCTGCTCAATCCTCTCCTCCATAAACTTCTATAGTGATAAGTCATTTGATTCATGTGACCTTCAGTCCATCTTGAAACAGAAGAGTGATTTTCACAGTTAAATTCACTTTAGCAGAGGGAGGGGGAGCAGGAAAGAGCCAAAAGAAGCAATACTCTCTGATAAGATATATTTCAAAGTTTCTTGCAATTGCTTGTACTATTCTTTTGTGTAAAGTTTATTGAAATGACAGTGTCTATTCAAGCTGTTCCCTAAATAATTGAGACAAGCCAAAATTGTATTATCAAACTAGAGAGCAAAAATTAAATCATAAATGAACAGAGAGGAAGGACATGATGGGAGTTATACATGCATGGGATATCTGAAACAGAATATCTAATGACTATGGATACACTTTACTATATCACAAATAGTTTTATATACCAATATACATGTGTATATATAGATATATATCTATATATATATATATATATATATATATATATATATATATATATATATATATATATATATATATATATATATATATATATATATATATATATATATATATAGGGAAGTCTGGTTCAGGGTCCCTGATGATAAGTTGTTCCAAACTGAAATTATGAAGTTATCAGCTATAACCTACATGGAAACCTGACAGCAAGTATTCCATTTCCATACTCCACAACTGAAGATAAGAGATAAGGTGAAGAAAAGTACATGTTGGTTCACAATGTCCGTGAAATCCATTGACACTTTGGGCCTTCCGGAGCAAGAAACATTTTTTGTAGCTGTTCTCCACCCAGATTCATAAATGGTGTTTCCAAGCAGGTGACTGCAGTATTGGTGGCAGGCTACTAGACAGGGCACTGAAATATCTGCGTCCAGCAAAGTGCACTGTATAGTAGACCGCCTGCTGCTGCTAAAATTTATAGTCTATCCTAGTGACAACTTAGAGGGGTCCAAACTTAGTATAATAGAATTGAATTATTTCCACCCATTCAAAAGTTACTTATTACCTACGAACGGTTAAGCACTTCTATCTAATGTGTAATTGAGATGCCATAAATCCATGTCTAGGCACACATGTCCCCTGCAGAGTTCATATACTGTATGAGGAGACTTGGAGACTTGGTTTGTAGCATACTGTAAAATTTTCTTTGCCAGCATATAAATGTGCCATTTGAATGGATTTAGAAGGGGTCAAGGTATAAACAGGATTACAGAGATTTTACATATTTGTATTCTACTGTATCCCCACAGAAATATGGGATATTAACTCTGAATTTGCTTATTAGAAACTGTCACTTTCTTGTAATGTTAAAATAAAGCAAAATACAGTATTATTTGCTGTAAGCTAGCTAAATAAACAACTTTGATCCCATTTTGCTATGACAAGTTTTATTTTTCTTTGGTTATAGATTTCTGCTTTTCAATGTTATCAGAGGTAGATCTACTAAAGAAAATATGCAATATGATGATAATGTACAGACCAGCCACAAAGTCATTTGATAGAATTGTCCATCTTAATCATATGTTTTATGCTGGTTATAACTGCTTGATTCCTCAAGCTATAGATAAATGGATGAAGGAATGGTGTTAGTATACTATTTAAAATTGCCACAGTCTTCCCACTTCCATAAGGAGTAACTCCCTCAGGACAAACATAAATTAAAATGCAACTTCCATATGCAAGTAACACAACAATAAAGTGTGAAGAACAAGTGGAGAATGCCTTTTTTTCTGCCAGTAGATGATGTGATATGTAAAATAGTTGAAATTATGAAACAGTAAGAAGATATTGTTGCGATAAGTGAACTTAAAATAGTAAAACAAGCAAAATAAAAAAATGTTATTTCCACAGTATGGGTATCAGAGCATGATAAATATAAAAGAGCAGAACCATCACAGAAGAAGTGATCAATAACATTGTTTTCGCTGCACCAATGTAGGCCAGACATGAGAAGAATGGCTGGGATAAACTCCAAAAACCCAAATATCCACAGGCAAGCAACTATTCTCCAGCAGACCTGGCTGGTCATAATTGTGCTATACCGTAAAGGATGACAGATTGCTAAATACCTATCAATCGATAACAAACCCAAAGAATAAAACACAGTGCTGCCTGCAGAGACATAGATGTATAACTGTACAAGGCAGCCACTTAGACTGATAGCTTTGTCAGATGTCGCCATGATAGACAAGAGCTTGGGAACTGTAGATGAGATAAAAAGGATGTCCAGACTTGCCAAACTTCTTAAGAATACGTACATTGGTGCTTGTAGATGCTGATCTATAGTTGTAGTTATGATAGTCAAGAGGTTTCCCATAAGAGATAAACTATATATTATGATTAATGATGCAAATAGATATGGTTTCTGGACACAATTAAGTGTAAAGCCAGCAAGAATAAAATGGGTCTGATTGTAAGATATCATGTTCACAAGACGTGCTTTCATATTTGTTAGCATAAAGCACGAAACATAACTCACTGTGTAAATTACTTACATGCCCCATACTGCTGGAAGAACAGAGACTGTAAAATGCAGAGGACACATAATGTAGTATTTCTTTCAGCCCCTATGAGAGATTAAAGTAGAGATTTTGTACTCCAGAGGGACAGATTAGTGAACTTCTAAAACATGATACAAATTAATATTTTAATAAACTGATACTTGGGATATAGATTTTATAGCTGGTTGTTTTATCATGTTAATTTAATAAGTACATTATATATATTTATGTACTAATAACAAAATAAATAAATATGATATAAAGGTGGATATAGCCATAAAAGCTTTACCAGCATTATCATATTTGTTAATGGATTTTTATGTAGATATTCTTCAAGGTTTGCTACTTCCAGAAGCCATAGAATAACCCAAATCTGAGTTAATAGCCTATAGCCTGTAGCATCTAGCATGCCACGCCTTACATCTTTCACCATACCTTTTGAACTTTTTCCTTTAAACACACTTCTATCACACCCTTCCTTAAGAAATCATCCTTCAACCAGTCCTCTCCAGCCAACTACCACCCAATCTCAATGCTCCCATATGCCTCAAAACACCTCGAACAACATGTCGACTTTGTACTATCCACTTACTGCTCTTCCAACCTAATCTTTGACAAACTAAAGTCAGACTTTTGACCCCATCACTCCACAAGGAAACCACCCTAACCAAAGTCACAAATAACCTACTAACTGCCAAAGCCAAATGGCACTACTCTGTTCTCCTCCTCCTAGACCTTTCCTGCACCTTCAACACAGTTAACCATTCTCTCTTGCTACAAACTTTCTCATCCCTTGTCCACGGTCCACGCCTTATAATCTCCCGTTCAGACTACTGTAACACCCTTCTCCACAGCCTCCCAGCAAATGCTCTCGTACCCCCCCATCACGTGGTCCAACTATGCTGTTTTCTTAATGCACCTCTTCCCCCATTTTTCTTTGCCTTTTCCTCTATGTCAATCCCTTCACTGGCTACCCATCGCCTAGTAAATAGAGTTTAAAATGCTAATGCTGATATACAAAGCCATCCACAACCTGTCCCCTTCATACATCTCTGACTTAATCTCCCGCTACCTACCCACACGTAACGTCTGATCCTCTCAAGACCTCCTACTTTTCACTGCTCTTATGCGCTCTTCATACAACTACCTCTAAGACCTCTCCTGTGCATCATCCATACTTTGGAACTCACTACCATGACACATTAGACTGTCCTCACAATCACAAGCTTCAAGAGAACCCTGAAGACTCTTTTCCTCTTCAGGAAAGCCTACAACCTATAATAGCACTACAGCCACCACACCACCATCTAAACAGCTTCATCCCTCACCTATTGTCTCTATCCCCCTTTCCTCATAGATTGAAAGCCCTTGCAGACAGGACTCTCTATCCCACTGTTCCAGTTGGTCACTGTTTGTATTGTACTTGTGATGTGTATATTGTGTATTGACAGTGGCATGCACCTTTTCCTACATGGACATTTACAAGTAGAAGACCACATGGCGACATCAAGCAGGGATAGTTTTCCTAGAGAAATAATGGCACAGAAGCAGGGGCATAACTACCGGGGTAGCAGTGGTAGCGGCTGCCACAGGGCCCGGGACATTCGGGGGTAACCCCAGCAGGTAACGAGCCCTATTTACTTAATCCCCGCTCCTGCCCATGGCCGCCTGCGCTTCCCCTTCTGCAGAGGCGGCATTGAGCAGGATCATGGAACGGTAAGTGAGGCTGCGGGCCACGAACCCCACAAACACTTCTATCATTATACTCGGGGGTCTTTTCAGAGTATAATGATCGGAGGGGCCAGGGGAGGTGAGGGAATGTAAAAAAACACTGTCACTTACCTCTCCTACGCTCCGCAGGCTTCAGGCCTGTTTGGTGATGTCACAAGGGCCAGGTCTGTGTCATTATGTGACGCCGGCCTGCCTCACACGAGATCTGTTCCAACATTAAACATGGCCGAAGTAGCGGGGAGTGCGCCAGAGCCAGGGAGAGGTAGGTAGCAGTGTTTTTTTTGTTTGTATCCTCACCTGGGTCTCCGATCATTATACTCTGGGGTCTGAAAAGACACTAGGGGTATAATACTGTGTGCAGGGGCCACTATGGGGTATAATACTGTGTGCAGGGGCCACTATGGGGCATAATACTGTATGCAGGGGCCGCTAAGGACATTATACCATGTGCAGGGGCCACTATGGGGAATAATACCGTGTGCAGGGGCCACTATGGGGCATAGTACTGTTTGCAGGGGTCACTATGGGGCATAATACTGTGTTCAGGGGCCACTATGGGACATAATACTGTGTGCAGGGGCCACTATGGGGCATAATACTGTGTACAAGAGCCACTATGGGGTATAATACTGTGTGTAGGGGCCACTATGGGGCATAATACTGTATGTAGGGGCCACTATGGCACATAATAGTGTGCACAGGAATGCGGTTTGGGGGGGCCCATGTCAAATGTTCGCCTTGGGGCCCAGCCATTCCTAGTTACACCACTGCACTGGAGTAATCTACATCAAGACTGTGTGCAAGCCATCAGTTGGCAAAACACAGTGGAATCCACTGAGTGGCACGGTAGCAATTGCTTTTTTGAGTTATCATGGTAATGGGATTCCTCTATGCCCTCACAATTCCTAAGAGATTTTCTCCTAGTACCCCTACCAGCATGACTACATTTAGCACACCCCCTCCCACTACTACCTCCACCAACAGTCATGTCTTCCACCTCCACCTCCTCTACATCGAAAAAACACTGTTTGTTCTCATCCAAATTTTCAAGAAAAGGAAGAAGAGGAAGTCTTGGGTTATGAGGAATATCTCTCTCAGCTAATACCACATGACTAGTAGAGAATGGGATCTGCATCAGCTAAGATAAAGAAGAAGACATGGTTCACAGTACAGAAAAACAGTGT
This sequence comes from Leptodactylus fallax, assembly GCA_947044405.1. NCBI lineage: Eukaryota > Metazoa > Chordata > Amphibia > Anura > Leptodactylidae > Leptodactylus > Leptodactylus fallax. The sequence goes on along the minus strand of CAMRHE010000607.1, from coordinate 700,764 downwards.
GGTAAATTTCATGTTACAACAAAGGAGGAACACAAAGAATCCTGACTAAACAATTGTGTTTCACTGCTTTCAAAAGATCTTTATTCTTAGGAAGTATGACAACACTGCAACTACTTGCGGGGTTGTCAAGACCAGTAATGTTGCTATTGCCACCCATATCCTGGATGGTATGTGAAATCATTGTCTTCTTCTGAATAAGGGTCAACAGTGGAAATATTGAGTCTTTGCATAAACAATGTATTTGTCAATTAAAGTTTAAAAACTTTTTTGGTAAAAATGGTAGTGTTGCCTAAGTGTTTGTATGCTTTGAGTCACTCTGCTGTGTCTGTGCCCCTTCAATTCTTTAAAGAGATGGACTCTCTTATTATTTCTTTTGTATGGGGGAATTCTAGATCCAAGATTAAGTTGTCTTCTCTGCAGAGACCAAAACAGTTGGGGGGTGCATCGCTTCCCGATTTGTTTCTCTACTACCTGGCGGGACAGCTTCGTTTTATAAAGCTATGGCTCTCCCGTGAACCCCTTCCGGGACCAGAGGCACATCTGGCTCACCATCTGGGTCTGAGTATACTGTGGCCGGTACTGGAGAACCTGAATCTATTCAGGGGAAAGTTGTTGCCAATTCATGTTCTGGCAGGACGTGTTTGGCATCAGGCTAAGAAAGTGTCTGCATATTCTGACGTACTTGCAGAGACACCGCTGAGGGGCAATCCTGGACTGTCGGCGCTCTTTGCCCTACCTGGCACACAGTCCTGGTCCAAGGCGTTTTTAGAACATTTGATTCACTAAGCACCTCCCGTGATATTCCTAGAAGACAATTTTTTAGATACCTCCAAATTCGACATGCACTCTCCTCCCTGTTCCCTGGTCAGCTGAATAATATTTCTGAGTACCCGCTTATCGGAGTGCTTCGCTCTCAGGGCCCTGGAGATCTAATATCTACCCTATATGCACACCTGATTCAGGCAAAAGTGTCCCTGTCGGATGCCCCGGCCCTGACAAGATGGCGTACTAATATCTCAGCTCTCACAGATGAGATGTTTCAGGACATGCTTGAATCCTCTCAATACGTATCACCCTCAGCTAATAATAGACTCATCCAAACTTATATCCTACACCAATGCTACCTGACCCCCACCCGGTTACATAAAATGGGACGACTCTCCCATCCAGGTTGTCTCAGGTGTCCATGTCCACAGTCTGACTTTTGGCATATGATTTGGGTGTGTCCTGTTATACAGAGTTTCTGGAAAGGGGTTGTGGATCTCCTGGGGGAAGTTATAGGTGCGCCTATATCATTCACACCAGAAGTGTGTCTCTTTGGCATACTAGATGAGGAGCTATGGCAGCACCATGTTAGAATCTGTCTGAGGGAATCTTTATTTTACGCCAGGAAAGCCATCGCATTGCGATGGATGGCTGACAGACCTCCATCACTACCTCTATGGAGGAAGCTAATTAACTCTGTACTCCCATTCAATCAGATTATATACTGTATAAAGGGAGAGGGTGCCCTCAGAAGTTCCATAAGGTATGGGAGACATGGTGCAGTTCTTCTGTAACCCAGTATACGGCTCCTTCACTACATGTCGCTATAAATTCACTTATGCCGTGAGGGGGGTGAGACGCCAGGAGGGTCCAAAACCTCTAAGTATTTTATGATGTACTATAGCGAATATCATGGAACTGTAAAATGTAATACCTGTACCAAATAATATATGTTCTACTAAACGACTATCCTTAATTGGGTATGTCTGGTGGGCAAATGCGGTGTCATCGGTGTGGTGGGTGGGCTGTGGACTGATCGGGTTGGAAGTGTGGCATTTTGGGTGCTTATGTATCCCATTGTTCCCTGTGTATGAACTGTTTTCCGTATTGACTTGTTTTGATTATGTTGGAAACGCAAAATTCAATAAAACGAGTTTAAAAAGTTTAAAAACTTTTGAAAAGCTTATAATAGTACTTCAGAATACCATAGAAACATTTCACTAAAAGATTTAAAAGCACTGAAACAGCAAACTTTGTGAAAATCCAAGTTTGCGTCAGTCTCAAAACTTTTGGCAACAACTGTAGACATTGGACACAATTTTTTAATGCATAACTAGTAAAAGTTGTTTTAATTATATTACACTCCTTTTTTCCAGACCATCTTATTCTTCCTTCCCTTAGGCTTCTCTTGGCGATTGTTTGGCACATGTGGCATTATGCTTTAATGCTTGTGCCATAACCCTGATGTCCTGTGCATGGTCCCAGAGTCTTGTAAGCTATAGGCGTAAACCAACCTGAAATTGTGACTATGCAAGACCCGGGAGTACGGACAAGTGGTAAAGATAATAATGAGGTTTGGTGGTGGTGGTGTTGAAGGAGATGTCACACACATACACTCTGTGATCACGGTAATTGTCATGGTTCTACCCCCAACCCCCTTGGTGACAATATGTTCTGACTCACTCACTGGGGCACACAGTGGTAAGCAAAAAAGCAGCTGAGTGCGCCTGGCTGTTTTGCTCCCAGCAACCATGGTGAAATTGAGGACACTCAGATGTGGTGTAGCAGTTAGTAGACAGACAGACAGTTCTTTATGCATCCATTACCGGAGGCACACAAGACTTAGCTAGAGGCAAACAATGGATTTAGTTACAGTTCCACTTATTTGTATGGAGTGCAGTGATGAGACTTTCTCCAATTACCCTGGCCTAAAACTACATTGTTCTTGGCTCTCCTGATACATAAATTCTGACATCTTCCACATCTATACAAAATGGCCTTCCACTGGCTTACTGCACTCCAATGTGCATATTCTCATTGAGAGTCCTTCAGGCCCAGTGGTAGTCAGGACACCCTAGGTTATAGTAAAGCAACTTCACAGAGGTTGGGGAGCATTTTGTACTTGGTTTTCATAATCCCTGTATTTCCACAGGATGCAGCCAATTTATGATGAGGAACACACCTTCTCTTAAATCAGGCACATCCTCTGATGGATCTTGTGTCTACATTACTGTTTTTTACTGTGAACATGCAAGTGTTTGGCACCAACAGTGACATTTTACATTGAATGTAGTTTCGTCATCCAGTGCACAGGAAAACTATTTTTAAGTTAATAACAAACAAAAAATGCGTATGATTAAGTCTTCAAAGACTTACACCCAATTGTCCTCTGATACTCTACCTTTAAAGGCAAACAGGTAGTCTTGGAGGCTTATACCCTTTTTTCCAAAAGATAATAATAAAAATCTATTAATAGAAAATAAATACTTTACTGTAACTAGGAATAGTCCTTTTTATCAAGAAAAGAATGACAAAGTAAAATTAGGAATCATATATAAATTCACAGACGGTGAACCAGAACCACTGAATCAAGAAAGAAAAGTCACAGAATTGGTCCCAAAAGCAAAAAAAAATTAATAAAATTTAACTTTTAATAAATAGCCACTAAGATACCCAACCCACAATAAATCATTGACCTATATAAATTTTAAGATTGCAGAGAGCGTATTCAAACACTTCTAATTAGCTGATCCCCTACTAGGGGGAAAAGGCTGCATGCTAAATTGACCATGGAAATATCTGTCGACCAGGTCCATCAAGCTACATTTCCTTTTCACATTCCCACAATTTGATTACTAATATCAACTTCAGTGCAGTACTCTCTATTGTGATCTAACGCCCTTATGAGACGTCTCTATAGTCTAGCGTCTCCATAAAGCGTCTCTAATTTTCTCTCAACGCGTTTCCCCTTCCTGCATAAAGGTTCATCAGGAGTATGATAGTTAGGGCTTAAATTTAGATGTATTTAAGGTAAATATAAAGATGAATCCAAGCGCGGTTAAAACCACGATTCCCGGAGCTCTGATGGTGAGCCCCGGTACTAATTTGCGGCCGCTTAGAGACGCTTTATGGAGACGCTAGACTATAGAGACGTCTCATAAGGGTGTTAGTTCACAATAGAGAGTACTGCACTGAAGTTGATATTAGTAATCAAATTGTGGGAATGTGAAAAGGAAATGTAGCTTGATTGATGGACCTGGTCGACAGATATTCCCATGGTCAATTTAGCATGCAGCCTTTTCCCCCTAGTAGGGGATCAGCTAATTAGAAGTGTTTGAATACGCTCTCTGCAATCTTAAAATTTATATAGGTCGATGATTTATTGTGGGTTGGGTATCTTAGTGGTTATTTATTAAAAGTTACATTTTATGAATTTTTTTTTTGTTTTTGGGACCAATTCTGTGACTTTTTTTTTTTTTTTTTTTTTTTAGGAATCATATGTAATGGTAGACATGAATACAGTTATTGGAGGAATTTACTAAGGCTGGCATCCATACTATGCTGGAGCAAATTGCAACAACTTTATTAGGAATGGCAGAACTTTAAATATACACCTCCTTTGTGCACATGTAGATTTGCTCTGTAATTTAGTTCCTGGCATAAATTATAGTACATCTCTTGTACCATGAAAATGAGGGGGTGCCCACCTTTACATCTCTTACCTTAAGCATTCCCCATTTTTTGGAAAAAGAAAAATTAAGTTTAAAAATTATGTGCAAATATCACATGCACCAAAATGTTTGACTCTTTAAACATGGCATACACGTGAAAGTAAACCCATGCATTTTTTTTTTCTACAAACGGCATACCATATTATGCTTACTCACTCTACATTAACTGTAGAACCAATATTAAGGAAAAAATCTAGGGGGAGAGTTCAATAATCCTAATATATAGTGTAAATTTAGAACAAGCTTTTTAATCTCATCAAATTTATCATAGTGACTTATGCTATATGATAAATCCTTTGCATCTTTAGACACTTTTATTTAACTTTAAACCACTACACCACCTATTGTTTGGATTACTTTACACCACTCTTTTGGTCACCTCAGTGTAACTCCCATTTTATTTATTTATTTATTTATTTATTTTTGCTATTGTATTGGGAGGTGTTTGCTGAATTAATCTTTCTAACTTCCTTTTTAATAGAAAACAGGCTGCAACATTTTCCCTAGCAACCCTCTAAGGCTAGATTCACATGAATGACATTCAACCATGAAACTCAGAATGTTGCCTGAATATCTCTAACATCCATAGGAGGCAGGAACTCCTAGCATCATAGATAACTATAATGCTAGGAGTCCCATTCCTGGCATGATGTTCAGACCAGTAAATCTGACGAACAAATGGACTGAGTTTCACGGGTGAAACTTGGTCATGTGAATCTAGGTTAACTGAGCTGTTACTAAGGAAAGTCCGTACGCATTTGTATTGCCAGTATGAAGAGCTGAAGCATTTACCAAAGGGATATTGGTCACTTTAAATGGCTGTATCTCTGGTTCTGGTATCACAAGAAAGCTGATATTCTCAGCTTTAATATGTTGCCAAGATGCAGTACTAGCTATAAAGAAACCTTAAATATCACTAGTTAAAAACAAACTTGGAAATTTGAACTTTATATGCCACAGTTCACGTTACATATAAAAATTACATTCCTGACTGTTTTTTAACTGGTAATATCTCTAGTTCTTTTATAGCTAGTACTTGCATTTTTCCTGGTGGTTTAGAACTGGAGATACAACCATTTGAAGTGACCATAACCCTTTGCTGAATGTTTCAGCTCTACATACCGCATTGAGTATGGATGTACAGAACAGACTCTCCCTGGCAAGGCTTAGTTAGAGCATTGCTAATGGGACTTTTACAGCCTGTTTTCTGTCAAAAAAGTATGATAGGTTAATATTGCCATAATAGCAAAAAAATAAATAATTAAAATTGAAGTTATACTTAAAGCAATTCCTTTCCCATAGGCCTCAACTCCATTCCAAGCAAGGCACAAAAATGTCTAACACATATAATGAGAGTGGTTCAAGGCATCTACACCAGTATTTATTTATTTTGCACAAATTACTCCAAAGTGTTCTTTTGCATTTAGCTGAGATATGTTCCTAAGTCTAATTAATATATGTTATTTATTTGGATTTAGTTACAGAAACAAACAAGACTGCTTTACATTTTTATATATATCTGCCACATCTAACTGATTTTAATATTTGTTTTAAGGAATTCATGACAGCTTGGTTTCTCAAGGTATAGATTAGTGGATGTAAAAGAGGAGCTAAAATACTGTTAAAAATAGCCACAGTTTTTTCATGACTGGTAGAGACATTTCCTGCTGGGCGTACATATATGAAGATACAACATCCATAAGCAATTGATACAACAATGAAGTGTGATGAACACGTAAAGAACATTTTCCTTCTTCCAGTAGAAGATGAGATATGAAAAACAGACGATATAATGAAACAGTATGAAGAGAATGTGGGAAGAAATGAACCTAAAATAGTGACAGATGCAAAGCAAAAAAATAGTTTCTCAACCACATTAATATTAGAGCAGGATAAATGTAATAATGTAGAACCGTCACAGAAAAAATGGTCAATGACAACATTGCTACTGCACCAATCTAGCTGGGAAATGAGAAAAACCACCGGGATGAACTCCGAAAAACCCAATATCCATGCAAAAGTGACAAGTTTCCTGCAGAGCTGAATGGTTAGTAGAGTGTTATATTGGAGAGGGTGACAAATGGCAATATACCGGTCAAATGACAGGAGTGCTAAAGTATAGAACACTGTGCACCCAACAGAAACATAGACATATAGCTGGAAAATGCAGCCACCAAATGATACAGATTCATCCCCACTCGCAAAGATGACTAGCAGTTTGGGAACTGTACAAGAGGAAAGACAGAGGTCTAATACTGCCAAATTTCTCAGAAAAAAATACATTGGAGTTTCAAGATTTTGCTGCAAAGTTATGACTGTTATGGTCAACATATTAGCCAAAAGGGAGAATATATAAACAAGGAGTAGAGCTGAAAAAGCACATAGCTGTAGAGGTGAGCTGACTCTAAAACCAGAAAGACTAAACCAGGTCTGGTTGTAAGAAGCCATCTGCAGAATCTGATTTCATTTCAAAACAGAAGAGGTGAATGACCCACAACATAATGTAATAGGAAAAGGACATTGAAAAAAGAGGCATATATCCTTTATACGGCAAGTTTCCCTATCACATGTATTGTTGATTCTCGGAGTCTATTTATTACTTATTCCTGTTTTCCCTGTAGAGAAGGTAATTGGTACACAGGTATTAGACTCCTTAAGGGTTTATCATAAAGACTTCAAAATGATACGTTTTATGCTGATAAACATGGGAGGTATTGTGCGGAACTGAAAAAAAGATTGTATTTAACAAACAGTAAAAAATTTTGTCATATCAATTACATATCATCAGATTGTGGGAGGAATAGAAGGGTTTATTGCCTTAAGACCTCCACCAGCAGTGAACGTGTTTCATCCTTATAGGAAAATAATCATTACAGGCAGATTTGTCTCCGGACTCTTTTCTTTGACAGTACTGTTTTTTGTAGCTACATGAATCAAGCATAAAAAATCATATGCTTATAAGGGAGCATGGTGGCTCAGTGGTTAGCACTGCAGCCTTGCAGCACTGGAATCAAAATCACAGAGGGTGGGTATCCATTCCTCTATTCAAATATGGATCACAGATTGGAATGGTCAAACAAAAAATAAATAAAACTTAGTGTTTATTAATATTCATAAAAAGTGGATATGCCACCAAAAGTGTGAGCTAATCACAGAAAAATCGGCCCTGGGTGTAGGCAAAAATGTGTGCACCGGACTTCAGAACAGACAAACCTCAGCTGCACCCATGATCTGATTCATTGATCTGCATACTCAAAATGGTTCAGTTATTAGTCAATCCCCCCAGTATTGAACCTTCCACACCAAGAGGAAAACCACGAACCACTATTTTCCAGTGTCGGATCCCTTCTATGGGGACTAGTACATATCTCACACCGGTACAGTGATTAGTCTGTGTCTCAAACTTAGATGTTTGACATTAGACTGTGACGGGATAGTATGAACTCTGAGTATTTCCCAATCAGTCACTATCTTACCTAGTCCCACACAAACTCACATGCCTAACCCTAGGAAGCTTCCAGACAAATCACTGCACCGGTGCAAGATATGTACTAGTCCCCATAGAAGGGATCCGACACTAGAAAATTGTGGTTCATGGTTTTTCTCTTGGTGTGGAAGATTCAATACTGGGGGATTGACTAATAACCATTTTTAGTATGCAGGTCAATGAATCAGATCATGGGTGCAGCTGAGGTCTGTCTGTTCTGAAGTCCAGTACACACATTTTTGCCTATATCCAGGGCCGATTTTTCTGTGATTAGCTCACACTTTTGGTGGCACTTGCAGCACTGGAGTCCTGGGTTCGAATCCTGCCAAGGACAACATCTGCAGTGGAGTTTGTATGTTCTCCCTTTGTTTGTGTAAGCTGTGTACCGGGCTGGGCTCTCCAGGATACAGCAAAGTCACAAACAAAGGAAAGCGACTCAAACTCAATTTAGTAAAAACAAGATTTTACTTAGTGTAGTAACACCTCTTTACCAAAAAGAACACTCCCAACTATTTACATACACTCAGCTAGTAAGCTGAGGCCCTGGTGTTTTACATTGTGGTGCCCTTTCATGTGCGGCTCCAATACACTCCAAGCTTTTACCTATCTGCAGGCTGCAACTAACCAGCCGCTTATTACCTTTTTATCACCCTAGTCACAGGAACAATTCAGTGAGTATGATAGGGGCACCGGCGGTACAACACTGGAGCTTACAAACTTATCACGATACCTCTATTCCCCACAAACAAAGTACAACCAAGTAAATATAATAGTAGGTCAGTTTGCAAGCCAAAGAAATGTGACAATGTATAAAATGTCGCTTCTAGACTTCCTCAGAAGCTCCTCTCTGGGAGTTACAACTCTATAAAATTCTCTGAGTCTTAGTCCTTACTACCAAATAGGTAAATAATTCACCAGTAGTGTGGCCTGTGAAGATGAGTATGTCTAACTATTCTAACTACAGGCCCTTACTCAGTCCCAAGCAAAACAATGTAATGCGGTGCATGCACCATTACTTCTCTTACTGATCCGGGTCTGTTGTGTACCTTTTAGTCTTGGTCTGGAACAGCTGGAAGCAGGGCTCATCCAGAAAACAGGCGATCTCACTGACAGGGCCACTTCTCAGCCGGGTCCTTGATAGCAATCTTCAACTTAGGATTCTGTCTGAACAAACCTTGGAACAGTCTCTGGTTTAGCACCACCTTGCTATATTTATGATCCCTTAGGAATCCTTCTTCTCTCACTTCAGTCCTTCTTCTTCTAAAAGCTCAAAGCACACTCCTAAGATGGCTGCCAAACACACTCTACTCCTCCTTCTAGTTCCACCTCTGCAGAACAGGGTCTCCACATCACTACTCCAGGGAATTACAGAATTACAGTCCTTTCCATTTCTGAGGTAACAGTGGCCTCTTGTGGTCAAACAAACAAATGTCAGTTTATAAAAAAAAACTTATTTATAGAAACAGGTGCATTCATAGCATGAGGGCTGTTTCCCCATCTTAAATTTGCATGGGTTTCCTCCCACACTCCAAAGATATACTTATAGGGAATATAGATTGTGAGCCCTATATGGGACAGTGACTGTCAATGTCTGTAAAGCAGAATATGACGGCACTATATAAGTAAGCAAAAAAAAGTAAAAAAGTAATAAAAAAAAATAAAGGGAGTATTCCCATCTTAGGCTTAGGCCCCACATAGCCAAATGCAGCAAAAAAAAAAAAAAACTCCAGAAGAAAATGCAGTGGAAATGCGTCACCTTTTATTTCCACAGAAAATGCCAGTGTTTCCGCAGGTATAATTGACATGCTCAATTTCCAAAAACTCAACGGTTTAGGAAATCGCAGCACTTCTGCTGTGAGCCCACTCTCTTGGATAAAAAAAAAACAACATATATGATTAACCCGTTTAGATGGCTTATTGTAATTTGGAAGACTAATCTGAAAAGTGATGAAGAATTGGCTTTTCAAAAAAAAAAAAAAAAGCCTCCAAAAATGATGATGTGAACAGATGTGAAATCAAAACTGTTTTTTTGTTTTTTTTTTATATCAACACTGTGGTAGTGGCACTAAGAGTGTGCTATAATGGAATGTGATGGACCAGGCCACAAAACATGACTACCTGAGTGGTGGTAGCTGTGGCAACATGTGTGGCAGTGCAGCAGGGACTAATATCATGGACCAGACCGCAGGGCATATCTGCCTGAGCAGTGGCAGTGGAGGTAGCAGTGGTAACATGTTGCAGTGCGGCAGGGAATAATATCATGGACCAGACTGCAGGACATGTCTGGCTGACTGGTGGCAATGGAGGTAGCAGTGGTAAAGTGTTGCAGTGCTGCAGGAATAATATGTTAGACCAGGCGACAGAACATGTCAGACTGAGTGGTGGCAGTGGTGGTAGGCACTAGGCAGCTGTGGCAGCGCAGCAGGGCATAATATGATGGACCAGGCCGCAAGACATGTCTGGCTGAGTGGTGGCAGTGATGATAGATGTTTAGGAGCAGCCAGCATCAGCAGCAGTACAGTAAATGGAATATGATGATAAAGGGAGATGTGCCTGGCAGCTGAAAAAAGCTAGAATATCTTCTGAAATGGAAGGGATTCTATGACCCTACGAACAACACTGGGAGGCAGAAAATATCTCTGTATGGGAGAAAATGCCACATCAATATCATGTTGGCGGAGTGACAATTGACAACATTTCCAGAAAAATTTGGGGCGCATTATCAGTGTACCTGGTCTGGCTGCTAGTTGAAAAATCTGGACTATCTTTCATAAGTGATCACTGTGTCTGTGGTCTGCTGCATGAAGCAATCATTCACCGAATAATGCTGCTCAAACTGACACTCCAGCATGTGAAACACTGCCACTCAATGTGCACTTCACCTTGCAAGTACAGGTGCATCTCAATAAATTAGAATATCTTTGAAACGTTCATTCATTTCAGTAATTCAGTAATACAATCCATAATCAGTGTCTTCCATGATTGTGTGTCCTACTGAACCAGACTGAGGGACCATTTAAAGGCTTAGGAAGCCTTGGCAGGAGACACACTGAATATACAATACTGAACTTTTTTACAATATTCTAATTTTCTTAGATTTGGTTTTCATTATCTGTAATCCATAATCAACATTTACAGAAATAAAACACTTGAAATAGAATACTCTGTGTGTAAAGAATCTAAAAAATATAGGAGGTCACTTTTTTAATTTAATTACTGAAAGAAATAAACGTTTCAAAGATATTCTAATTTATTGAGATGCACCTGTAAGTAGTGAAGTGACAGCGAAAAAGTGACAATTGACACCACCCAACCATGAAAAGGGGGGCAGGGGCATAGAACCAATAGCTTGCCCTTGTGAAGTTGGGGTGGGAAATGATCCAGTTTGTAGGAACTGGAGGATGTGGGTGGGTTCTGCCTGTTTTTGAGAGGATGCACGTCACACCATTTGTATGGGTGCAAGAATAGGGTTCAACATCATCAGGTACAGTAGAGAAAACTCAGATGTGAGAATCAGATGTGAAAATTGAAAATAAATTTATTGGGGTAGATAATCCAAAAATATAATACAGTGACATTTCAGTTGTCACAATGCAACCTTCATCAGGCACGGATTGTGTAAGTATAGAAGGAAAAGGAGCAGTGGCCAAAGGAAAAGCTGGTGAGTTTTCTCTATTGGTTTTGAAACTGTGCCTGCGCTGTACCTGTGAGGTGATGTCAGTACTAGAAAGCACCAGGCCTTGCTGTGTTTCTAGACTGTGGCCTCTGATGCTCAAAACATTGATCCAGTGGGCAATGACAGCTAATGTATTGTTCCCTGCCCATAATTGAGGGTAGTGTGCACCTTTACCCACATGGACATTTACAAGGAGAGGCCCACATGGCTGTCAAGAAGGAACAACTTTCCTCCTTTTTTCTATGGAGTCTGTGCGCTGCCATCAGCTTTCAAAACGCAGTGGATTCCACTAAGTGGCACAGCAGCGACTGCACCGCCAGTAACTTGGCCAGGTGGGAGTTAAACCTGCAGACCTGCTGGATGACTGGGTGCAGATTGAGTGAAGGAGGAGGAGGATAATGTGACATTCCAGGTATGGAATGGATGTGGCCAGTGCCACCACCACCCGAGCTTGACTTAGATCTACCCCAGATCTACCCCTAAGAGTATCCTACACTATGTTTTAAGCCAAGTTAAAGTGGGGTTTTTATCAAATTTGTTCATTCCGAAACAAACCGGATACCTAAGCCACTGCACCCAAACAAGAAATGAATCTTGAGAGGTTTTCCCATCTCTAATCTCTATTTTTGAATATCCTATCCCCTAAAATCCTTATGAAATAAATTAAGATTACATTTGCAACTGAGATGCATTTGTAGCATGGTAGATACATTTAAAGATGTTGTATTTGGTGGATGGGCAGGATATAACAGAGTATGTATAAAGGAGTATGTGAGTACATGTGATGCTGCTGAGCTCATTTAACGTGCATCCTAACCTACACTGACTCTTCTTAAACCATGTACTCTAGTTAAAGTTATCTCTAACAAGCTTAAGAACCCTGTGTACACTTGATGCACTTACTAATAGTGTCTAGGTTTTAGACTATTCCTAAACTAGGCCAGATTTATCAAAGTGTCTAATGCTGTTTGATAAATCTGGCTAGACTGTCTAGTCTAATATTACACCGCTTTTTAGTTGACTTAACAATTTTGGTGCATTTTTGGAGCAGTGTTACAACTTAGGTCATGCCCTTTCCCATGATGCTATACCCCTTTCCAGATAGGCCACACCCCTTTGTCGTAGAAGTTATAAAAGTGCCTAAAACACTTGATAAATGTACACCTTATTCTGGGCACTTGCTAACTGCTGGGTTTTCCCTAGTGGCAAACAATTTGGCTAAGTCCGTTATTTTGAATGGACACAAAAGTCCTGCACCCTGCGTTATTATGTCCGCTTAAATAATGGATATGTGACGAATTTGGTGAAAATGGACACTAAAGGACAACAGATCAAATCTCATTGAAATCAATGGGGTTTTTAATGGATTTTTGACAGATCTGTTAGTGTCTGTTGTTAACATTTTGCAACAGATGCTAGCAACAGACACTACTAAAGGTAGTTTGAACGCCCCCTTATAAGAAATATCATTGTTGTTGTGGGAATACCACTTCAATTAGTTTTCAGATAAGCATTGCAAAAGTTCTAATGTCTATAAATTGATGCTAGTTCAGAAAGCTGGTTACAAAATCAAAAATGATAATCACAATAAACTTGACAAAATTAATACATAACTTTTAATAATGAATCAGATAAAAAGTGCATAAGCCGCACAAAAGTAGAAAGAATTCAACCCTAAGCCAAAATAAATGACCTGTTGGTAGCACAATATTAAATAATCCAAACACAGCAGCCTGGAATGATAAAGATAAATAATAAAAGCTGGTAACCCCAATTTTACTGGAATAAATTCCCTACATGTTGTAGTATGACATGTCCTTGGGATAAATTCAGTCCAGTGTGAAGTGTGTTCTTTTGTGTCTAAATTTGTGTTTCTTTAGATATTTCTTATACCATAGCTGATAAATAGTCTTGAAAGCTTGCCTTGAAACATCTTTTATTTCAGTTAGCCATTAAAAGGTGTCATAACCAGAGATAGATGAACCTTCGTTTTGTTTCAGGTTCAGAAGGCCCCCAGATTTGTTTGAAAAGCAATGAGGAATTGGCAAAAAATTATCCCTTTATGGGAGCAGAATTCCACTCTGACATTGCATTGGTATTGGAAGAAGCAACTGAGTGGCAGTGGCAAGTGGCACTGCCAACTGAAGAATTTGAAGAAAAAATATGTGGCACAGCGTATCTGCCATTTTAAAAGTGAAGTGATATAATTTCTTATACTACAAAAGCTAAATGGGCACTCACCTTCTCGCATTGAGTTTTCCACATTCGTGAGAACTCAAGAAAACCACTATAAATTGCTCACAAGGTGGTATAAAATCCCAGAAGCCTTGTATGCATACAAACTCTCACCAACAAATTTTTGTTGGAGGTATAATAGCCACGTTGGCTCCTTATCACATCTATGGGGGTTCTGCCCACTTCTCACATCATTCTGGCAATCTGTGGAACTTACTTTTACGAAATTATCCACACCATCCATCTCTCTGATGATAGAAAAAGTAGTTTCTGCTCTACCAGACTTAAACTTCAAACCTTCTATATCGGACCTCATGACACACTTAATTCATGAGATTTGCAGATTCAAAGAAATACAGAACTGGATATTGGGGAAACATGCCAAGTTCCTTTAGTCTTGTTACCCTTGGCTTAAACTAACTGGCTTGAAAAAGGCTCACCCCAAACCCTATTGCTGTATGTTGACACCTGACTGTTAACCTAAGAAGTTACAAAAAGCAAGTGAAGTGATAAAAAGAATTGACTTACTAAAAAAGCCATCAAAACTTATGGGAGTAGATGCATCACCAATGAGTGGTAATTACAAGATTTAAGAAAAATTAGTGACACATTATCAACATGCTTTGCCTGCCAGCTGAGAAAGCAAGAATATACTCTGAAATAGAATGTATTCTATGATTGCAAGAATAGCAATTTGCAAGCAGAAAAGAACCTAGATCATCCTGCCAGTTATCCTTCTACGGGAGCAAATGCCACATCAACATATTGTTGGTGCAGAGACAATTTAAAGAATTTCAAGAAAAATTTGGGCACGCTATCATCGTGCTTAGTCTGCCAGATGAAAAAGCTGGACTATTTTCCAAAACTGATCATCATGACTGAGGTATAAACTGTTCTTCTTCTCCTCACAGATAGTTATCCACTCTATTATGTCTGTGGTTTGCTACATGCAGTGATCATTGACCATATACTGCTACTCAAATTGATGCTCCAGCATGTGCAACAGTGCAACTAAATGTAACTATCACCTTACAGTCATGAAATGAGGCAAAGGAGAATAAGTTTTGGCTTGTCATGGTGAAGTTAAAGGTGGAAGATGGTCCAGTGTGGAGAGACTAGAGGAGGCCACATCAACATTGTGTTGGCAATGTGAGTGACCATTTGCAGAATGTCAATTTTGGGTACATCAGCAAGCCTGGCCTGCCAGTTGTAAAAGCTAAAATATCTTCTGAAATGAAAAGGCTTCTATAACCCTGATAACAACATTTGGGAGGCAGAAAATAACCAGGATGATCCTGCTGATTATCCCTGTATGGGAGAACATGCCACATTTTCAAGAAAATGCCACTACTACCTCCACCAACACTCATGTCTTCCACCTCTACCTCTTCTACATCCAAACAACACTGTCAGTTCTCATCCATCTCATCAAAAAGAGGATGAAGAGGTTGTCTTGCCTTAGCAGATGCCGCATGACTACTAAAGAATGGAACCTGTGTCAAGGAGGAAGACATGGTTGAAAGACAGCATGGTAAGTTACAGGTTGAGGGGAGAACACACAGAAGCCTGACTCAACATGTGTGGTTCATTGCTTTCAGAAATGTCTTTATTCTTAGGAAGTTCGAACACTTTGGGGCTGTCAAGACCAGAAGTAGTTTTGCTGTTGCCATACAACATCTTATTGCTAGCAGTAGTACTAGCACATGTGTCTTCTCATCCCCCCTCCTTTTGCCTTTCCCCTGTCCTGTTTTTTCCAGTCATTTTGATGCACACTGCTAAATTATAATAGTGATTGGCAACAATTCTGACACTGTGTTTATTTTTATTTATTTTTTACAAACAAGAAAAACGTTTTTCAAGAAAAATAGCAAAGCACTACTCACCTGGCCAGTGAGTATTATTAGACTAGAACTGCTTCAATCACCTTATATTTTTTAACTGTGTTAAAATGGTTGCAGTTTGTATGTATATTGGATAATAAAAAAAAATCCTTAATAAATGTATGATTTTTTTTAGATTAGCAAGCTTTCAAGTTTCACACTGTTTATCTGGAATAAACACTTAAATAACAAAGTTTTTGTTTAGATTAGCACAGACTACAATAAAAAATACTTAACATATTTATTTTTAGATTTGCCCAGGTGGAATCAGTGCTTTGCTGTTAGAACAGCAGTTTGTACGTATTTAATAGAAAAAAAATTAAATTCTTAACAAAAGATTTTCACTAGTAGGAATGACTGTCAGTAAAAAGTATGTTTAAACATTTTGTATACAGCAGCACAGATATGCCCCCTCACTCCTATCTATGATTTCTATCACTAATCTTCCTGTAATGGCTGAAATCTTACTAAATTCTCCTATTCCTAACTATTGCTTTTAATTGTTAAGCTTTTCATATCTGAGTGCTCTGTATGATGCAGTGAGATGAGACCCCTCCCTATTAGAGGCTGACAGCTGATGTTAGGTGACTACTATAACAGGAAGACTTTCACAGTAAATTGTGTCTTTCCTGCTCAATGCGTGACAGAGGCCATTTTTGTTTGTCTTACATGAATCGGCATTTGATCAGTTTATTAAAACACGAACAATTTTAAATATTTGGGTAGAACTCAGTTTGTGACGAATCACCCATATCTATTCATATCTCCAAGACTGCTATTTTGTTTTCTTATTCTGAGCAAAAAGAAATTTTTCAACTTGGTAACACAGTGCCAAATATTTTTATTTTTGCTATTTAAGTTGTATGATCTGTAGTTTATCTAAAAACAAATATATAGTGTAGCCCTATTTGGGGGGGGGTATGAGTATTATCCCTCCCGCAACAGACTCTGGCGCTGACCTGTGTGTATAATGGGACCTGAAGCCTTCGCTGAAGGGAAGAGTGGGAACATATATGAAATATATCAGTGCCTCCACCCAGGATAGAGCCTCTGTATTACAGGGAGGATCTCTTCCTGGGACTTACCCATGAAGTACAGTTAGTAGCCTTAACAAGGATCACTGTACTAATCTCACAGTCTGAAGAATACATACAGATACCACATAAGGTTATAACAGTAGCTTTATAAGAATCAACAGGGTAGTAATACATACATACAATATACTCAGAACACAGCAATACTACAACAACCAGCAAGTCCTCAACCGTCTTAGGTTATATACCCGGGTATATATATAGATATATAGCAAGAGTCCAGTGCACAATACCTCCAGGCAACAGAAGAGATGCAGGGGCCCCTGTGGATGACTGTGGATCCTCGGATTCTTCCAGGAGATGACAGACAGCCGATCAGGAGATGATGATGATGATGGTGAGATTCTTCACAGGCAGCAAACAGGGCGACGGTGACGGCAGTAGATGCAGGCCTGACTACCCTAACACTGAGTCCTTAACCTGCCAGCTAAACTACTAGTGCCACCGGGCCTCTAACTAGCTAGTTGGCCTTCGGAAGCCTAACCTATCACTGCCCTGAACTATATATATATATGGATCCCTAACTATGGTTACTAGCTAGGTCCTGTGAGTATATAGGGGGTAACACATACCTAACTATATACTGTGAAGTAAAGAGGAACAAGTGGCTCTTAGACTCCCCCAGACATAACATGTCTGTCTCAGCAGCTCTGCTCACATCTCTCCCCCCAGCAGCTCTGCCTCACATGTGTCTGACTCACTGTATTTACAAAACAAAACTTGCACTAAATGCCTGGGGTCTCTGAAGCCAAACTGCAGGGGCAAAGAAGCCAGATACATTATATACTAGTAGAAATGGCAGTTCCCTACACTCTCCCTCTGGTGAAATCTTTACGTCACGTCAAAGACATACAAAGTCATAGTATACAGTCAACATTACCAATGACAATATCAATATGGTTGCTTTTGCATTTACAGAGTCACAACAGGTTAATAGGTATACATGCCAGCAGGAGCGAAAATTGGTAACATATTGACCAAAGTGGACACTGCACCCACCCAAGCATGGTATAAATGAGGCTGAGTAGTAAATCTGGGGTCCCCCAAACTATCATATGTCAGCATAGGTGGAGGGTGTCTAATTCTCTCTCCTCTCCGTACCTCTCTCTGAGGTAAACTAGCATGTCCAGGCCCTAAACTAGGGTTGTCTGCCATGGGAGGGGATGGTGCTGGTGGCGTAGGAGAGCTAGATCCCTGCTCATCTGTAGACACAGATCTAGGTACGAATTCTGGAGTTTGAGGGTTCATAGGTCTCCCTGAAGGAGAAGATACTGGTGATCTAGGAACTTCAGGAGCCACAGTCCAATCACTCTCAGGAGTTTCAGGAAGGTCAGGTGGAATATCGGCTAAGGACTGTGGAGAATCGCAGGCCGAGCCATCATTGGAGATATCCATACCATCAATCTGAGGTACAGGCAACAAATGATTTCTATGCCAAGTCCTGATCCTCCCGTCCCGTCCTTTTATCTTGTAGACTGGTATTCCAGGCAACCGATCTACCACTGTAAAGAGTTCACTCCGCCATCGATCAGCCAGCTTATGTTTTGCAGATGCTCCCAAATTCCGTAGCAGAACATGGTCCCCAGGGTTCAATTCTCGGTATCTTACTCGAAGATCAAATCTCCTTTTATTTCCTTCATTCACTTTGGCCGCATTTTCCTCAGCCAGCTGATAAGCACTCTTAAGCGTTTCTTTCAAACGTGCCACGTATCGGTAATGATCTCGATGACTGATACCATCGGTAGAGACTCCCAACAAGATGTCAATAGGTAGCCTAGGCTCTCTTCCAAACATCAGAAAGTATGGTGAATATCCTGTGCTCTCATGCCTTGTACTATTATAGGCATGCACCATAGCCTCCACTTTTCGACTCCAGGATCGCTTATCCTCAATTCGTAAGGTACCAAGCATATCAAGTAAAGTCCTGTTAAATCTTTCAGGAAGGGCATCTCCCTCTGGATGGTAAGGCGTCGTCCGACTTTTGCGGATGTTCAACAACTGAAGTAACTCTTTGATCAGGTTACTCTCAAAATCCCGGCCTTGATCAGAATGCAACCGGTGTGGTAAGCCATAATGGATAAAATACTTTTCCCAAAGCACTCTTGCAACAGTGACTGCTTTTTGATCCTTAGTCGGAAAGGCTTGAGCATATCGTGTGAAGTGATCAGTCACCACCAATACATTTCCAAATCCTCTGGAGTCGTTGTCAATACAAAGGAAGTCTATGCAGACAAGATCCATGGGGCCCGAACTCTTCAAGTGTCCCATGAAGGCCGCTCGAACCGGGACAGTCTTCCTCTGCAAACATCTGCGACAGCACCTACACAGACGAGTCACGGTATCTCTCATTTTGGGCCAGTAGAATCGGTCTTGTATTAGGCCATAAGTCTTCTCAGGTCCCAAATGACCATGATAATCATGCAGACTTCGGAAAATCATCTTCTGAAAGCAGCTTGGAATAACTAGTTGGCGCCTTCCAGGGTGATCATGATACAGCACCACACGATAAAGTAGGCCATTGTCTATTTCAAACTTCTCCCAATCTCGTAGAAGTTGACTGCATTCAGAGGGTAGGGACGTCTTTAACATTTCTCTGTCTTGAGAACTCACTGCTTGATAAAGAGGTCCAATTAAAGGATCAGTCTTTTGACTCCAGATCATTCGCTTTGAAGATATAGAACAACTCTCAAAGGATCCTAAAGCGGCAGGGTAGGCAAACATGTCTGGTACAGCTTCGGGACCTCCCCCAATAGAGTCAATAAGCCGAGTTTCAGAAAAGGCTACTCGGTCTTCAACTACAGCAGCCATGGCACACAAAGCTCCTACTCCAGGACTTGGCACTTCTTCCCATTCATCCACTACTTCCGGACTAGGTAATCCAGGCCGTCTTGATAGAGCATCTGCCCCAATGTTCTTAGGCCCCGATTTATACTTGAGTGTGAATTGGTAGTTGGATAAAGCTGCCAACCAGCGATGTCCTGTAGCATCGAGCTTAGCGGTTGACAAAACGTATGTCAGTGGATTATTGTCTGTTCTTACTTCAAACGTGGCTCCGTATAAATAGTCATGTAATTTATCAACAATGGCCCACTTGAGCGCCAAAAACTCCAATTTATGTACTGGATAATTTTTCTCGCTGGGAGAAAGACTTCGACTTATGAAAGCTATGGGCCGTAACCCGGCCGGGTATTCTTGGTGCAGCACGCCACCTAATCCTTCAAAGCTGGCATCTACATGTAGCACATATGGCTTCTGTGCATCAGCATAAGCCAGAACGGGAGCTTCTGTCAATTTCTTCTTCAACAACTTAAATGCTTCTTCACAATCCGCAGTCCACCTATCGCCAAAAAGGCTTTTGGAAGACCCTTTCTTCTTTCCCGGATCTCCTGCATCACTCTTCAACAGGTCGAGGAGGGCTCGAGCAATTTTTGAATATCCTTCCACAAATCGTCGATAGAATCCACAAAACCCCAAGAAAGATTGCAACTCCGTAATATTTTGCGGTCGGGGCCAATTCACCACAGCTTCAATCTTACCAGGATCGGTAGAAACTCCTTCAGCAGAAACAATATGACCTACATAAGTGACCGAAGATCTACAAAATTTGCATTTGTCAGCCGACAACTTCAGCCCCTCTTCTTTTAAGCGATGGAGTACTCTCATGAGTCGTTCTTCATGTTCTTCCAGCGTCTTTCCAAACACAATAATGTCATCAAGATATACAAGGCATTCCCGGGGCACTAAATCACCTAACACTCTTTCCATCAACCTTTGGAACGTTGCTGGCGCACCTTTTGTACCTTGCGGCATACGAGTGAACTGAAAGAAACCCAAGGGGCATATGAAGGCTGTCTTTTCCTGATCCTCAGGTGCCATTGGGACTTGATAGTATCCCGATCTTAGGTCCAGCACTGGGAACCAACAGTTTCCATTCAGAGCTTCCAGAGCTTCTTCAATTCTCGGCAGTGTATACTGATCAGGTAAGGTTCTCCGGTTCAGAGTTCTGTAATCCACACATAGGCGAATTGCTCCAGATTTTTTTCTTACCACCACAATAGGTGAGGCATAGGGGCTCTTACTGTCCACAATGATCCCCTGACCTTTCATTTGCTGTAGAGTCTGTCTTAACTCATCAACATCCTTTGGAGCAACTCTCCGTGGTCGCTCCCGGAAGGGAGTAGAATCGGTCAATCGGAAAGTGTGTTGAGCACTTTTAGCACAACCTACATCCATATCATCCATGGAGAACACTTCCGATAATTCAGACAACTTCTGTCTCAGTCGCTGATTCCAGGCCTCTGGTAAATGTGGATCACTCAAGTCAAGATTGAGATTAGGGATTGCATCTCGGATTTGAATCCTGCACACTTCAGCGTATGGATTTACTCCAAGCACAGGGTAGCAGTGGGCCACATTCTGGTATGGTCCAATTACAATCGGATGCGGTGAACAGTTCCTCACTGTCACACAGGTAGATAACTCCACTTTATTTCTCCAGTCCTTTCTCTCTGGGATCACCATCCAGCCATTCTGGTTAATCATTTCTTCAGGGGTTTCCATAAGGACATAACTCCCCCCTTCAAGCAAATCGGGAGCAATGCTGGAGGCTACTCTCAGAACTCTCTCCCCGCCGGCAGGAACTTCCACGGTTCTCTCACCGATATGATATACCATTCCATGTCGATAGCCAGTAGACAGGGCATCACAGAGTTCTCTAAGATCAGAAGATATATTCACCGGCTGAGCTGCAGGGTTCCAATCTCTTCCAAGAAACTTCTGAAAAGCATAATGCACTGCGGGACAATTAGTGCCAAGTATCACAGGAGCTGCACAAGAATCCCCTGTATCAGGACAGACAAGAGCCGTAATCTTCATGGGAGCGACAATCTGATCTTCTAATTCAGGGACAGCTATAACTACTTGTAGGCTGCCATCTACAGGATATGATCCTGAATTAAGCCCCCACAATTTCATTTGTCCTGTAGACTGAAGAGGTATATCCCTCAGATACTTTTGGTAGAACGAGCGATAAATCAGGGTCACTTGAGATCCTGTATCAAACAGGGCAGGAGCGGCATGACCATTGACAGTGACTTTGACAACGGACCTGGAGCCCGCGATAGCGCCTCTGGTATTTACTCGGCCCGCCTTCCTTTGGTGTCTTTGATTCTGAATAGAGAAGACAGCACTGTGTCCCAATCCCTCACTGTCCTCCGTACACTGTCTGGCAGTATGGCCCGTCTGACCACATTTATAACAGGTTCTAGCATCCTTCCTCCGTTGAGTGGCAGTGGGTGGAGTGGCGGACTGTCTAAGTTCTGACCGCTCCGCTGGTTTGTCCTTGTTTGAATTAGGAACAACATCTTCTTTAGAGATGCTTTTCGCTTTCTTAGGGGTACTAAAACTAATGTCAGCTTCTTGTTTCTTCACTAACTTCATTAAGTCAGGAAATGGAAGGACTCTATCAGATAGTAAGACCTTGAGTACTTGAGCAAGAGGATGATGAGGTTGTAACCCTCTCACCAACTGACTGGTTCTCATAGCGTCTACCTCTGAAGTAGATATAGCTGCGTGGTACACCAGACGTGAAAGAAGTAGCTGTAAACGGTTAATAAAAGTAGAGACATTTTCCCCTTCTTTTTGACGAACCATTCGGTAATCAGCAACCATCTGGGCAAGGTCATAGTATGGCTCAAAGTGATCAGACAGTACTTGTATATAGTCCAATGCACTCACTCCTTCATGAGAGTCTCTGTACAAGCGGATCAATTCTGCAGCAGGAGACCGCAAACTTTCACTGATACGCTGCCGCTTGCCTTCTTCAGAGCAAGACCATTCCTTCAGGCATTGGAGAGTATGTTCTTTCCATATCTCAAAGTTTTCCCCCCCTTGTGGTACTGGGACATTACCAGAGAATACTTTTAGTTTCTTGTAGTGAGTGGCCTGCAGGCCCTGAGCTAACATTTCAGTCAGCCTGGCTAAAGTGCTAATAGCACTGTCACTAGAGGAACTGCTAGCGACGGCCATACTGGGGGGGTAACTGGCTGAGCGGGGTTCTTCCTTTACCTGAACCAGGGGAGGAACAGGCGGTCGGTAATCCCATGTAGTAGCTAGTGGGAGGTTCCCCTCTGAGCTATATCGCTTCTCCATATCAATGACTATTCCCACTTCTAAATCTCAGCAGTGCCTCCAAATGTAGCCCTATTTGGGGGGGGTATGAGTATTATCCCTCCCGCAACAGACTCTGGCGCTGACCTGTGTGTATAATGGGACCTGAAGCCTTCGCTGAAGGGAAGAGTGGGAACATATATGAAATATATCAGTGCCTCCACCCAGGATAGAGCCTCTGTATTACAGGGAGGATCTCTTCCTGGGACTTACCCATGAAGTACAGTTAGTAGCCTTAACAAGGATCACTGTACTAATCTCACAGTCTGAAGAATACATACAGATACCACATAAGGTTATAACAGTAGCTTTATAAGAATCAACAGGGTAATAATACATACATACAATATACTCAGAACACAGCAATACTACAACAACCAGCAAGTCCTCAACCGTCTTAGGTTATATACCCGGGTATATATATAGATATATAGCAAGAGTCCAGTGCACAATACCTCCAGGCAACAGAAGAGATGCAGGGGCCCCTGTGGATGACTGTGGATCCTCGGATTCTTCCAGGAGATGACAGACAGCCGATCAGGAGATGATGATGATGATGGTGAGATTCTTCACAGGCAGCAAACAGGGCGACGGTGACGGCAGTAGATGCAGGCCTGACTACCCTAACACTGAGTCCTTAACCTGCCAGCTAAACTACTAGTGCCACCGGGCCTCTAACTAGCTAGTTGGCCTTCGGAAGCCTAACCTATCACTGCCCTGAACTATATATATATATGGATCCCTAACTATGGTTACTAGCTAGGTCCTGTGAGTATATAGGGGGTAACACATACCTAACTATATACTGTGAAGTAAAGAGGAACAAGTGGCTCTTAGACTCCCCCAGACATAACATGTCTGTCTCAGCAGCTCTGCTCACATCTCTCCCCCCAGCAGCTCTGCCTCACATGTGTCTGACTCACTGTATTTACAAAACAAAACTTGCACTAAATGCCTGGGGTCTCTGAAGCCAAACTGCAGGGGCAAAGAAGCCAGATACATTATATACTAGTAGAAATGGCAGTTCCCTACACTAGTATAGATTTTCAGAGCAAAAATCAGTTTAACAAGTAATCAACTTTACAAGAACAGAAAGGAGCATTTTCACTCACTTTATGCAAAATGTATTGAAACCACAGTGACAATTCAGGTAGTTTTTAAGTAAATCACCACATTTTGTAGCTGTGTTTCAATTTCCAGCACAGTTGGTTGATATGGACTGTTGTGCAGTAGAAAGACTAAGAAATCTATATTCTTTTGTTCTTAGGGTCAATGGGATTCCCAGAGTCTGAACCCGGTGATCATCATAGTGATATTTGGATGTATCTACACTTATCCTATCTCAGTTTTGTTGAAGGATTCCAATTTGTCTAAAAACCAATTCAACACAATATCACAACATTCTAACAAACAAGGTAACAATTTACCTTTGTTGTATTTAGAAAAGCATCTTAACTTGTAATATAAATGTCCATATATCTGGATACATTCAGCCAAGAAGACAGGCAAGGGAGGACATATCTGTACCATGACATTCAAGGATACAAATATGCCCTTTAGGCTGAGGCCCCATGTTGCGGAAAAGATGCTTTTTTGTTGCAGATTTTGCTGCAGTTTTTTGAGCCAAAGCCAGGAGTGGATTTAGCAGAAGGGAAATGTATTAGTGCTTCCTTAATATTTTCCATTCTTTTTCAAGCCACTCTTGACTTTGGCTCAAAAAACACAGCAAAATCTACAACAAAAAAAGCTGCTTTTCCACAATGTGGGGCCTTAGCTTTAGAGTATTTTGGGCGTTCCATGAGTACAAAGCCTATGCACAGAAAATAGACCCATGGTTTTATATGCTACAGTTTACACTATGGTTTTCCCATATACAGTGGAAAAAAAAGTATTTAGTCAGCCACCAATTGTGCAAGTTCTCCCACTTAAAAAGATAAGAGAGGCCTGTAATTGACATCATAGGTAGACCTCAACTATGAGAGACAAAATGAGAAAACAAATCCAGAAAATCACATTGTCTGATTTTTAAAGAATTTATTTGCAAATTATGGTGGAAAATAAGTATTTGGTCAATAACAAAAGTTTATCTTAGTACTTTGTTATATATCCTTTGTTGGCAATGACAGAGGTCAAACATTTACTGTAAGTCTTCACAAGGTTGGCACACACTGGTATGGGCATGGGCCAACGATGGTATGTTGGCCCATTCCTCCATGCAGATCTCCTCTAGAGCAGCGATGTTTTGGGGCCGTCGCTGGGCATCACGGATTTTCAACTCCCTCCAAAGGTTTTCTATGGGGTTGAGATCTGTAGACTGGCTAGGCCACTCCAGGACCTTGAAATGCTTCTTACAAAGCCAATCCTTCATTGCCCTGGCGGTGTGCTTGGGATCATTGTTATGTTGAAATACCCAGCAATGTTTCATCTTCAATGCCCTTGCTGATGGAAGGAGGTTTGCACTCAAAATCTCACGATACATGGCCCCATTCATTCTTTCATGTACATGGATCAGTCGTCATGGTCCCTTTGCAGAGAAACAGCCCCAAAGCATGATGTTGCCACCCCCATGCTTCACAGTAGGTATGGTGTTTTTTGGCTGCAACTCAGCATTCACTCTCCTCCAAACACGACAAGTTGTGTTTCTACCAAACAGTTCTACTTTGGTTTCATCTGACCATATGACATTCTCCTAATACTCTTCTGGAACATCCAAATGCTCTCTAGCAAACTTCAAACGGACCCGGATATGTACTGGCTTAAGCAGGGGGACATGTCTGGCACTGCAGGATCTGAGTCCCTGGCGGCGTAGTGAGTTACTGACGGTGACGGTAGCCTTTGTTACATTAGTCCCAGCTTTCTGCAGGTCATTTACTAGGTCCCCCCGTGTGGTTCTGGGATTTTTGCTCACCATTCTTGTAATCATTTTGACCCCACGGGGTGAGATTTTGCGTGGAGCCCCTGAATGAGGGAGATTATCAGTGGTCTTGTATGTCTTCCATTTTCTAATTATTGCTCCCACAGTTGATTTCTTCACACCAAGCTGCTTGCCTACTGCAGATTCAGTCTTCTCAGCCTGGTGCAGGTCTACAATTTTGTTTCCGGTGTCCTTCCACAGCTCTTTGGTCTTCACCATAGTGGAGTTTGGAGTGTGACTGTTTGAGGTTGTGGACAGGTGTCTTTTATACTGATAATGTCAAACAGGAGCCATTACTACATTTAATGAGTGGAGGACAGAGGAGCCTCTTAAAGAAGAAGTTACAAGTCTGTGAGTGCCAGAAATCTTGCTTGTTTGTAGGTGACCAAATACTTATTTTCCACCATAATTTGCAAATAAATTCTTAAAAAATCAGACAATGTGATTTTCTACATATGTTTTCTCATTTTGTCTCGCATAGTTGAGGTCTACCTATGATGTCAATTACAGGCCTCTCTTATCTTTTTAAGTGGGAGAACTTGCACAATTGGTGGCTGACTAAATACTTTTTTTCCCCACTGTATACCCATGGTCAATTTGGAAAAAATTGCAGCATACACTACTGCAGTCTGTTTTGTGGAGGACATACAGGTGCATCTTAATAAATTAGAATATCTTTGAAATGTTTATTTCTTTCAGTAATTAAATTAAAAAAGTGATCTCCTATATTTTCTAGATTCTTTACACACAGAGTGTTCTATTTCAAGTGTTTTATTTCTGTAAATGTTGATTATGGATTACAGGTAATGAAAACCCAAATCTAAGAAAATTAGAATATTGTAAAAAAGTTCAGTATTGTAAATTCAGTTTGTCACCTGCCAAGGTTTCCTAAGCCTTTAAATGGTCCCTCAGTCTGGTTCAGTAGGACACACAATCATGGAAGACGCTGATTATGAATTGTATTACTGAATTACTGAAATGAATGAACGTTTCAAAGATATTCTAATTTATTGAGATGCACCTATAGATTTAGTGACCATTGGAGAAAACTCTCTTTGATGCCTTCCAAATCTATCTCCACTGTGAATGTGCAAATTAAATCACATATAAAAAAAAAATCGTCCAAATGCAGGTGCAATGTACACAATTTTTAGTGTGATAGTCTAAAAAAAGCTTTAAAGGAAAATCAGAGTAGCAATGCTTGCCTCAATTGCTCCAAAATTTTAGCATAAAATTCTGGCAAAAAGTAAGGTAACTATAGTAATACAGTAGGTGGTGTAACTTAGGCCAGACAGTCTAATGAAGCATCAGATTTATTATTCAGAAAGAGCAACATCTATAAATTTGGCACATTTTAGACAGCCTATCTAGGGTCAAAATGTCTGGTTATTAGCAAATGTTGGCCAATATTGTTACACAAATTCAAGTAAATAATGAATTTAACTTCATAAAATTAAGTGTTATTACTTATTTTATGCCATGTATGACCATTTGGTTTCTCAGGTTATAGATTAAAGGTGGTAAGAGAGGACTCTACAAAATACTGTGGAAGACAGCCATAGTTTTCTCAAGACTGGTAGATACATTTTCTGCTGGGCAAACATAAATAAAGATAAACATCCATTTTTAATTGACATAGCAGTGTGATGAGCAACCAGAGTGCATTTTTCATCTTCAAGTAGATTCATAAAACTGAGCAAATGATAAAGCAATAGGAAAACATGTAGGAAAAATAAATCTATAATAGTCATATAACATTGCTGCACCATTCTATGTGGAAAAATAGAAAAACCGCTGGGATGAACTCCAAATCCCAATACTCATGCACAAATGACAAAGTTCCTACAGAATTGCAAATACCAATATAACTAGGAGTTTTGTAACAATTACAACACAAGAATTTTCAAATCTTCTAGCTTCTTTGTTTAATAAAAAATATGTAATTTTTCTAATGCTAAACATAAAGTATATACAGTTGTTGGTTTCTGCAGCTTATTTTCTATACCAAGAGGTGGACTGGCCATATATTTTACAAGAAAAATTCCCAGTGGGATAATCTTTTTTATTACACATTGGACCGTCTGACTTGCCTTCTCATCCCATGTATAAATCATGCTTATTATTTATACTTTTTTCACTTAATATTCTTTGAACAGAATTTCAAGATTTTATCAGTAGAGTTTAGTGAGCGTGAACAATGAGCCATTGAGAAATCGGCTCACTCATGTAATTCCAACTTCTCTCCACATAGAATACATGTGCAACAAGTATAAATTATGATAAGCACTTTACTCTCTATGCCTTGTGACCGTAACCTACCTCCTGCAGAGATAGCAGCCCTCCCTGACCTGTGATTGGGACACAGCATCTCTGTCCCTCATGCAACTGGTTTGAGACACTTCTCCTGGTATTTCACCTCAAGATCTGCATGTAGACATATGAGTTATACCTGATTCTGTACTGGTATCTTGTATATTGCACAGACTAAGAGTAAGTAGGGTTATATACGTATTTGAGTGCCGATGCAATCTTTACATACATTGGCGGGAGTATTGTGATATTTCCCGCAATATGATTATTTATATTATGAAAAATATTAGCATTAAGATTATGGTCACCACACTTTGGTTTAACTGACCTGAACTTACATCCACATAGTCAGAATATTCTAATACCTAAAGCAAACCTTGAGCTATACTAAGAATTATTTACTTTACTCCACCAGGAGGCATACAGTTTAGAAGGCTTCAGTCTCTCAGTGTGAGAACACAGTGTAATGCTTACTGTATCTCATAGTCTTACCTAACTAGCCCATGCGGTTCATGTTTAATGGCATTTTACCCAAATCAACCCTTTACCTACATATGTTGGTCCCGTCTTCTGCCAATTTAACCCATCTATAACATGGGGCCACTTCTAGATTTTTTCCAGGGCTTATTTTCCAATATGCCCCTCACTTTGTACATCCATGTTGCATTTTTTTAAAGCAAGCTGAAGTGATTTTCTCTACTTTAGAAATTATTATAGTGTATATTACTAAAATATGCCATCACTTCCTCATCAGAGGTGATCTGATTGCCAGGACTCCCAAGATCCACAAAATAAAAGGTTTGCAGCACTGTGTAAGTAGCAAATAATACCTGCATTTCTTCTTTTCAGAGCAGCACTCCTATTCACTAATGCAGAAAATTACAACACTGGTCTATTCATTTCAATGAAACTATGTTGTAGTACCATACATAGATAATGGTTGCAAGTACTGTTGTGCAGGAAAAAAAAAGTCCAAGAAACCACTGACCTTTTGGTTCCAAAACAAACAGGGGTCCCAGAGATTGTACCCACACATCATCATAGGGATAAAAAATAACATTAAATGATACAAATGGCTATTTAAGTGAAAACTGCATCAAAACAAAAACATTATTTTATTTAATTTAGGAAAACAAACATGAAAGGTATCTGCACTTACTATTTATTAGGAACAATGTTGTTACACAAATTTATTTAAACAATTAATATAATTCATCTCAAAAACTGTAGTATTATTTTAAGTGTTATTTGTTTTAAGCCATGTTTGCTTGATTTCTCAAGGTATAGATTAATGGTTGTATTAGAGGACTTAAGATACTGTTGAAGATAGCCACAGTTTTCTCATTACTAGTAGAGACATTTCCTGCCTGACGAACATATATAAAGATACAACATCCATAAATAAGTGACACAGCAATAAAGTGTGATGAACAAGTGGAGAACATTTTCCATCTTCCACTAGATCAGGGGTCGGCAACCCCTGGCACGCGTGCCAAGAGTGGCACGTGAGGCTTATTCCCCTGGCACGGCAGCCCGAGTCCTCACCCAGCAGCTTTGATCGGACCAAACACGGCCGAAACGAAGCTGCTATTATTATACTGTAGGGTCTCTTCAGACCCCCACTATAATAAGCGGAGACTTAGGAGAGGTGAAGAAACGTAAAAAACAATGATACTCACCTTGTTCCCTGCGCTACGCGGTGGCTGTGCGATCTGCCGGCACTTCTGACAGCTGACAGGGGTCATGTCTGGCGTCATTACGCATGCATCATTACGCGACGTGACCCCAGAGACCCAATCAGCGGCAGAAGCGCCGAAGAGAACAGAGCGGCTGCGGAGCGTGGAATGGTGAGTTCATTGTTTTTTTATGTTTGTCCCCTCTCTTGGTCCTGCACTTACTGTACTCGGAAGTCTGAGAGCTATGGGAACTTATACCGTGTGCAGGGGCCGCTATAGGACATGATACCGTGTGTGCGGACCGCTATGGGACCTGATACCGTGTGCAGGGACCGCTACAGGACATGATACCGTGTGCGGGGACCGCTATAGGACCTGATACCGCGTGCGGGGACCGCTATAGGACCTAATTCCGTGTGCGGGGACCGCTATGGGACCTAATACCGTGTGCGGGGACCGCAATGGGACCTAATACCGTGTGCGGGGACCGCTATGGGGCATAATACTGTGTGCAGGGACTACTATGGGACCTAATACCGTGTGTGGGGACCGCTATGGGACCTAATACCGTGTGCGGGGACCGCTATGGGACCTAATACCGTGTGCGGGGACCGCTATGGGACCTAATACCGTGTGTGGGGACCGCTATGGGACCTAATACCGTGTGCGGGGACTGCTATGGGACCTAATACCGTGTGCGGGGACCGCTACGGGGCATAATACTGTGTGCAGGGACCACTATGGGACCTAATACCGGACCGCTATGGGACCTAATACCGTGTGCAGAGGCTGCTATGGGACCTAATATCGTGTCTTGGGGCCACTATATGACATAATACGGTGTGTAGGGGCCACTATGTGACATAATATGGTGTGCAGAGGCTGTTATGGGATATAATACCTTGTGCAGGGGCCACTATGGGACATTATTCTGTATAACGGTGTGTTTTATGCATTAAGGATGTGTTTTTGCACAGAAAACACAGGCATTTTTTTTTTGTGCAAAAATGCACCATGTGAACACAGTTTTACATTGAAGTAAAAGTTCCAGTGGCCTAAGACTATATCTGCATCCAGATACATAGCGTGTATTCACCATAAGGATGCCGCCAAACGGTGCTCCTGGACACATACATTTACCACTAATTGGCAGCTGCACATGGACTTTCATTGCTTCTAATCGGAAAGTACAGGAGCGTCCCAGGAAATAGCAGTAAACGCATGCGTCCTAAAGCATCTGGTGGCAGCACTTCTGTGTTATGGTTTGTGGTATATGACTTTAGTTTAGGGGTCGTCAGACTTACAATTATTGACCGGCACTCCGAGTACCTCAGCTTCGATTTTTTAATTAAAATCGGCACGCCGAACAAAAAAGGTTGCCTACCCCTGCACTAGATGATGGGATAAGTAAGACTGTTGAAATGATAAAACAATAGGAAGATAGTGTAGGAAGAAATGAACCTAAAATGGTGACAGATGCAAAACAAGAAAATAGTTTCTCAACCACATTAATATTAGAGCAGGATAAATGTAATAATGCAGAACCATCACAGAAGAAATGGTCAATAACAACATTGCTACTGCACCAATCTAGCTGTGAAATGAGATAAACCACCGGGATGAACTCCGAAAAACCCAATACCCATGCACAAATGACAAGTTTCCTGCAGAGTTGGATGGGTAGTAGAGTGTTATATCGTAGAGGGTGACAAATGGCAAAATACCGGTCAAGTGACAGGAATGCCAAAGTATAGAACACTGTGCACCCAAGAGAGACATAGATGTACAGTTGGAAAATACAGCCAACGTGTGATATTGATTCATTTCCACTTACAAAGATGACTAGCAGTTTGGGAATTGTACAACAGGAAAGACAGAGGTCTAAAATTGCCAAATTTCTCAGGAAAAAATACATTGGAGTTTGAAGATTCTGCTGTAAACAAGGAGTAGAGCTGAAAAAACACATAGCTGTAGAGGTGAGCTGACTCTAAAACCAGCTAGATAAAACCAGGTCTGGTTGTAAGAAGTCATCTGCAGAATCTGATTTAATTTCAAAACAGAAGAGGTAAATGGGCATTGAAAAAAGAGGCAAATGAATCCTGTGCATATGTTATTCAACATTTTCACATCAAATGTACTGCTCATTCTATTTAGATCTGAGATTTATTGACTATTTGTATTTCTCAAAGGTTTTCCTTCTAGTGAAAGCAATTTGTGCCCTGGAGTCATACTCCTAGAGGAATTGTTACAAAGACTTATTATTAATAAACATGGGAATTAGGAAATGCTATTATATTAACATTTAAAGAATAGTCATAAGAAAAGATAAATATAGGAATCTTAAATAATCACTAACTTTTTAGACAATTTGCATCATTTAAAAAAAGCATAGGATTTTGAACCAAAATGTACTTTATTTAAAAATCTTGCTGTTTTTGCTTAAAATTCCTGAAATGCCTGAAGTTCCTGTAACTAGGTTTCTCCCTTCTTGCTAACTTGCTGTTCATTCCCTGTTGCTAGGAAAGTTCTGTCTTTAGAAACCGGTAGGCTCATGATCAGAACACATTAAGTGGAGGGAGAAAGGGCAGGCCTCTCTTCACAGCATCTACATGTTTCTACATAGTTTTTACCTGTACACTGCTTAGAGAGGAGCCTTCAACATTTCACACCACACAGATGGTGTAGAGAGAATCTATATACTTCTATCTACTTTTGACTTAGCAAGCAGCATCCCTTAGTGTGCTCAGATCTCTCTTTTTTGCATCATAACCTGTATCCACAACCAAATGTGACCTGTATTTCCTAAAAACTTATCTGTACTGCAAAGACCAAGTGAGAACCTTAGGAAAGGGACTTGGTTCATGGTCACAGCATATTTACCATGTTGAGAAGGATCAGACAACTAGTGAGAGGGAGTGAAGAGAATATGCCACCTCCCAACCATCCTGCATTCAACGGGACAGTCCTGGATTTTGGGTGCTGTCCCGATCAATGTCAGGTATGTCTCCAGATGTACATGAGTTGAATACAATGGTGAAGCAAGGAGCCATTCACTCCCTGCTTCACCATTCAGCCCCTGTCTCTGCTCCAGGAACTGTAGGCGCAATGTAGTGACACACCTTCTGTTCCCTGAAGGCTCTGGACCAGAGACAGAAGTGAAGAACAGAAGGGGAGCAGAGAGAGGCGAGTATTAGTGTTTTGGGTTTTTTTTATATTTTTTTTTTTAAACTGTGAGGGCACCAAAAAAGGAACATAATACTGTGGGGGCAACTGCAGGGGGACTTAAACTGAAGGGGTAGCTGAAGGGGTACATTAAACTTATTAAACTGGGATAACTGAAGGGGGACTTTATACTGTGGGGCAGCTGAAGGGGGGCATTAAATTGTGAGGGCAAATGGAGGGGGGAATTATATTGTGGGGTCAGCTGGAGGAGGACATTATACTGTGGGTGCATCTGGAAGGGGATACTAAAATATGGGGCAAACGAAGGGTGCACAAGCAAAGGGACTTTATATTGTGGGGGCAACTGGAAGGGGAATTTATACTGAGGGGGCAGCGGGAAGGGGACATTATACTGTGGTTGTAGCTAGAGAGACATACCAGGAGAGGGACTTTATATTGTGGGGGCAACTGGAAAGGAACTTTATACTATGGGAGGCAGCTGGAGGGGGACATTATAAAGTGGGAGCATACCATGTCAGAGTGACTGAAGGGGTGTTATTCTGTGTGGGGATAAAAAGACAAATGAATGGGAATGGGCGCGGTCAAATTGGAAATGGGTGAGGCTAAATTTTCAGCAGTGTGATATGGGCGCCGCATATGCTGTCCCTGTTTCAGTTTTTAGGTAGTTGGTACATGCATGACTGCTTTAACCATAGGGAAAATGGTGCACTTGCACTGGGCCCTATGGTTGCGGGGGCCCCCGGATCCGGGCACCAGACTTTCTGCTCAGGAGAACTCCACTCACAATTGTATACAGTGTAAGCCTATGATAGAGCAGGGAGCTGTAATGTCATTGCTCTGCCATAGAATACTTACAGTAATGTCTGTGCAGGACGTCCCGGCACAGCTGATGACGTTACTGCATCACGTCACCTGCGCCAGGCCCGGACCTGCACACCAGAGTGCAACAACAGGAGAAGATGTCAGCTGATCCACTCATCGGGGGATCATGTTAAGGTGAGTACAATATTTTTTTATTTTTTTTTTTTTTAAAGAGCTTTTTTGTTTATAAAGACAAAGGGGGCAATTATTGCTGAGGGAGCACTGATTTCTGAACATGGACACATTATTTATAAGGGAGTATTATCTATAGTGTAGTGGGAGAACTATTATTTTTAAGGAGGGCTATTTATAAGGGAGGAACTATTATTTATAAGGGGGTTATTATAATGGGGAAATATTATAAATAATAAACCCCTTAAAAATAAAAGTTTTCCCCTTATATACAATAGTTCCCCCTTAAAAAAGCCCTCCTTAAAAATAAGTTTCCCCCTCATAATAGTTCTCCCTTATAAATAATATGTCCCCTGTATAAATAATAGTTCCCCTCCTTATGAATAATAGTCCCCATGAATAGTAGTTTATAAATAAAGGGGAACTACTATTTATAACGGGGAGGAGGGCTATTTAAGTGGGGACTATTTAAGGAGACTGCCAGCATGGAGGACTTTGTGGAACAGCTTGGGCAGGTCCTCCTACACCAGCAGCAAACCAGGCATAGCAGCAGCAAGCCCAGATGGATGCTGAGAGGCGACAGCAGGAGAAGAACTTGCTGCTAATGGAGAAGCTGACGCTGCTCAGCCAGGCCTTGATTGACCAGAGGACGGCAGGAGAGTTTGCTGGTGACAGAGAGACCCAGAGGGTACAGACTGCTGCTCGAGCTGCCGTGCAGAGTTCCCTATGTGGCATCCCAGAGCTGGCTATGGCTGGGCTGAGGGTGATCTCTGTGCATTGTATTATTTCCTGTTGCTTCATAGCCTGTGTGACATAGCAGGGGGTCCTGAGTCTCACACAACACAGCGCCACCTAGTGAGCCTCACACATGCATTACACCTCCCATAGGATTGAATAGTAACCAAATGTCCAATGGGAGGACATCGCCTGGGAAAAGGGGAGGAGTCAGCTGATCACTGGGTCCCCATGGTAACACCCCTGCAGGAAGGTCCTGCGTGTGAGGAGTTAGAAGTGTGGAGTGTTAGGAGGAGGAGGTGAGGAGATAAGTGTGATGTCCTGTGAAGAAAGCAGTGAGTTTAGTGCAGGAATCTCAAGTCCTAGACAGGCCCAGGAAGGTTGGAGAGCTGACATACTCCAGCTATTCAGAAGATCCTGTCCCCTGTCTGCCTAGCCATCGCCCTGAAGGAAGTCAAGCATCATCATCTTGTCAGCATGAGACTGTGGAGAGAACATTCTGGAACACGTGCTCCATAGCCAGTATCACAGGATCCAGGGGCCAAGTCCAGACCTGTGGAATATCCTGCCACCCTGACTATTGCACCCCGAAACTCTGAGCTATCAGGACCACATAACGTGAGTGGGGAATATTATGTACTAGTATCATGGTGGGCATCCTCCTATGAGCCAAATAGGAGCCCAGACGCACCTTAGGGCTGTAACACTGAAGTATAAGGGGCTAGGAACACCTTTCATCAAGTCTATCCTGTACCTCAGGACTTTGCTGTGTCACCAGGCGTACCCCGTTGTTTTGTATTGAAGAAACTGTTTAAGCATTTGTGCCTCCACACCCATGGAAGTAAAAGTTCAACTTTACAACCGTTTCTGTGTCTGACTCTGCACCGACAACATCAGGGCGCCCCAAACACCACCAGTCGGCACAGTATAGGGGAAGCGCCCCGGGGGAACAATCACCACCAACATTTGTGCAGCCCCCTCATCACCGGTACCAGTGGTGGTAACGTGGGACAGCACCAGCGCTGCGCCCTCGTGCCCAGAGACTGTGACAAGTCTGCGCTGTTTGCACCCCGCAATCCCAACTGCAGCGTTACCTTCCATCTGGTCACCGCACCTACAAAAGATGACGTCCACAGACAACGTGGAGGGATATCTTCAGGTTTTTGAGCGAGTGGCCGAGTGGGAGAGACTGCCTAAGGATCAGTGGGCTGATGTTGTGGTGCCATTTCTCACCGGGGAACCTCAGAAGGCCTACTATGACCTGTGTGAACAGGAGGCTAAAGACTACAATAAACTGAGAGGTGAGATATTGGCACGGGGTAAACATGCATGTACATGCTGGGAGAGTGCACCATTGGACTTTCTCTGCGAGACTCCCACCCCGGTCCCAGATGCATAACCTGGTGTATCTAGTAAAGAAATGGCTTCAGCCGGAGGAGGCCACTCCAGCACAGATGGTGGAGAGAGTGGTACTTGACAAGTACACTAGATCGCTTCCACCTCAGATTCAGCGCTGGGTTGGATAAGCGGGACCTACAATGGCTGTCCAGCTTGTGTGTTTGGTGGAACGGTACCGAGCCACTGAGGAGCTACTGCAGACGTCTCCCAGACCTGTTAACCCCAAGATGGGTAAGACTGTACCAACTACTGTGGGGGTGAGGAAGGTTGTGATGGGAGGACGCTCAGAAGGGGAACAGGCAGCAGGGACTGTGAACTCTAAGCCCAGGTCTCAAAATGGAGACCCATACTGTTGCAGATGTTGGCGGTGCCATGAACTAGGTCATGTTGCTGCATACTGTCCTCTGACCACTGAGCCCATGGACTGCAACATCTCTAGGCGTGTTTTCATGTTTGCTCAATCCACTTGTTCAGCAGAAACCGTGACTGAACCACAGATGTGCATTGTGACTGTATCAGAGCATACTGTACTGGCTCTCCTGGACTCTGGCAGCCTGGTAACACTAGTGCACCATGGACTGGTCGACCCTGCATTGTATAGTGCAAAAACTATTGGGGTCTTGTGCATACATGGGGAAACTAGAGAGTGCCCTATTGCAGAGGTCACCATAAAAACTACCTGTGGCACCACCTCTCACAAAGTGGGTGTGGTTAAATCCCTGTTCCATAGTGTGATCATAGGGAGGGATTTTCCTTTGTTTTGGGATATGTGGAAAAAGCAGGGGCTACCATGTCCTAAAAATGTTAATATTGGTGATGTCTTGCCTGAGGTTAACCCTGAACCCTTTGACCCTGACAAGGAAACACCAGCTGTAGGGGTGACCCAAGATGGTAATGATTTTACCCTGTCTGTGTTAGCTGGTAATACTGAAGGTCAGGAGGATGTTCCCGAGATGCCTGAGCTCGAGGTGTCCCGTGACAATTTTGGGACTGCTCAAATTACAGATCCTAATCTGTCTCATGCCCGGGAAAATGTCAAGGTGGTAAATGATGAACCTCAGTATCCCATGGCTGACAATGAGTTCCCCTATATGTCCATGAACCAGGACCTACTGTATAGGGTAAATCAAATACGGGGAGAAATTGTTGAACAATTGGTGGTGCCCCGGCCCTATCAAAGAGTGGTTCTAGATTTGGCACATAAGCATGTGTTAAGAGGACACCTGGGATACGAAAGATCAAAGAGCGCATTCTACAGCGTTTCTATTGGCCGGGAATTGACAAACAAGTACAGGAGTATTGTAACTCCTGCCCAGAGTGTCAGCTATCTGCTCCTGTGTCCCACTTCAGGAGTCCTTTGGTACCCCTACCCATTATAGAAGTACCCTTTGAACAAGTGGCCATGGACTTGGTAGGTCCTGTTGTAAAGTCTGCTAGGGGGCATCAGTATATACTAGTGGTGTTAGATTATGCTACACGATACCCTGAGCCCGTACCCTTGAGACATACTTTGGCTAAGCTAATTGCTGTTTTATGTTCTCTCGGACAGGTATACCCAAGGAGATCCTGACTGACCAAGGGACTCCTTTTATGTCCAAGGTAATAAAAGAAATGTGTAAGCTCCTGAAAATCAAACACCTGTGAACCTCTGTGTATCACCCCCAGACAGATGGCCTAGTGGAGAGATTCAATAAGACCCTCAAGGGCATGTTAAAGAGGGTGGTTAGCAAGGACGGCAAAGATTGGGATTGCCTACTGCCCTATTTAATGTTTGCAATCCGGGAGGTACCTCAGTCTTCCACAGGTTTTTCTCCATTTGAGTCGGTGTATGGTAGACACCCACGTGGTCTCCTAGACATAGCTAAGGAAACCTGGGAACAGGAGCAAACTCCTTACAGGAGTGTAATTGAACATATTACCCTGATGCAGGACAGCATTGCAGCAGTAATGCCTATTGTAAAGGAACATATGGAGCAGGCCCAAATGGCTCAGAGCCGGGTCTATAACAGAACGGCTAAACTTAGAACCTTTACTCCAGGTGATCAGGTGTTGGTATTGGTTCCCATGGTAGAAAGTAAGTTTCTGGCCAAGTGGCAAGGGCCATATGAAATTATTGAGAGAGTGGGAGAAGTGAACTATAAGGTATACATACCAGACAAGAGGAAGCCTGAACAAATATACCATATAAACTTACTAAAACCCTGGAAGGATAGGGAAACATTGACAGTAGTAGGTACCCCTGGCAAGGTTTCTACTGAAAGGGTAAATGCTCCTGGTAAGGCTTCACCCGAGGTGCAAATAGCCGAGACCCTATCTAAGGCACAGAAACAGGAATCAAAAGAGTTTGTACAGAAAAATAAAGATGTGATTTCTGAGTTGCCTGGACGCACTAATGTGATAGAGGTTCTGCAATGATTTCCGTAAGCTTAATGAAGTTTCAAAGTTTGATGCCTACCCGAAGCCTAGAGTCGATGAGTTAATCGAGAGGTTGGGTAATGCTAGGTATTTTTCCACCCTCGACTTAACCAAAAGGTACTGGCAGGTGCCGCTCACTGAAAAGGCAGGGAAAAAACTGCTTTTGTCACCCCAGATGGCTTATTCCAATATCTGACTATGCCGTTTGGTTTACATGGGGCTCCAGCAACCTTCCAGAGGTTGATGGACAGGATCCTTAAGCCTCATCAAAGGTATGCTTCAGCATAACTAGATGACATTGTCGTCTATAGTACGGACTGGGAAAGTCACTTGCCAAAAGTTCAGGCCGTACTAAATTCCCTCCGAGCATCCGGTTTAACTTCCAACCCAAAAAAGTGTGCTTTGGGTCTGGAAGAGGGTATATAATTGGGTATATAATTGGAAGAGGGGTGATAAAACCCCAGTTTAATAAAGTGGAGGCCATTCAAAATTGGCCTCGGCCCTTAAATAGAAAACAAGTCAGAGCTTTCCTGGGAATCGTAGGCTATTATCGCAGGTTTATTCCTAACTGTGCAAATCATTGCAGCCCCAGTGACAGACCTCACTAAGGGAACGAGTTCAGTAATGGTCAAGTGGAGTGAAGAGGCTGAGGGGGGCATTCCAAGAGTTGAAGTCAGCTCTCTGCAAACAGCCGGTGTTGGTCACGCCTGATTTTGAAAGAGAGTTTGTCCTTCAGCGCTTGGGTCTGTCTGGAGCTGAGAGTCTGGTGAGAACTGTGTCTTGTTGCTATTTTGTTTTGTTCGTGTGGCTGGAGCAAGCCACACGTGTAGCTAGGATTATTTCTGTTCAGTTAGAAGCTCAGACGAGCAGTATTTTGTTTTCTTATTTGCTTGAAGTTAAGGCTGTGTTTTACTTTGCCTGTTTTACCTGACGTAAGGTTTATTTATTTTTGCCATTTTTTTAAATAAACCTATTGCACCAGAGCTTTGTGTCCCTGTCTCTGACTGTTTGGGTCCGTACCTGTGCTGCTACCAAGCTACCTCCCTCACACAGCCTATGTTGGGGGACGCCGTTCTGCTTCTGCAGCTCAAGGAGGGTGTGCTTTGCGGTGTACGAGTTTCTGAAGTGCATGCAAAGTTTCCTGGACATTTTTAGGATGTCTTGCAGATGGGTGGAAGACTTAAGGAAATGCTTGACAACCAGATTGAACACGTGCACCATGCAGGGCGCATGGCACAGCCCTCCTTGACGCAGCGCCGACACCATGTTCTTCCTGTTGTCGGTCGCCATGGTTCCAATTTTGAGTTATCGTGGATGAAAGCCAGAATTCGATTTCTTGATGAAGGACACAGAGCAGTTCCTCCTCTGTGTGACTCTGTTTGCCCAGGCAAACGAGGTGTAGAACAGTGTGACACTGCCATGCCCTGCACATGTGGTATTCTGGAAGAGCACTGTGAATTGTCCCTGCAGTAGAGGCTGAGGACACAGTGGAGGATGAGGCAGACATTGTTGCGGGACCAACGGCATGAGAACGTGGAGATGGAAGTGGCGTCACCTGGCCAAATTGCTGGTATGTCTGGGCAGGAATCACATTCACCCAGTGGGCCGTAAAGGACATATATTGTCCTTGACCATAGTTACAGCTCCACACGTCGGTGCTGCCATGCACTTTGGCAGACACCGACAGGTTCAAAGACTGGCCCACCTTCTGTTCTACATATTTGTGCAGAGCTGGTACTGCCTTTTTGGCAAAGAAATGACGGCTTGGGACTTTCCACCTCGGCTTGGCACAAGCCATCAGTTCTCTGAAAGGTGCAGATTCCACCACTTGGAAAGGGAGGGACTGCAGCACCAGCAACTTGGACAGGAGCACATTTAGTTTCTGCACCATTGGATGAGTGCATGCATACTGTTGTCACTTCGAAATCGCTCCGGTGATCGATTGCTGCCGCAATGACTGACTAGGAGGAAGAGGAGCAGGAGCATCAGGACCAGCAGATGATGGGAAGGACACACAGCTTCCTTCGGCTGAGGTGGTGGAGTTTTGACTGGCTGAAATAGAGTGCATGCCACTAAGTGATGCAGCAGTTGCTGTAGCAGGCTGGACCACCACCTTGGAGCCACGGTTCTCCCAGGCCAATTTATGGTGATCTGCTTATGTTGACGCAGGTGTGTAGTGCCAACATTGGCACCCTGGCCATGCTTCACCTTCTGCCCACAAATTTGACATATGGCCATGTTCAACTCCCCCGGCAGCTTAACAAAAAACTGTCACACCGCCGAGTAGGTGATTTTACGCCCAACAATCCGCACTGACTGACGGCTACCGCTACTGTCTCCGTGAACCCCTGCACCACTGCTTTCCAAGCAGGTAGGCTCCTGCAAAGCAGGTGGTCTACCTCGGGCACGTTTGGCTCCCGACCTCCCATTGCTGCCACTCTGCTGACTTCTGGCCACGCTACCAACTTGCTGGCTCCGCCGCTGCCTCATGTGCAAGCTGCCACCCTCTTTTCCCGATGATGATGAAGCCCCTTCATCACCTGGCTCCCAATTGCGATCAGCTACATCATCATCAAGTACTGTCTGCATGTCACTGATGTCCTCCTCAACGGTCTCTGAGCTAGGAGCCTGACCGCTCGCAACACGAAGCTCCCACGTCACTCTCCTCAACTTGCCTTGCCTTCCTACTGGAGGAAGCAGCGAATGTCTCCTCCAGATCTTAGCTGGGCAGTAGCTGCTGACTGTCCTCTAGTAGCTCACTGTATAGTGTAACTGAGCCCACAGCATAGAGTACTTCTCTGTACTTTTCTGAGGGAACAGAAAAGGACAGAGGCAGGTTGAGGACAGGTGAGGGCACAGGGCCTGCTCCTGGGCCATGCCAATTAAGGGTTGTGTCTGAAAAACCCACCGACTCTTGGCTGGGGGTGTCTGATGTGACTTGGGGTGAAGTGGATGACCGAGTCAACCATTCTAGAACCGCTGGGTTGCTGGTCAAGACACGACTGCTAGCTGACACTGGGAGCTCAGGCCTCTGGAAGTGACCCCTGCTGCCACACCCCCTTACTTTGCTGCGACCTGTGCCTGTGCCAGAAACATTTAGGCCTGTGCCCCTCCCCTGTGCAGGGCCTGTCGCTTCTCTGTCTGACATACTGTTAGATCAAATAAGTAAATGAAAAGGAAATCAATACAGGGCAAAATGGCATGTAATTTTCTCCCTTCAACACACAACGGCTAATAAGCCACTTATTTTTTCCCCACTAATAAACACCAAGAAAAACCTTTATAACAGATAACTGAGGAGATTAATGCATAACAATCCTTTTCTTTTGCCCCTAATGCACAGCAAAAATGCCTGTAATTTTCTCCATTCAACACACAACAGCGAATAAGCCACTTATTTTTTTCCCCACTAATAAATGCCAAGAAAAGGCTTTACAACACATAACTGCACCGCACAAGGACTAATAAGACCACAATAATTTGAATTACACAGGTATGATCTATTGCAAACCTGCAATGAGCAGCAGTATAATGGCAGTCAGTGCAGTAAAGTGTAGTAGGATTGTTCCTATTACCCAGGTTGCAAACACCCCAAATGAACCCTGTTCTGCTTCAGTACTCTGCATAAATTCCTTCGTATCCTTTCCCTACATTTCTAATGCTCTTTCCCTGAACTTCGATTGAGCAAAATATCAGTTTTCAAGTCTTTTCTACCACTTTCCCTAGCGCCTGCTGTCGTCTTTCCCTGCACTAAGTACACTGGAAAATGCCTGAATCCAAAATGGCGAAGGGTATTTATAGGGCTGTGACATCACAGGGCTGGCTGGCTGCTGATTGGCTGCACGCATGGCATTGTGGATGATCCCGCATTCCCAGAGTTCCTTGCCCCATGTCCTAACATGTGCAGCAGCCATTTTAGGAAAAAATGCGATTTGTTACGACGAATCGTGAGGAAATCCTGATTCAATGCGAATCGAATATTTCCTGAACTTCAGATCGAGTTCAACTTCGTCAGCTTCAATTCGCTCATCTCTATATGAAACCTTTGCACTGGGACCACCAATGTGTTAAAACGGCCCTGGGTTAAGAGGACATATTTCAGAGTTGATTTGGAAGAAAATCATCCAATATTAAAAATCTGCTCAACATGGTTAACATGTTAGAATTTGCATCAGGTGACATATCCTCGAGAGAAAAATTTGTGCCTTATAAATTATCAGTAGGACGTGGTTTGGGGGCAGATTTCACATTCATTTCTGAACTGCAATCTGTGAAAATCTGATGTGTAAACATACCCTAATTTAGGATGGGCGAACCTCTGAAGATTTGTTTTGTCCGGTTTTTGGACAAAGAAATCCTCTGGTTTGGTTCGGTCTGAACTTGTTCAGATAGAACCGGACGTGAAATTATTATACTCTGCATCTTTTCTTTGCAGTGTAAAGAAGTCAGTCCTAAAAGTGTAACTCCCATTTTATTTTTTGCTAATGTGTCGGGGTGTGTTTGGTGAACATTTTTGTAATATACAGTGCCTTGTGAAAGTATTCGGCCCCCTTGAACTTTTCAACCTTTTGCCACATTTCAGGCTTCAAACATAAAGATATAAAATTTTAATTTTTTGGTGAAGAAGCAACAACAAGTGGGACACAATTGTGAAGTGGAATGAAATTTATTGGATATTTTAAACTTTTGTAAAAAATAAAAAACTGAAAAGTGGGGCGTGCAATATTATTCAGCCCCTTTACTTTCAGTGCAGCAAACTCACTCCAGAAGTTCAGTGAGGATCTCTGAATGATCCAATGTTGTCCTAAATGACTGATGATGATAAATATAATCCACCTGTGTGTAATCAAGTCTCCGTATAAATGCACCTGCTCTGTGATAGTCTCAGGGTTCTGTTTAAAGCTCAGAGAGCATCATGAAGACCAAGGAACACACCAGGAAGGTCCGTGATACTGTTGTGGAGAAGTTTAAAGCCGGATTTGGATACAAAAAGATTTCCCAAACTTTAAACATCCCAAGGAGCACTGTGCAAGTGATCATATTGAAATGGAAGGAGTATCAGACCACTGCAAATCTACCAAGACCTGGCCGTCCCTCTAAACTTTCATCTCAAACAAGGAGAAGACTGATCAGAGATGCAGCTAAGAGGCCCATGATCACTCTGGATGAACTGCAGAGATCTACAGCTGAGGTGGGAGAGTCTGTCCATAGGACAACAATCAGTCGTACACTACACAAATCTGGCCTTTATGGAAGAGTGGCAAGAAGAAAGATATCAAAGATATCCATAAAAAGTCTCGTTTAAAGTTTGCCACAAGCCACCTGGGAGACACACCAAACATGTGGAAGAAGGTACTCTGGTCAGATGAAACCAAACTCGAACTTTTTGGCCACAATGCAAAACGATATGTTTGGCGTAAAAGCAACACAGCTCATCGCCCTGAACACACCATCCCCACTGTCAAACATGGTGGTGGCGGCATCATGGTTTGGGCCTGCTTTTCTTCAGCAGGGACAGGGAAGATGGTTAAAATTGATGGGAAGATGGATGGAGCCAAATACAGGACCATTCTGGAAGAAAACCTGTTGAAGTCTGCAAAAGACCTGAGACTGGGACGGAGATTTATCTTCCAACAAGACAATGATCCCAAACATAAAGCAAAATCTACAATGGAATGGTTCACAAATAAACGTATCCAGGTATTAGAATGGCCAAGTCAAAGTCCAGACCTGAATCCAATCGAGAATCTGTGGAAAGAGCTGAAAACTGCTGTTCACAAACGCTCTCCATCCAACCTCACTGAGCTCCAGCTGTTTTCCAAGGAAGAATGGGCAAGAATTTCAGTCTCTCGATGTGCAAAACTGATAGAGACCTACCCCAAGCGACTTACAGCTGTAATCGCAGCAAAAGGTGGCGCTACAAAGTATTAACTTAAGGGGGCCGAATAATTTGGCACGCCCCACTTTTCAGTTTTAAATTTTTTACAAAAGTTTAAAATATCCAATAAATTTTGTTCCACTTCACGATTGTGTCCCACTTGTTGTTGATTCTTCACCAAAAAAATTAAAATTTTATATCTTTATGTTTGAAGCCTGAAATGTGGCAAAAGGTTGAAAAGTTCAAGGGGGCCGAATACTTTCGCAAGGCACTGTACTTTATTAACCTGTCTAACTTCCTTTTAATAGAAAACACGCTGCAAATTTCCCACTAGTAATGTTCCAAGCATTGCCAGGCAAAGTCTGTCCAGTACACCCGTACTCAATGAAGTATGTACAGTAGAGTTGCAGCATTTGCTAAAGGGGGATGGTTACTG
Organism: Leptodactylus fallax; assembly: GCA_947044405.1. Lineage (NCBI taxonomy): Eukaryota > Metazoa > Chordata > Amphibia > Anura > Leptodactylidae > Leptodactylus > Leptodactylus fallax. Next base: position 655,790 of record CAMRHE010000607.1, on the reverse strand, counting down.
CTACATATAAAACTCAAATGCCTGATTGTGTTTTTAACTAATGATATCTCAGGCTATTTTATAGCTAATACTGCATGCATGAGAATCTCAGTTTTCATGTCATACCAGAACCATTTTTCTAGGTTTTATAAACTGGAGATAAATTCATTTTAAGTGACAATTCCTACTTTGGCAAATACTACAGCTCTACATACTGGAAAATTACATGTGTACAATTTCGCTGGTAACTACTCAGTTAGAGGGTTGCTAGGGAGAATTTTATAGCCTGTTTTCTATTAAAAGATAGTTAGATATGGTAATAAAGTATATTACAATAATGTTCACCAAACAACACTCCATCCAAAAGCAAAAAAGAGGTACTTACACTTTAACAGTTAATAATTAGCTAGTAATAACTGGCTCAGTGAGTGGTCTGTCTTGGGTGCCTACATGTTGTACAGTGGCTCGGATGACTGATGAACTAGAACTATTAGTTTACCCAGGATAAGACAGAGAATACAGTTTAACAAAAGAAAACAGTCCTTGGAATACACTCAATTACACAGTACATAGTCCACATTTCTTTACAATTCCAACTATGCATTAGCAGTCTCTTATAGTGTTTCCCTTACTCTCTCAGCAGCAAGGTGATCAGGTAGCATCACAATGCTATCCTCACACTTCCCTGACCTGACTGCAATCTGTTGAACACAATTAGTCATACACACCCAGGGTCATACACACCCTGGTCTCACATTAGTACTCACTCTAGTCGCTACACACCAGTCTCAGTGGGCATTAGCGTCTTCTCATTGAAGCTTCTCCTAGCAGAAAGGTGGATGATTACAGGCTATATTAGCTACACTAATAATAGAATCCCAATCTTGAGAACAGAGAACCTTAACAATTCCATTGTGTGGAGGCCCTCCTGGCAAAGGTTTTTTCCCATAAACCCTGGTTTCACTGTGGTACTCGCTCTAGTCGCTACATACCAGTTGGTGAAATGCAGCGAAATCCACTAAGTGGTACAGCAGCGACTGCACCACCAGCAGCTTGGCCAGGTGCGAGTTAGGTTCACTACCGTTGGATGACTGGGTGCATATTGCTGTTTCCTGGACACACATTCCCTTATGGATGACTGGCATTGGTGTGGAAGAGGAGGAGTAGGAGAAACAGTTGTCAATGATGATGATGATGATCATCATAACGATAACCATGTGCTAGTTGTAGAAGTGGCCTGCCTACAAGAAAGATCACAGTGAGAAAGAGTAGAACAGTCTTGCTGACTTCCTCTGCCAGTGACACTGCCAAGTCTATTTTGGCAAATAACAAGGTAATGCCTTTTCATTTGAGAATGTAGAGATGTCATTCCTACATTTGTTCATGCACAGCCATGTCTAAGTTGCTGCTTGCAGATCTTGCACATTGCCATGGATTTATCATTTGGCAATGTAGAAAAAAATTCCCACATGGGAGATGACCATTGAGGTTGTTGAAGCCAACACCAGCAGCAGTGGAAACATGTCTGCCCCTACCACCACCAGTGACACTACCCCCACTCTGCAAGCTTCCTCTAGGTCCCCTGGAAAGCCTTTTGAATGTTGGTCCTGAACAATGGCTGGAATCATTATCGTTACTACTGTATCACCACTGCCACCACCCTCTTCATCTGATGTCACTTTGTAATCCTGACTCAGTTGCCAGGTCCTAACTGCAAGAGAATCATCATCATTGGCAATGTAGCGTCCTCCCCAGACCAGAACGACTACCAGTAGTAGTACCACACCCCCTGCCACTCCTATCTGCACTACCAACATTCATGTCTCCTCCTCTGCTTGCACACAATGCTGACTGTTCTCATCCAAAAGAGGAAGAAGCCTGCTCTGACTAAGAGAAATTGATTTCTCAGCAGGTGCCACATCACTACCAGTGATCTGTGTCAGTGAAGAATATGAAGGAGGCTTGGTTGACAGTCCAGAAAGGCCCTGTAGTAAATTACGTGTTATATAGGAGGAGGAACACACAGAAGCCTGACTCAAGATCACATCACTCGCAGATTCAATATCCTTATGTGACTGAGATGAGTGAGCTAATTAATCAAAAACATCAACTCATTTCTCAAGAAGTAAAACAAAACATAGACCACAGACACAGACCATCCACATTCTTATTGTTAGTGATTGCATGATTATTTCATTGTGACCCTCCTTTTGCCTGTCCCTTGCCCTGATTTTTTTTCCAGTCATTTTTTTTACTGCATAGTGCTTAAGTAAAACTTAATACTGATTGGCAACAATTCTAACACTGAGTGTATGGCTTTTTATTGTTTTAAACATATTTGTTTATATTGCATAAACTGTATAGACTGTATATATAGGAGACAAAAAAAAAAAACGCTTAAGGGAATATTTTTTCACATTAACAATAAGAGTATTTTTTAGATTAGTGCATTCTGCTAGACTGTACATTGGTGAACAACAAAAATGCTTAAATTATAGATTTTTTTTAAAATTTGAGCAAGCTGCAATACTGTATATATGAGCAGCAACAACAACAAAAAACCCTTAAAAAGCGAATATTTTTTCAGATTCTGATTCCAACACTCCATCACAGTGAGTATTGGGTGAGCAGAGCTGAAATTTGCTCATATTGTTTGGTTTGCTGTTAGAACAGCAGTTTGTATGTATTTAATGAAAACATTTTAAACTCTTGCCCAAAAAACCTTAAACAAAAGTTTTTTTCATTAGCAGGAGTTGCAGTTCTGATTGTCAGTAAAAAGTGTGAGTGCAATCTGCTCTATGTATCACCATATTGAGGTCCAAATTCATAAAGTTGCTGTATAAGCTATAGCTTAGAGAGAGACACACACACAGCTATTGTGTATATAGTGGATTCTGCTTTAATGGAGGGAAAATAGTGGTCTTAAATACAGTGTTTAGACAAGGACAGCTTGAACTAGTACAGCTAGCATAACATGATTGGTGGGAAATCTGTAAAATAGTCCTGGCAGTTGGACAACAAGCAAAAGAGGAGTCACACCCCATTAAGGCATCTGGAGGGGGATAAGCTCTCTAAACAAATGTATGAATGTAAAATGGCTACAGGCATGGCCCCACAAGGCCCTGGAATACAAAATGGAGTATACACAATCTGTGATCCTCCACAAAAGTATATAGCGACAAACGATACATAAAAATGTGTCCCTCACTAAGAGGCTTTAAACCTTTGCATGTCGTTTTGTACCAGAGTTCCATAGCTACTGGGTCTTTGCTATTTTATACAGCAGGGACTTAGCAGCAGTGGCCAGGGTTGGAGACAGTTTTAATCATGAAAAAATTAACTCCTTATATGCTGTGGTCAAATGCAACATCTGTGGCATCTGAGATGTTACTTTCACGTTCTGTTTCCTGTTTGGTTATGGAATACCAATCCTGCAGGGACATTGCTGGAACCATTCCATTGCTATGGCAGTCAGGAGCCTTCTGATGTCTCCCAGGCCTGACAATGCTATATGACTTCTCAGACCTGCCTGTGGCAGGACTCAATAGTAACACAAGGATTTTACCATGGAATACAATACTGTAGTATTGCAGTCTATGGTATATGCACTCTAATGATTGCAAGCTCAAGTACCCTATGGGGGCTAAAAAATAAACAAATTAATATTTAAATTATTTTTTTTTTCAAATATGAAAAACATAAAAATATAAAAATTCAAGTCACCCCCTTTCCTATAACACATATAAAAGTAAATAAACAAAAATAAAGATAAACAAATTGGGTATCCCCACATCTATAAATTTCCCACACTATTAAAATATTTATTCCATCCACTGAACACCACAACACAAAAGCAAATCAAAATGGAAGAATTTCTGTTTTTTTGCCTTTTGGCTTGCACAAAAAGGTTCAACAAAAAGTGATCAAAATGGTACCACTAAAAACTACATCTCATCTTGCAAAAAAAAGACACTATACACAGTTTTGAACACAGAACTATAAAAAAGTTACTGGTGTCACAATATGATATTCTGTATTTTCTGCTCAAACATGGATGATTTTGGGGAAGAACTGGCAGATTTTACAATCAGATTTAAAAATTAAATCTACTATTCCAGATAATCCACTTTTGACAGCTAGACAAGTACCAAACTTGAAAGATAAACTCATCAAAAATCACCTTTACATCGGGTGTTGCAGGGGAACAATGTACAGTCATGGCCAAAAGTTTTGAGAAAGACACAAATATGATATTTTCACATGATCTGCTGCCCTCTGGTTTTTATGTGTGTTTGTCAGATGTTTTTATCACATACAGAAATAGAATTGCATTCATATTATGAGTAACAGAAGCTTATATTGACAGTTAGAATGAGTTAATGCAGCAAGTCAATATTTGCAGTGTTGACCCTTCTTCTTCAGGACCTCTGCAATTCTCCCTGGCATGCTCTCAATCAACTTCTGGACCAAATCCTGACTGATAGCAGTCCATTCTTGCAGAATCAATGCTTTAATTTTGTCTGAATTTGTTGGTTTTTGTTTGTCCACCCGTCTCTTGATGATTGACCACAAGTTATCAATGGGATTAAGATCTGGGCAGTTTCCAGGCCATGGACCCAAAATCTCTATGTTTTGTTCCCCGAGCCATTTAGTTATCACCTTTGCTTTATGGCAAGGTGATCCATCATTCTGGAAAAGGCATTGTTGAGCGCCAAACTGCTCTTGGACGGTTGGGAGAAGTTGCTCTTGGAGGACATTCTGGTACCATTCTTTATTCATGGCTGTGTTTTTAGGCAAGACTGTGAGAGAGCCGATTCCCTTGGCTGAGAAGCAACCCCACACATGAATGGTTTCAGGATGCTTTACAGTTGGCATGAGACAAGACTGGTGGTAGCGCTCACCTCTTCTTCTCCGAATAAGCTGTTTTCCAGATGTTCCAAACAATCGCAAAGGGGATTCATCAGAGAAAATGACTTTCCCCCAGTCCTCAGCAGTCCACTCCCTGTACCTTTTTCAGAATATCAGTCTGTCCCTGATGTTTTTTCTGGAGAGAAGTGGCTTCTTTGCTGCCCTCCTTGAGACCAGGCCTTGCTCCAAGAGTCTCCGCCTCACAGTGCGTGCAGATGCACTCACACCTGCCTGCTGCCATTCCTCAGCAAGCTCTGCACTGCTGGTAGTGTGGCATCCCAGAGCTGGCTATGGCTGGGCTGAGGGTGATCTCTGTGCATTGTATTATTTCCTGTTGCTTCATAGCCTGTGTGACATAGCAGGGGGTCCTGAGTCTCACACAACACAGCGCCACCTAGTGAGCCTCACACATGCATTACACCTCCCATAGGATTGAATAGTAACCAAATGTCCAATGGGAGGACATTGCCTGGGAAAAGGGGAGGAGTCAGCTGATCACTGGGTCCCCATGGTAACACCCCTGCAGGAAGGTCCTGCGTGTGAGGAGTTAGAAGTGTGGAGTGTTAGGAGGAGGAGGTGAGGAGATAAGTGTGATGTCCTGTGAAGAAAGCAGTGAGTTTAGTGCAGGAATCTCAAGTCCTAGACAGGCCCAGGAAGGTTGGAGAGCTGACATACTCCAGCTATTCAGAAGATCCTGTCCCCTGTCTGCCTAGCCATCGCCCTGAAGGAAGTCAAGCATCATTATCTTGTCAGCCTGAGACTGTGGAGAGAACATTCTGGAACACGTGCTCCATAGCAAGTATCACAGGATCCAGGGGCCAAGGCCAGACCTGTGGAATATCCTGCCACCCTGACTATTGCACCCCGAAACTCTGAGCTATCAGGACCACATAACGTGAGTGGGGAATATTATGTACTAGTATCATGGTGGGCATCCTCCTATGAGCCAAATAGGAGCCCAGACGCACCTTAGGGCTGTAACACTGAAGTATAAGGGGCTAGGAACACCTTTCATCAAGTCTACCCTGCACCCCAGGACTTTGTTGTGTCACCAGGCGTACCCCGTTGTTTTGTATTGAAGAAACTGTTTAAGCATTTGTGCCTCCACACCCATGGAAGTAAAAGTTGAACTTTACAACCGTTTCTGTGTCTGACTCTGCACCGACAACATCAGGGCGCCCCAAACACCAGCAGTCGGCACAGTATAGGGGAAGCGCCCCGGGGGAACAATCACCACCAACATTTGTGCAGCCCCCTCATCACCGGTACCAGTGGTGGTAACGTGGGACAGCACCAGCGCTGCGCCCTCGTGCCCAGAGACCGTGACAAGTCTGCGCTGTTTGCACCCCGCAATCCCAACTGCAGCGTTACCTTCCATCTGGTCACCGCAAGAAAAACTGGCGTCACGAACAGGATACGGGTGTGTGCCATTTTGAGAAAGTCGCCACGAAAAGTGCGCCAAATTGTCTCCAGAGCATCGGTCTTTATTGTGGACTTTGCTAAGATCAAGTTTATTCCCTGAGAGTGCTTGCCACAAAGAGGGGGGAGCCCTATACCCCTGAAGCAAGCCCTAAAGACTGTCCTCTCAGTGTGTTACAGCCCTGGAAGAGTTAAAACGCCCAGGACTTGTTTGCTGCGCCACATCGCTGTGTAAGAACGCCCACAAAGGGTTAACTGTACCTTGCAAAAGTGCGGGAGATTTTTAGCACTGCCCATGAGGCCCGGAGACCCATCTGCCGCCATCTTAGGAGAGCCCAGAATGCTGAGCGCAATGCTCCAGCGCACCCATACAAGAAAGTGAAAGGCGAACGTGCCAGCGCCATTTCTGACTCTCCGGTGCCGCATCACCGTCCCTGCTGTGCACCGCTGATCTCTGGTCCATGCTGCAGTTGCTGTCAGTGAGTACTGTGCCTCCCTGTCCTTGTCTTCAGTCCTCCCACGGCCCCAGCGAGTGTTTTCCGTGTACAGTGTCCGTGGGGAGTGCCACCATTAAAGAGGGGGAGCACACCGTCAGCCTGCATCACAGTGACTCTGTTAATAGCTACAGCATTCCAAGTTGTAGTCTCCATTCCCTGCCAGCAAGCAGTTGAGTTTCTTAAAGAGACGGCGACCTAATTCCAGTCATACTTGCAAACAACATGACTGAGCAAAGTGACATTGTGCTGTCTGTTTCTAGTGATCCAGCAGTGCCCATGGCGAGCAGCCTACCATTCTCCATGCCATTTTACCCTGGCGCACCATGGCTGCCGCGCTACAAAGGGGAGGCGCATACCCTCAGGGACTTTCGTGAGAAGATGCTGTCTCTCTTCCAGTTCTATCCTCTGAATACAGAACAGCAGATACAGATCCTGCTGGGCCAGCTTGAGGGTGCTGCAGCTAGGGAGGTCAAATCCTGGCCTGCCTCTGACAAAAGAACCCCTGGGCAAATTCTGGACAAACTCCAGGTGAACTTTGACGTGCGATCTGTCTCCGAGGTAAAGATGCGCTTCTTTTCCAGACGACAACTACCTGGGTGAGACCCTGCGGGACTATGCTTTATCCCTCCAAGAGGCGTTCAGAGCTGTGGTGCAAGTGGATCCACGTGAGAATGTGGACTCTGATAAGATCTTGCTTGACCGCTTCATAGAAGGGGCGGGTACCACATTGCTCCAGAGTCAGTTGCGAATGCTTGCTGCACAACATCCCAGCATCACATTTGCTGACTTCAAGGCCCTTGCCATCCAGGTTTTGAGACAGGAGCAGCCCCAGCCGAGCCCAGTCATCTGTGCTCCCTCACCTGGACCCTCAACAAGCATTGCTCCAGTTGTCCTGCCACTACCTCTGGGTACCTCACCTGCTGCCCAAACTGCGCAGACTACACCAGCAGACTCCAGAGATGACCTTCTGGCCCGAGTGGATCATCTGACCCGTGCCATGGAACAGATCACCGTCCGTCTAGATCGTCTGACCCAGCCGTCTTCATCGTCCAGTGATCCTTTGCGAAGTCTCAACATCTCACCTGAGTCGCCACCCAGACGTCCGTCTTCAGTGAAACCTCCGCAGAGTGAGAGGCCATACTGTACCTATTGCCATAGATATGGACACACCAGGCCTCAGTGTTTTCAGTTAAACGGGCCACCCCCGAGGCAGCGGGCCGCCCCTCGGGAGGAAAGAAGAAGGGCCCAGGTGAATCTTCAGTGCCATTGTCACGCTTCGTCTCAGCCTGCCCACACATCACAATCCGGGTGAACGGCGTCCCTCTGACAGCGTTGGTGGACACTGGATCTCAGGTAACAACCCTGTGCAAGCAGGTGTTCCTTGAACATTGGGACTTAGGTGTGTTGAATAGAACACCTGACACATGGATAAATCTGTGTGCCAGCAATGGACAGCCCATACCACAGCAGGGTTATTGGGAGCCCACTATCCAGATTGGGGACTTGAAACTGCCTAGACAGGGTGTAATTGTCACTGATGTAGAGGATGATAGGTTTGCAGTTGTAATATTAGGCATGAATGTTTTACGCCATTGCTTTGCAGAAGTGTTGGATGCCTTGCATGCCTCTCTCCTTACAGCTTCTCCCAGTGACCAGCAGACCATTCAGCGGGCCATTCGTGTACTCAATGCCCAGCACAAGTTCGCCAACAAACAAGGTGAAATTGGTCGAGTCCGGATCCAAGATACCCGTCCAGTAACCCTACAGCCTGGAACAGAAACTATGGTGTGGTGCCGTGCCCGTCCGGGCATAGAAAATCAGGACTACGAGGCCTTGCTACAACCCATACAGGTAGATGGCCAACCACTTGTCATGGCTGCCCGCAGCCTTGTTACAGTTTCCAATGGACGTGTTCCTGTCCGCTTAGTCAACTTGGGCGATGCTCCCGTGAACCTCCACAAGTTCCACTCTGTGGCCCTGCTACACCAGTTAGCACCAGAAGACATTCTCTCTGGTGATTCTACCGCCACACAGCGTTCCACCCAAGCTGCTGAGAACATTCAGAATGGAGCCATGAAGTCCTGGTGGGATGAATTGAACGTGGGAGACGCCAATACCCCTATAGAGCACATCAATGGGGTTCGCAATGTGGCCAAGCGTTACCAACAGGCATTCAGCAAACACCCATTGGACTTTGGTAAGACCACGACCATACAACATCGCATTCTGACTGGCGACCACCATCCAATCAAGGAGCGTCACCGTCCAATACCACCAGCGATGTACCAACCGGTGAAAAAGTTGATCCAAGAGATGCGAGATGCTGATGTCATCCGGGAGAGTAACAGCCCCTGGGCAGCCCCGCTAGTCCTTATCAAGAAGAAAGACGGAACCCTACGATTTTGTGTGGACTATCGTAAACTCAACAACGTCACGCACAAGGACGCATACCCATTGCCGCGGATTGAGGAATCTCTAACGGCTTTGGGATCAGCTACCTGTTTCTCGACCCTGGACTTAACCAGTGGATACTGGCAAGTCCCTATGGCGCCTGAAGATCGTGAAAAGACTGCGTTTACGACCCCGATGGGACTCTTTGAATTCAATAGTATGCCATTTGGGCTATGTAATGCCCCAGCCACATTCCAACGGCTTATGGAGAGGTGCCTCGGCCATGAGAATTTCCAGAGTGTGCTACTGTACCTGGACGATGTTATCGTATTCTCCCGGACATACCAAGAACACCTTCGTCACCTGTCCGAGGTATTCAAGGTACTTATACAGCACGGCCTAAAGTTGAAGCCCTCCAAGTGCTACCTGTTGAAACCCCAAGTTCACTACCTTGGGCATGTCGTGAGCGCACAAGGCGTCCAACCTGATCCTGAAAAGATCACTGCAGTCCAGAACTGGCGAAGACCAACTACCGTCAAAGAAGTCCGAAGCTTCCTTGGATTCGCAGGTTACTACCGGCGTTTCATACCACACTTCGCCCAAGTAGCCGAGCCTCTGAACGAGTTGTTGCGCGGTTGTCCCAGAGAAAACTACAACCGAAAGCTTCCGGTAGACTGGACAGCGCGTCAAGAGGAAGCCTTTCAAGCGCTTAAAGCACTTCTGACGCAACCACCAATTCTAGCCTATCCCGACTACAGTCAGCCATTCCGCTTGTACACAGATGCAAGTCACCAAGGTTTGGGTGCAGTGTTGTCCCAGGTTCAGGACAACAAAGAGCGAGTCATCGCCTACGCCAGCAGGAGTCTGAGAGGCGCGGAGAAGAACGACCAGAACTATAGTTCTTTTAAACTCGAACTTCTGGCGCTTGTCTGGGCCGTGACAGAGAAGTTTAAAGACTAGCTGGCTGCCACACCCTTTATCGTGTACACAGATAACAATCCGTTGGCGCATCTGGACACTGCTCGACTGGGAGCCCTTGAACAACGGTGGGCCTCAAGACTCGCGAATTACAAGTTCTCTGTCAAGTATCGCAGTGGCAAGTCCAACGGTAACGCTGATGCACTCTCAAGGTTGCCTGTGGGAGAAGAACCACCCCGAGAAGACATCTGGGAAGAGGTGGAGATGCCACCATTCTACAACAAGTTTGCCCAACAGGTTGCTATTGGTGTCCCTGTAGAAGGAGAATCTCTGGCGAAAACAGCTGCCGAATCCCTCCAGGAGCCATCTCTGTGGAAAACGTTCCAAGAAGAGAGCAGAGTTTTAGGAGAATTGTCAGATTTCCTGCTTACAGGAAGAATACCAACCCGTGTAAAGAGAGGTCTTCATGACGTGGAATTAAAACGCCTTTGGCGACAGAGGAAGCGCCTGTTTGTCCAACGAGGCCTTCTACATAGAAACACTCTTGATCCTGTCACAGGTGAAAGGCTTCATCAGATCCTCGTACCAAGAAGAGACGCACAGATGATACTTGAGGCGTATCATGACAGATCCGGTCACTTCGGGGTACAAAAGACCGAAGCTACCATCCGTCGTCGCTTCTATTGGGTTGGGATGAGGAGTGACATTGAGAGTTGGTGCCGAGAGTGTCCCGCCTGTAGTATCACCAAGGAAGGTCGAAGAGATCAGAAGGCCCCTCTACATCCAATTAAGACTCAAAAGCCGTGTGAAATTGTTGCTCTGGACCATGTGAAGTTGGGTCCCACACGTTCCGGCTACAGCTACGCTCTGACAATGGTGGATCATTACTCCAAGTTCCTTGTCATCGTGCCTGTCAGAGATCTTACAGCAAGAACTACGGCTGAGACCTTCTACGCAGAGTTTGTCCGCCATTACGGTTGTCCTGAGCATATCCTCACCGACCGTGGATCGGCATTTGAATCCCAATTGTTCCGTGAGCTGTGTCAGTTCCAAGACTGCAAGAAGTTGCGAACCACAGCGTATCACCCTCAAGGGAATGGTATGTGCGAGAAGGCAAATCAAGTGATCATCGGCATGCTAAGAACAGCCGCAGTTACACCTGGTGTTGAGTGGCCTGAGCGTATCAAGGACTTGGCCTATATTTACAACAACACACCCCAAACATCTACGGGATATGCACCATTTTATCTAATGTTTGGAAGACAAGGTCAACTTCCTTCAGACTTAACCCTTGGTGTGAAGGTCCCTGACACCATCAATCCACTACCCATAACAGACTGGGTTGTTGAACACCGCCGACGTATGGAGGAAGCTAAAGAGATAGTTGAAACGCGCATGGATGAGGTCCGTAGGAGACAACAGGAGGATTACAACCATCGCGCCCATGCAGCGCCCCTGAAAGTTGGCGACCGTGTATGGTTAAGGAATAACCATCGGAATTGGAAATTGGATCCATTCTGGGAGAAAGAACCATACAGTGTCATCTCCATACCATATCCTGAATCCGACGTGTATGAGATCTCTAAACCTGGGAGACAGCCCCAAGTAGTACACCGAAACCGTCTGAAGCTGTGCCTTAAAGAAGGACTACCCACAGAGGTGCCCCCAGCTGAGACAACGAGTACAGAGATCTTGTCACCTTCTGAAGCAAAAGAGAGACACCCAACGTTAACTGAGCTTATGTGGGCGCCTAAACTACTACCATTTAGCTGTTATCCACCAATTGCTCTAGTGCAAGAGAACCCTTCGACAGATGATTTAATTGATTTCAGTGACTCTGTTCCTGATTCAAATCTCGTTCCACTTAGGCGTTCTGAGCGTACCACAAAAGGCATACCTCCAACACGCTATAGTGATGCCATGGCTGTCCTTGGGTAAAAGAGGTTAACTGTCTCTGCTTCTGTATATATGTTATTCCTGCTCTGATTACATTAATGTTTTTCCTGCGTGTATATACAGTATATATATAATATCTTGCCATGTAATATAGTATTTACATTTATATGCAACAATCCAAGCCATAGTGCCTGGCTCACCGAGCCAAGGAAGTTCTGTTACCCCATTGCGGAATGGACATTGGTGCTAGAGTGCCTACTCTTCCTTACAGAAAGGACTGTTTATTGTTTCTCAGAGAGACTCTCATGATAATGGACACTCACAAAATTTGTGCCAGAGAGCCTCTGGACCCATTTGCACTACTGTTGTTTCTATATGGACTGTCTGATGGTACCGCCAAAAGGTTCCATAAGTCTGAGTTTAATTATCTCTCCGTTACCCTTCAGACTTCTCATGGACATTCCAGGACTATGCCGGGAGGTCTTACCTCAAGTTTCTAAGTATTATATTTTTCTAAACTGTTAGTGACATTTGCACTTTATTCATATTTATTAACGATATGTTACATTTCTCACCTTCACCCCAGCCCGTCGCCGAGGTCGGCTCAGTGAAAGAGGGGGAGTATGTGGCATCCCAGAGCTGGCTATGGCTGGGCTGAGGGTGATCTCTGTGCATTGTATTATTTCCTGTTGCTTCATAGCCTGTGTGACATAGCAGGGGGTCCTGAGTCTCACACAACACAGCGCCACCTAGTGAGCCTCACACATGCATTACACCTCCCATAGGATTGAATAGTAACCAAATGTCCAATGGGAGGACATTGCCTGGGAAAAGGGGAGGAGTCAGCTGATCACTGGGTCCCCATGGTAACACCCCTGCAGGAAGGTCCTGCGTGTGAGGAGTTAGAAGTGTGGAGTGTTAGGAGGAGGAGGTGAGGAGATAAGTGTGATGTCCTGTGAAGAAAGCAGTGAGTTTAGTGCAGGAATCTCAAGTCCTAGACAGGCCCAGGAAGGTTGGAGAGCTGACATACTCCAGCTATTCAGAAGATCCTGTCCCCTGTCTGCCTAGCCATCGCCCTGAAGGAAGTCAAGCATCATTATCTTGTCAGCCTGAGACTGTGGAGAGAACATTCTGGAACACGTGCTCCATAGCAAGTATCACAGGATCCAGGGGCCAAGGCCAGACCTGTGGAATATCCTGCCACCCTGACTATTGCACCCCGAAACTCTGAGCTATCAGGACCACATAACGTGAGTGGGGAATATTATGTACTAGTATCATGGTGGGCATCCTCCTATGAGCCAAATAGGAGCCCAGACGCACCTTAGGGCTGTAACACTGAAGTATAAGGGGCTAGGAACACCTTTCATCAAGTCTACCCTGCACCCCAGGACTTTGTTGTGTCACCAGGCGTACCCCGTTGTTTTGTATTGAAGAAACTGTTTAAGCATTTGTGCCTCCACACCCATGGAAGTAAAAGTTGAACTTTACAACCGTTTCTGTGTCTGACTCTGCACCGACAACATCAGGGCGCCCCAAACACCAGCAGTCGGCACAGTATAGGGGAAGCGCCCCGGGGGAACAATCACCACCAACATTTGTGCAGCCCCCTCATCACCGGTACCAGTGGTGGTAACGTGGGACAGCACCAGCGCTGCGCCCTCGTGCCCAGAGACCGTGACAAGTCTGCGCTGTTTGCACCCCCGCAATCCCAACTGCAGCGTTACCTTCCATCTGGTCACCGCAGTAGCCCGATCCCGCAGCTGAAACACTTTTAAGAGACGGTCCTGCCGCTTGCTGGTCTTTCTTGGGCGCCCTGGAGCCTTTTTGGCACCAATGGAACCTCTCTCCTTGAAGTTCTTGATGATGCGATAGATTGTTGACTGAGGTGCAATCTTTCTAGCTGCAATACTCTTCCCAGTTAGGCCATTTTTGTGCAGTGCAATGATGACTGCACGTGTTTCTTTAGAGATAACCATGGTTAACAGAAGAGAAACAATGATGGCAAGCACCAGCCTCCTTTTAAAGTGTCCAGTGGTGTCATTCTTACTTAATCATGACAGATTGATCTCCAGCCCTGTTCTCATCAACACCCACACCTGTGTTAATGGAGCAATCACTGAAACGATGTTAGGTGGTCCTTTTAAGGCAGGGCTGCAATGATGTTGAAATTTGTTTTGGGGGATAAAGTTCATTTTCTAGGCAAATATTGACTTTGCAAGTAATTGCTGTTAAGCTGATCACTCTTTATAACATTCTGGAGTATATGCAAATTGCCATTAGAAAAACTGAAGCAGTAGACTTTGTAAAAATTAATATTTGTATCATTCTCAAAACTTTTGGCCATGACTGTACCTCCGACAGCGGAAACAGCATATATAAAAGTTCTTCCAAAACCAGGTAGGAACCCCTTCAGCCCGGGTGCTACTATCCGATATCGCTAATCAATGTGGGGCCCTTGTGGGCTTCGTACAAGGATGTAACATAACCATGTGTGTACGAAAGGTGCTGGTGGTATTGGATGTGGTGAACCATAGGAAAAAAAAACCTGAACTACCCACCTCTTATTGAGAAAATCAGTGGAGAGTTCAGCTGCTAGGCCAACTTGCCACTTTCCCTGCTGGGAGAATGCTATTTGGTCAGAATGCTCAGCTTCTCAATTGCAGACAATTCCCCTACTTTTAAAACACAAGGATATCCAGCAACTCAACCCTGCATTTACATTGTGTAAGGGTCTTGTCAAACGAAGCAATACCCTGACACTACTGCAGTGGTCTGGGAGGAAGGACAGAGACAAATGAGCCCTAATCTCACCCCAGCCACTGTCCCTTCCTATTGCCACAGTTACCCTAAATGGTAAAAGGACAACCTGAAGACAAGCCCTATACTGGGTAAGTGACACACAGAACAGGACAAGACAAAACAAACACAGAAGCAGAGTGAGCAAGCCACGGGGTCAGTAACAAACGAGCAAAGCAGTACAAAGTCAAAATCCAAAAGAATAGTCAAAAGGCAAGCCAAAGGGTCAGAAAATCAAGTAACAAGGTAGCAAGGAATAAATAAAGAGAGCTGGCAAAACACAAGTGTAATAACCGGCAACCTGCTGAGAAATGACATCCTGTATATAGAAAGTCTGGGCCCAGCCACAGATCTGATAGGTACACAGGCTGTCAATCACACAGGCCAGGAAGAGATTAACTCTATGCAGTCCAGAGAGAAATGTTCAGACACGGGTGGGGCCGGAAATCCATTACACTGACTAAGACCATGTTCAGACTGAGCAGCAAGAAACTTACATAAAGAACCAAACTGAACACGCCTCCTTCGCCACAGCGTTCGAGCGGAGGGCGGCACCGAGACCCGAAACGGCAGAGACGTTACACATTGTATATATGGCAAGGAAAATGCCCACATATCTCTTTATTAAAATTGATGTTACCGGTAGACAAGAGCAGGGTTCAGTTTCCCAACATTAGGGGATACAACCTGGCATGTGTTCTGCGATTTATCTGTGATTGGCTACACAGTACTTTTCAAACTATTCATAGGACATGACCTTGGCTTATCCCTAGAGTTTATAAGCATGGAGAGCAGAGAGAGAGATGACTGAAGGTTATTGTCAGAAGAGGACAAGAGATGGCTTACAATTACAGAACTGAAGGATAAATTTGGACAGGGGGAAGGAATCTTGCCATAGCAAATTGAATAGTAGCAGTAGAAATTCTGCACAATCCATTTGACAGCTTTTTGCAGCAGGCAGACAGAAGTTGGGCCATATCACATACATGACACTGGTTTTATATTTGTCATCTCCCCTGGGCCCTTGGTCATTATACTCTGGGGTCTGAAAAGACCCTGGAGTATAATAATAGCAGTTCCAGTATGGACATATTTTATCTTACTTACCAATTCCCGGATCTGCTGGCAGTGGTGGCGTGAGCAGGGGATCAGTAAGTAAATAGGGCCCGTTACCTGCTGGAGTTATTCCAGCAGGTAACGGCCTATGTAAAAAAAGAAGCAGCAGCGGCCCACCGGGTCCCCTAAGGTAGTGGATCCTGTAGCAGCTGCTATGACTGTACGGCGGTAGTTACGCCACTGCGTAGTATTTATAATTCAGCAGGGTGAGTTTACACAAAGGTCATTGAGCCCAATCGCGGCATACAAAAAGAGGTTGTGGCCGCAATACACGTGCTTTATGATCATGTGTAGTTATTACTCCACTTTCTTGTTATTTCTGTATGACGCGGCTGGGAGTTCCCGGCGCCATGTAATAGAAAGATGTGTGGCTGACGGGTCCTACATAAGAACGCTAACTTCGGCAGCGCTCAGTTAGATCTTGTCACTGTGAGACTAATATTAGCTCCCCTGCTGGACAGGGTTGAGCTTGGACAATATTGCTGAACCACATTTGAAATCTAATTTAGTTTGGGCCTTTCTTAGTGACAATTTGACATATTGGCTTGTTTTGTTTTTTGGGGAGAGTATTGTGATATAGTGGTTGGGCCATATTAAATATATATATTTCACGTACTCTTAACTCATTGTGGGCAAGACATATGTTATTATTGAATCCCTCCTTTGTTATTTCTTTTAGATCCCCTGATGAGCACCCCTGTTTTGGGTCAAAATGTGTTGGAAAGGAGTAACAATAGGTACAATTGTGGTACTGCCCTTGCTTGGACGGGAGTCTTGGATTCAGGGATGTGAGGGTGATTACTACGCTATAACCCTATGCATTGAACTCATGGAATTCTTGATGAAATTAACTCCCTCCCCTACATTTGACCATCGAATTGTTAAGACTGTTCTAATTAATATGTATTTTATTTATGTATTGTGGACTCTGTTGCCAGCTTTTAGTGCATATTTATTAAAGGCTAAGTTTTAATTTATTCTTGAGTAATTATTAATTATTCTTGATTCTCACTGCTGTTTTGATAATCTCAGGTAAGTATCTGTGAGTTGAGAGTTCCATAGGTATACTAACAAAGTTACCTCTAGATTTTTTGGCTATTTATTTACTTACCTGAGATAGTTAATATCTGGACATTATGCTGACAGTTCTGGACATCAATAGGCATGTAGAACTAGAAAGGTGAGCATAGCTCAGAATAGATCCTCTGTACTGTGTCTACAGCTCATCTTTCTCCATTCCAGCCAGACTGCTGAGTAGAGATGGGCGAATAGGTTTGAACAAATATTGTTAACAAAATCTAACAATTTGGAATTCATCTTGGCTTATGACGTCTCATGACACTCAGGGTGCTCATGTCACTGCTGAGGCACAATTACAGGCCTCAGTGGTGACCCTGGGTGCATGACGTTAGAGAAAAGCACCAGACACCGCAAGAAGGAAGATACAGAGTGCCGAAAGCGGCGAGGAGGCCCATAAGAGGTAATGGAAGGTGAGTATAATTTTTTTTTTTTTTGTCACCTACCCTTGGCTATTATACTCTGGGGTCTGAAGAAACTGAAGAGTATGATAATTTCCCTTCTGCTTCTATCCAAACAAGTTCAAACACAGGACAAAACATATCCTCTGGGGTTCGCCCATCTTTACTGCTGAGCTACTGTAACCACTCCCAAGTCAGCAGAGGGAGTGGATGTAGAATCTGCATAAAGCATCAGGAAAGTAAAAAGAGGTAATCTCTATTGAATTGTATTTATTTTATTTATTTATTATAATTTATTATAAGTTTTGTCAGTCCTACAGGGGAACTTGTGCTACACATGTAGTGCAGTCTATTATGACTGTCATTGTAAATCACCAGTAGTATAATGTTGTACCGTGTTGTACCACAGAAAGTAGTGGAAGAGTGAAGAAATCAGGCGATACCTTTTAGAGGTTAACTGAGTATATTAGATGGCAAGCTTACCATCAAATATACTCAGTTAGCCTCTAAAAGGTATCGCCTGATTTCTTCACTCTTCCACATTGTAAATCACCAGCATGCTATTAGGCCTGCTTCTGGGAGGGCCTAATTGAAGTATATGCAGGGCTAACTTCAATGCCATTGCTAGGCCCTATGCTTGCAGGGTTGCTGATGGGTGACAGAAGGAGTCAATTCTGCTTAAGCTACTGTATGTAAATACAATGGTTACTATTGACCTTTATTGACATCTAAGGAGTGAAATGGATGAATAGGCACTTTCACCAAACCTTACCATTAGACCAGTTGCTTAGCTGTCATTTGAAAGCCAAGAGCTTGCTACTGTAGATACTGGAAACAAACGGGCTAAATGCACATATGAAAATTCATCCAATTGCGGATGCAACTAGCAAGATTATTCATTTGACAATCTGAAAGAGGCCATAAGAGAAAACTGAATGAAAACAAATATGTTATTTCATTTAGTTCAACAAAAATGAATACTACCTACATTTGTTTTAGTAGGAAGAATGGTGGGATTTTGTATGGTGACTGTACCTGAATTCAGGCCATAAATAGTTGAATTTTAGGTACAACGTCACATATTATTTTAGACCATTTTTTCGGACTATCTTTAAAAAGGGGCATGACATTGTGTGTAAAGGTCATGGCTTGAAGGGGTTTCAGGAATAATCACTTTTCAGTGTAATACTGATAATGGCAGTATAATTGTGTAATTTACTAAAAAGATTCCTGCATTCCCATGAGCTGAGTGCAGGTCATATGACGGAATATAGAGCGGATTTCTGTACTTATGTTGACATTCGGTATCCTGCTTTAAGCTGGCACTTTTGGCCATACAGGGGGTCTGGATGAATGTGCCACTGCTGTGCTCCACTACCTCTGGTCCCAATTCCTCTCAACCTACATGTTTTTAGTAATTCCACCTCTTGTCATAGTTCTTAAAAATGTTATGTCTCTCAGATGTCAATGCAAAAACCCCAAATGAGTTTTTGTTCTGCAAAATTAGCAACGCATAAAAAAAATAATATAAATTAGGTATCGTCGTAATTGTACTGACCCACAGAATAAAGACAACATGTTACTTATGCTGTACGCTGAACAGCAAAAAAAATTAAATGTTAAAAAGCATATAGATTTTTTTTAATATACCAAGAAAAAGTTAATAAAATTTACTCAAAAATTTATAGGCACCCCAAAATGGTGTCATTACAAAATGCCATCCTGCAAAAAACCAAGCCTTGTAGGGCTAAATCATAAAAAAAAAAAAAATAAAATTATATATAGATATATATAGATATATATATATAGATATACAGTGGGGAAAAAAAAGTATTTAGTCAGCCACCAATTGTGCAAGTTCTCCTACTTAAAAAGATGAGCGAGGCCTGTAATTGTCATCATAGGTAGACCTCAACTATAAGAGACAAAATGAGAAAACATATCTAGAAAATCACATTGTCTGATATTTTAAGAATTTATTTGCAAATTATGGTGGAAAATAAGTATTTGGTCACCTACAAACAAGCAAGATTTCTGGCTCTCACAGACCTGTAACTTCTTCTTTAAGAGGCTCCTCTGTCCTCC
Source organism: Leptodactylus fallax (assembly GCA_947044405.1). NCBI lineage: Eukaryota > Metazoa > Chordata > Amphibia > Anura > Leptodactylidae > Leptodactylus > Leptodactylus fallax. The sequence continues at coordinate 636,304 of CAMRHE010000607.1, read as the reverse complement.
ACTCATTACCTGTAGTAATGGCACTTGTTTGACATTGTTATCAGTATAAAAGACACCTGTCCACAACCTCAAAAAGTCACACTCCAAACTCCACTATGGTGAAGACCAAAGAGCTGTGGAAGGACACCAGAAACAAAATTGTAGACCTGCACCAGGCTGGGAAGACTGAATCTGCAATAGGCAAGCAGCTTGGTGTGAAGAAATCAACTGTGGGAGCAATAATTAGAAAATGGAAGACATACAAGACCACTGATAATCTCCATCGATCAGGGGCTCCACGTGAGATCTCACCCCGTGGGGTCAAAATGATAACAAGAACGGTGAGCAAAAATCCCAGAACCACACGGGGGGACCTAGTGAATGACCTGCAGAAAGCTGGGACTAACGTAACAAAGGCTACCATCAGTAACACACTACGCCGTCAGGGACTCAGATCCTGCAGTGCCAGACGTGTCCCCCTGCTTAAGCCAGTACATATCTGGGCCAGTCTGAAGTTTGCTAGAGAGCATTTGGATGCTCTAGAAGAGTATTGGGAGAATGTCATATGGTCAGATGAAACCAAAGTAGAACTGTTTGGTAGAAACACAACTCGTCGTGTTTGGAGGAGAGTGAATGCTGAGTTGCATCCAAAGAACACCATACCTACTGTGAAGCATGGGGGTAGCAACATCATGCTTTGGGGCTGTTTCTTTGCAAAGGGACCAGGACGACTGATCCGTGTACATGAAAGAATGAATGGGGCCATGTATCGTGAGATTTTGAGTGCAAACCTCCTTCCAACAGCAAGGGCATTGAAGATGAAACGTGGCTGGGTCTTTCATCATGACAATGATCCCAAGCACACCACCATGGCAACAAAGGAGTGGCTTCATAAGAAGCATTTCAAGGTCCTGGAGTGGCCTAGCCAGTCTCCAGATCTCAACCCCATAGAAAACCTTTGGAGGGAGTTGAAAGTTCGTGTTGCCCAGTGACAACCCCAAAACATCACTGCTCTAGAGGCGATCTGCATGAAGGAATGGGCCAACATACCAGCAACAGTGTGTGCCAACCTTGTGAAGACTTACAGAAAAAGTTTGACCTCTGTCAGTGCCAACAAAGGATATATAACAAAGTATTGAGATGAACTTTTGTTATTTGCTAAATACTTATTTTCCACCATAATTTGCAAATAAATTCTTTAAAAATCAGACAATGTGATTTTCTGGATTTGTTTTCTCATTTTGTCTCTCATAGTTGAGGTCTACCTATGATGTCAATTACAGGCCTCTCTCATCTTTTTAAGTGGGAGAACTTGCACAATTGGTGGCTGACTAAATACTTTTTTCCCCACTGTATATTAAACACTTATACAAGTAGAGCCCCCCTGACAGAGTGGAGAGGGTGTCAGCAGTAAGTTTGTGTTGACGTCACTGATCATTTTGCCCTTCCGCTGATCCATCAGAACAATAGCGAAGAGTCACAGAATTGGTCCCAAAAACAAAAAAATAAATAAAATATAACTTTTAATAAATAACCACTAAAATAACCAACCCACAATAAATCATCGACCTATATAAATATTAAGATAACAGAGAGTGTTTTTGAACACTTCTAATTAGTTAGTCCCTTAATAGGGGGGAAAAAGGCTGCATGCTAAATTGACCATGAAAGTATCTGTCGACCAGGTCCATAAATCAAACTACATAGCCTTTCCACATTCCAATAATAGAATTACTAATATCCATTTCAGTGCAATACTCTCTATCATTAACTACCACCCCTATGAAACATCTCTATAGTCTAGCATCTCAATAAAGCGTCTCTAATTTATTCTCTTTCCTCAACGCGTTTCCCCTTCCTGCATCACGTAAATTAGCCAGAGATACTCCGAGAGAATCTCTTTTGGTACCCAGACATCGTGTGTCGACATCTAATAATATTAGAATGATTGGTACATATGACAATAAGTCAGAGGAAGTTCTCAAAATATTACGGATGTATTGGGATATTTTGAAACAAGATCCCGATATCTCTGAAGTGATTACCCCTAAATCATCCATTACGTATCGGAGAGGGAGGAATCTTGCAGACAGAATTACACACAGCCATTTGAATTCCATTCAAACTGGTTCAACATGGCTAGGCACCAAAAGGCCTCCTGGTACATATAAATGTGGAGCATGTCGGGCTACTGCGCCTATATTGGCAAAGGTCCAATTATAACAGCACATGCTACGGGTCAACAGTATGTAATTAGGGAATTTATTAACTGCCTCACAGAAAGAGTGGTATATGTTGCATCGTGTTCTTGCCTGCTTAATTATGTGGGCAAGACAAAGAGACAATTTCGTAGACGGATTCTAGATCATATTGGGGATATCACTCGAAGAACAGATACCCCTATAGCCAATCATGTTTGGGAACATCATCATGGAGATGTTTTCTCCATAAAGTTTCAGGGTATGGAAAGGGTGCATAAATCCCCGCGTGGTGGAGATTGGGATCGGGTTATCCTATGTAAAGAAGCCCAATGGATTTTTAGGCTTAATTCTATTAAACCTCTAGGACTTAATGAAGCTATTTCATTCACTTCATTTATATAGTATTGCATTGTCTGTTAGGGCTAGTATTTTTTCTTTCTTCTAAATCTTAGGTGTATATTAGATAGGTCAGGATGTATTCATTGTTCTATTGAGACTATATAAATATTCATATTGATGTTGCTGTCTTATTATTATAAAAACTCAATTTTTTTTTTTTTTTTTTTAATTTTGGAGTATGACATTATTATATGTCTTTATATATAGTTGAGACCATGAGCAAATATTTATCATATAAACTTGTGGGTTATATTATTTATTATTTTTTTGTCAGCAACATCTATTAGCATATGTTCCTATATGTCATCAATTTATGACCTCATTTGCGGTGTAGATATACATGATGAATAGTTCTGTGTGCTGGTTACATCTATAGAGCAAATGGACTTTATATTTATGCATGATAGCACCGCTTATATAGTTTCTATATGATCGTACATCTTAGTTTTCGTTCACAGCTGATCCTTCATACATACGGCATATAGCTTCGCCTTTCCCTTAGTACTGGTCCGCGATTGGCCAGTTATAGGGCGTTTCTATCAAAAGAGCCCTGATTGGTAGTGATGTATTAGGGGTTTTACTACTCGCGCATGTCTATATCACATCTGAACGAGCGAGCTTCAGCGTCGGCCGCATATTAGTACCGGGGCTCACCATCAGAGCTTTCACCACGCTCACATTTATCTTTATATTTGTCCGAATTATATCCAAATTTATGCCCCAATTATCATACTCCTGATGAACCTTTATGCAGGAAGGGGAAACGAGTTGAGGAAAGAGAATAAATTAGAGACGCTTTATTGAGACGCTAGACTATAGAGACGTTTCATAGGGGCGGTAGTTAATGATAGAGAGTATTGCACTGAAATGGATATTAGTAATTCTATTGTTGGAATGTGGAAAGGCTATGTAGTTTGATTTATGGACCTGGTCGACAGATACTTTCATGGTCAATTTAGCATGCAGCCTTTTTCCCCCCTACTAAGGGACTAGCTAATTAGAAGTGTTCAAAAACGCTCTCTGTTATCTTAATATTTATATAGGTCGATGATTTATTGTGGGTTGGTTATTTTAGTGGTTATTTATTAAAAGTTATATTTTATTTATTTTTTTGTTTTTGGGACCAATTCTGTGACTCTTCTTTATTCAGTGGTTCTGTTTCACCGTCTGTGAATTTGTTTATCAGAACAATAGCCACCCAACAAACGGATCCTGTCTGTTGAGC